>VUYV01000085.1:890508-902427 GCA_008711295.1 Anarhynchus alexandrinus | reverse complement strand
ATTTTGAAAAAAAAAAAACAGAAAGGAACAATAGGCTGGGTTAGCAAAAACCAAAAAAACGGGGCAACACAGAAGGAAAAAAAAAAAAGAAGTAAAAATACTGTGGAGAATTCTGCATAGCGAAACCCGACTGAATTTGAGGTAAGACCAATAGAAGCAAATGAAGACCTAAGCAGCGTCCTGCCTTTGCACACTTGCTGCAGCTGCAAGCAGCAAAACAGTTTTGCAAAAGCCTCCAAGAGAAGCAGAAATTTTGAAAAAGAAAGGGATATATGCCTGTTCTACACAGTGAAAAGGATTTTTTTTTCCCATCAGCTCTGAAACCTGCTGTGATATTTCTGCTCCCTGTTCTTAACAGTTTCCAAACCTTTGCTTATGCTGCAGATGCGCTCCCCTTTCTCTCTTCCTCCAACCTAGTCTGGAAAAGCCTCTCCTGGCTGAGTTTTCCCTTTTGCTGAAAGCAGCTGAGCACTCCCTCCAGAAGGTCTGCATGACCCAGTGCAACAGCCAGAACCAGGCAAACAGTTGGCTTCCTTCTTTGCTGTGCCGTCACATATTTTAAGAAATATAACAGACTGTAACACACAGCAGACAGTGAACAAATTGGACGTGTGCACTATCCCCAAATATAAGAAAAGGGGAAGAACAAAATTCCCAGGGAGTTGACATAAGTCGATAAAATCATGATTTTTTACAACATCTGATATGTGTACAAAAACAGAACTGAGAAAGAGAATTATGACTAGTGTCCGACACTGCGCTTTAAAACACAGTTTAAGAAACTTCAGCTTGAAGACCCCAAAATAATGCAGATTTGTTTTTTATATACTAGAAAACAAGTTGAATTTCGGTTCTAAATTACCAGTTCCAATGTCTATTATTACAACTTTACTAGACAATAAAGTTGCTGAACATTTAATTTCAGATATAAAATCTTTATTTGCAAGATATGACATACAAGTGGAGATAAAGGCAGACAACATATCATAATTTGACTATTAAGAATGTAAAATATTAGCAAGAGAGCATGACTTTAAAGGTTACATTAAGTCCAGGGTATCCACATTGCTTCGGCCTATGGAAAATAATGGTTAAAAATCGTTGAAAAATGCTTTTAAAAACTTGGATAATCAATGGCAGATCTCTGCGTGACGCGATTATAAATGAGAGCACACCCCTCAGAACCAGAGGTGTCAGATGTGAAACCTTTTTTAATAGCAAGTTTAGAATTTTGTACTCAAGAACTGGGTATTTTGCTCAACTATAGAGCCACCGAGGCAAACACGGCACTCTTGAAATTTCTATAAATGCCTTCCAAAAATCGAAACACAGGTACGTTTTGATACATCAACCTTGCAGCCTTGTGACAATCTATACACAAGCAACTGCAGAAAAAGGGGCGAAACGGCTATGTTACCACAGCAGTTTCATTGAGACGATTATTAATCAAAGACAAGCCTGTAAAAAGTTAGGATACACTTTTTTTTTTTTCCCACTTTTGTGAAATAAAAACCTGAGAAAGATTCTGAACTTCCAAGATCCAGAACAAAACAGACGGCTGAAAAGCAGGTACATTGGAAAATACCCAGGGAATGGAGCAATGCAGGACTAACTTGAAAAGTCTGACAGCTTTTGATACATGTGTGTATTGTCAGGGTTTTGATTTTTTTCCTTTCCCCCCATGAGAAAGAGAGAATTACAGGCCTTTTAAGAAGCCTGCAACATCCCTTGCACAGTTTAGTTCAAACCAGTTGCTACAGATTGGTGTTATCGTAAAGGGAGACAGAACTCCCCTTTCTCACACATTTTTCTTTAAGGGCTTGTTATCCTACTTGTGATACGAAAGACTCTGAGCTGTACACTCTGATCTCTCACTAATAGCCTCCCATTTACATTACATTTTGAAGAATGAAGAAAGCACTACACAACACAGCCAGAGAAATAAAAATACCTTTGTGCAGGACAGCAGTAATAAAACCAGATTTTCCTGAAGGCAGAGTGGAAGGAGACGATTTCTTCCTTGGAATGCAAGGAGGAAGAACTAGAAATATTTATATCTTTTATATAAGTAAAATTTCTGAATGCTCAAGGAGCCTTGATAACCGCTCCTGTTTTAGTAGCTAAGCTTTTGAGTCTCTAAGTCTGATTGACCTCTGTTCTTGACCACAAATGAATAATTTACTTCAGGTTGACAGCCTGGGTCAATTTGGAGGTATAATTTATGTACTTGGATTTATGTTTTAAGTAGATTTTTGAGTGTTGCCACAGCTAATGATAATTAACACTCTGTAAGAGAGAGAAAGCTCCCGGTACTAGGATTTTCACTGAACTGTAGCAAAAGAGATCAGGATGAGGTAGGTATGGGATGGATGTGCATTCTTCTGTGATTTATCTGGAGCTATCTGCTGTTAAATGGCAGTTCATATGGTCGCAACTTCCTACAAAAATAACTGTCTGAACAAGACTTCATTCTACAGTAAAGGACAGTACGCATACTGAAAATGTTTCTTCCTTATTCCACAGGTTTGGGGATTATCTATGCAGTGTGTATGCCAATAAAGCTTGTTTCTTGTGCTCTTCTTTCTTAATGGAGCTATAATTTGGGGACTTTTAACAATGGGTTTTCAAAAATTTTAAAATTTACTTTCACGTTTCTATTAAATCTTTCTCAGGAGTTGAGTATGGTTTGGCTACGCAGTATAGTAAGACTTTTATTTTTTAACTGCTTCCTAATTTTAAGATTTACAGTTCCTTTTTCTTTCTTTGCTAGGACCTTTTGTCCTGTCTCTCTAATACTTCTTCCTTGTTTTGGACTTCGGTCTTTCTGCTCCTTCTCTCCCCTTTTTCTTTGTTTTTTTTTTTTAATATTGACAATTAGGATAACATTCAATTAGGACTTAAAAAGAGAGAAAAGCATTCAAATCACTTCACTTGAAATCATCCAAAGCCTATTCATTTGGTCAAAAATGTTACAGGACAAAGGAGAGCCTTTAGAAGTAAATCCAGGTCTTCTGAATGATTTACTCCAATACTTAGCTCTACTCACTCAGTGCTACTTTTCTGTAAGACTCATAATGTAACCTTTTGAAATGTTTAAGATAATTTCAATTTCCCTAAGCTAATAATACAAGTGTTTTAAGGAAAGTTAGTCAAGCCATACGTCTGAAATTAATACCAGAGCCTCTTGATTCAATTAAATAACTCCTAAATAATCCATAAGTGTACTTTCTTAATTTAAGAGTAATTTCTGCCACATATTCGTATGTTAGTTTTGCAACCTATAAATTCTGAAAAATGTAGTAATCAATAATAATATCCTTTATCAGAGAACCTCGAAATACAAAATATACAAATATCTTCTCCCCCTCTCTTCAAACTTAAAAACGTTCTAAAATGTGACATTGAAGCGTACATAAACAAACGGAACGTTGGCAGCTCAAATCCCTCAGTGCTGCACCTGGCACGGGTCTCTAATAAGACCCGGTCGCACATGGAGTCAGCCAGTGCTTCACAATACGCTACTTCCAACAGTTGATGGCGAGCACAACTATTTGTTCTATATCCCAACACAACTCAGAAAATATCCCCAGTATCCTTGATAAGTGACCCCTGGAAAAGCACGGCCCCTGTAAGAGCTTTATTTCAGAGCTTTCCAACTGTTGTTTCCCAGCTTGCATTATTTCATTGCCATTATTGTCATAATCACTGAGAGATACAGACCTTTTCGAAATAATCTGAATGACCTCTATCTCCAATTCTTCTTCAGAACACGATGTATTCATTTCACTTTTTAACATCTTTTCAGTTTTTAGCAAAGTATTCATTTAAAATGTGTGCACTGTCTGGAAGTAAATTACAAGGGTAAAAGGGCATTTCAAGATGACTGAAAATGTACCTCTCAAGCTGTTTCTTTTTCTATTTCCCAGCTAGTTTTGCTGAAAAGGCAGTTAGGAGATGTTATTTTAAAGGCAAACTTCTTTTTTTTTGTATTTCAGCGTAGTTTGTCTTGTGTCCATCACGTTCAACTCAGACATCTCTTGAAAATTCAGAGCTGTACTGATAAACATGAGATCTGGTCATACAACAGACAGAATTATCTATATGTTTACTTGTATTTTTATTCTTTTTTTTTTTTTATATAGTAGGTGCACATTGCACTATAGCATACAGCTGTGGTGGCTGCAATTAAAAAAGCAAGTTTCATTGTGGAGCACACGATCAGGATTCCTACGGGAGGAAGCAAAACTAGAAGACGTGCTCCAGCCACTGGTGGGTATTCAGTACAAGAGACCAGGCTGGACTTCTAACAACTTGTTAGCAAGCACTGTAGAACGACAGAGGACCAGTAGCAGGAAACTGATGATGAGGACTCAATATCTGTGCAGTGCGTGTTTCAGTGATTTTTATTCTGGAATAGATCACCTAATCTAAACTAGTGGTATCTCTGGAGCCTGGCACTAGCACTGTATTTGGTTGGGAATCCAAAGCAGGCTGAGTTTCCTAGTAATTTTCTAAGCCTTCTCTACTATACCATTGTTTTCCCTCTTGAAAGCAAGAGTTATCCTTCTGAGAGCACATCAGCATGCAGCTGCTCCCCAAGGACTTCACCTTTGCATCCTGTGTTACCCGGGAGTTTTACTTGCATCTTTGCACTTCTGCAGTATTGTCAAACATAACATTAGCATCAGGGTAGGTTAGGTGCAGAATAATGTTAGAACAATTGCAGTGTAGAAACCAACTAAAAGGAGAGATTTCATTTGCCTATAGACATTGTGAAGCACTATTTCTGCTGCAGTGCTGAAGCGCTGTGGCTACAAAGCCAGCAGTACTCCCGAGGTACCATTCCATGACATGTTCGAAAAGCTTTTGCTGAAATATCCTATTCCATCAAAGCCAAAATATTTTCACTTTCATAAATCTCTTCACAAAAGGTAATATGAATAAGACCGGCTTGACTCGCAGCAATCCAGGATGACACATTATGCCCCGGATCAGGCAAGAATTTCAACATCTCCCAGAGCTCAAGTCAATATCTAAGACTCCAGGTTATAATCACACACACACACTTCTATTTCGCTTGAGCACTGTTCTTCTCATGGAAACACTGTCATCTTCAGCAGGCTCTGGAGATAACTCAGTTCCATCGAGTAGGGACTGACATCTCAGGAATACACTAATTATAACAAAGTTTTGCATGTTATATTTAAGAGACATTTTTATATAATCATTTACTAGTTGAGACAATAAGGAATATAATTAATAGTTAAACGGCAAGATTTCTGCAATTTGTAATTCCCTAATTGCTATTTTGGATTTCTAACTGAACATCAAAATGTCATAATCTAGTGGCACCATACACAGAACACTTAAAATGTCAGCGAGCGAAGAAAATTACTTTAGAAAAAGGGGTTCAAGAAGTACAGATCTGTGATTTAAAACGTACAATACCTGATGGTATGAATTGCATTATGCGGGAACAGCTCTTTTCAGTGCTGTATACTCGAGATTAGAGACTGCAAACCACCTGTTTCAGAATCACAGCTCCCCACTTCCCCTGCCGAGATGTCAGATAGACTTGGGCTAAATTTGATGGCAAGTGTTCCAGGTCCTGTCTGTCAGGTTCTCCTCTGCTTAATGAGCAGCATACTCTTTGATGAAAATACTGTGTAAACAACGAAACAGCACATCGAAGAGGTGTAAATGAACTTGCTTCTGCAGTATTTTCAGTCAGATGAGGGTTTAGGACTTCTGGGCAGGCCTGCAAAACCCTGCTGTGTCCCTAGAACATAATTGGCTCCTGAGAGCAACAGTGTATATTAGGCACAGTAAAGCAGTTTAGGAACGTCTCTTTCAATAAGCTTCCTATAAATGCAACTCGTTCATTTTTGTATGGAGCCTGTGGTTCCAGTGGGTGGGCTGTAAGAAAGAGTTGCCTAAACCCTTGCTCGTTTTCATTTCCTGTAAGTAACACCGTATCACCGTAGGTACACTACTCAACTACTCAGGACAAAAGAATACACAAAGACCATCAAATATTCTTTTGTGCATGGATATACAGTCATCTTCTAAATCACTATTCCTTAGAAACACCACTTTGAAGGATAGCTGTAGCACAAATGTTTCCAAGCATCAGAGAAAGGAACCCCACATCTATTGGAAAGATTATATTTTCAAGAATGCCGACAGGTTGATCAGCTAGCAGTGCGTGTGGGAGCATCCCTCCTGGCTTCAGTGACTTAACGTATCTAATGAGTTATGGATTTTAAGTTATTTTGCAGCTTTACAGCAGCTGGGTTAGTCCCTGGCTTCCTAGCTGAGGTTACAAAACCCACAGAAAATAATAGCAATTTGTGATACAGGCAGTCAGCGTTCATTGCCTGGAGAAGAGAAGGCTCCGGGGAGATCTTATTGCGGCCTTCCAGTACCTAAAGGGGGCCTACAGGAGAGCTGGGGAAGGANGCAGGTTTAGATTAAACATTAGGAAGAAGTTTTTCACTTTGAGGGTGGTAAGGCACTGGAACAGGCTGCCCAGAGAGGTTGTTGAGGCCCCATCCCTGGAGGTGTTCAAGGCCAGGCTGGACGTGGCCTTGGGCAACCTGGTCTAGTGGGAGGTGTCCCTGCCTATAGCAGGGGAGTTGGAACTCGATGATCTTCAAGGTCCTTTCCAACCTAAACCATTCTATGATTCCTATTTCCTCCCATCTTCCCAAAACACCTGTGCATACCACTGTATCATTAAACCTTCTCAGATACCCCTTATTTGCATGAAGTGGCCTAATTTACATTGTTTACTGTGCTGAAGTAGGTTTTAATTGACACTACTATAGCACGAGCATTTTTTTGTTACTATACCTACTTACATTAGTCTGGGGTAGAGAGCACTGAATTTACTGTATGATATGTATAGTGTAGCACAAGATTTTAATGCCGAAGAGGTTCACCACACGTTTTGGAGAACGGTCCTCTAGATTATTGAGGAATAGGTCAATGCGCTGGCCAGATTAATTGTTTTAAAAACAGTGTTCAAAAAGGAGCTATAGAAAAAGCATTTTCTTTGGGAGGGAAAAAAAAAAGAAAAAAAGAGTAAATACCACAGATCTATTTCCAGCTAATGTCTTTAGTTAAATTAGCAAAGCATTAACATCAGAACCATGGATAAGTAGCAGAAAGATTAAGCTCTGGAATGACAGACCAGTCGATCAAAATTAACTGAAAAGAAAACAAAATTTTCTCAGGAAATAAACACCTCACATCACGAGAATATCTTACCACTTCAAAGAATACAGATGTTTCTGGGAAGACAATTAGCACAGCTGTTTTTCTATTCAAATCACTGTCCTTTTCTATGCCTATACACATTGCAAGTGGTCGGAAGGGAACCCCTGGGGATCTGCTCTGCAGCTATTTCTGCATTGTTTCAGTCTCATCCATAAGCAGGAAATTCGGTCTCATCATAGTCCTTTTCTGTTTGAAAGGATCGGCTTTCACTGTGGGGGAAAAATCTCTCTTGTTGAAAAAGAACATCCATCATAGTTTAAACAGAATTTCAGGAATGACAGGTACCTTATTTAGATAAGGTGACACATTACTGCTTCCCTTTTCCTCCTTTTTCTTATACAGTAAGATCTATACGGAGAGTAAATTACTCTATCACACCACGTAAGTATCAAAGTGAAGCTCCATTTTCTGAGTTTCCTATTCCATATCCCCTTGAATTCCTCATCTAGCTGTTTGAAGGACATCTGAAGTGGATTTCTGGTTCCACCGCTCTTAGTATCGAATATTTCTGTTGGCTACGCTGAGTGATAAAGCTTACTGAAATCCTTTTTCCTAGGAGAAGGGTACTGGCAGGAACTGTATTGGTACTGAATTGCTGTTATTGGTTGTTGAGAACAGGGACTTTAAAAAACCATGAAGCAGCTATAAATAGCCCCAATTTAAAGTACTTTTTACATGCCTTCCAGATTGTTTTAAATTGTTTTCCTTAAAACTGGAAAAGATTAATGCGCTGAATAGAAATTAAGAAATTAAGATTTCTTTGAAGCTGTTATTGCCATGTCTGTGTCAGAGGGTGACAGTCCTTTCCTTGAGCACTGACCAGTGCTCTGTGAAGGAACAGCAACCACGGGCTGTAGTCACAAAGCAGGGCAATGCAGCAAAAGCTACAGGACCTCCTCGTTCTCAAATCTGACACATATTTACAATTTTTCTATTTTGATAGCTATTTTGCAGATGAACTCCTAAATATGACATAGATCGGCAATGCTGGAAACCAGAGAAAGAGATATTTTCACTGATTTCGGGGACACAAACGGTTGAATTGCGCCAGTTACATGGCATCCATCCTTATGTATGGGAAAGCTTGGAATTAAATGGATCCTCGTCGAAAAGACTACCTGACAGGCTTCACAGACACCGTGATTAAGATCCTCTGTGCAACTTGACCCCTATTTACTATAATAAGTACTAGTGTGTGACTCAGTATGCTTGAAAATCTAAACAGGAAAAGCATAGTAAAATTAACTTTACTAGGAAAATTCCTAAAAATGGACTCAGCATTATATGCATTCATAAAAATCTGAAGAGTTACACTCATTGCCCCACTACTAAAAGCAAAGTCATTACTCTATGCAAAGGGTGGATTGAAACAAAAATACGTCTGTTCCATAAAGATTCGATGAACGAATCATTCAGGGTCCCTGAAGGTAATTTATGGAGGATGGCTAGGGATGAGGAGAAGACTGAGAATTAAACACTACCTCAAACATGGATTTAGCTGCAGACTAAGCACACCTCTGTTAGTGCCATACCAGCTTAAAGAAGTAGTGCCACGTTGATGTAAAGTCCCCGAGTCCCTATTAATGAAGTCCACAGCACCTTCTCATGTGGCTTATCTTCAGCAAACCTATATGAAAGTCTTCAGAGCTATGAAAAATACCTCTCAATGGTCCTCTGGTGCTTTCTGCAAAAATCTTTCATACATCCTGTAGGAGCAATTCCTTTCATCTGATTACAATTTACTCACAGGACGAAAATCAATTTTTATCAATACTGTGCAAACGGGCACGTGGACTGGAAAGCAGATAATACGGATAGATGAAAGATCCAGGTAACCAGAAGCAGGAGAAATATTTAGGTGAAAAATAAAGGCACCGCACCTCATTGACAGTGCCTGAAATCCAGAGGCAGTCAGCGCAGTCACACTGAATGCACATGCCATTATGTATCAGGAGCAGGTACTCATCACGTACAGGGTAAAAAAAAAAACTATATGGATCCAAAAAGCTAGATTGACAGAGAGCACAAGTCAGCAAGTTTCGGAGAAGGAAAGATGAGGTACCTGAGTCACAATTTCAGCTGTTGAATGAATCCTGACTTGTAATAAAGAATGTGATGGACTGAGTGAGTTCGCAAGAGCTTCGGGAACGAGCAGAGGTAGGCATCTGTTTTGTTTGTTTTCTGGCTGCCAGAATGATTTTTCTCATGCGCCTGTTGTGACCATCCTGCATCCGTGTAACCCGCAAGGATGAGCAGTATAAGCATGAATACCTAAGGACTGGGGATGAGGACACATTTGCAGTTGTATTTAAACAGAAGGCAAAGCAGCCAGGTATGAGTCCTCTGTATCTGCTGCAAGTATCTGCACGTATTTTCATCTGCTCACATGTGCACCTCAGGCTTTCCTGGAATGGGTCCTAAAACAGCCAGCATCCCTCTTGGCACGATTTAGTCTCTGCTTTCTGTACCTACTAAGTGGATAACGCCCGGTATGTCAGAGGCTCGCTGAGCCTTTGGCCAAAGCAGGAGGCGCTGTGGGCAGGTGAAGAGGACAGTTCCAGCCTACGGGCAGGACTGAGAGAACTGGGAAAGACGATAGTCAGCAGCCAGGGGAACCGAAAGGGTTAAACTTTATAGAAAAGATGAGAAGGAGATCAATGGACAGAGACAGCACAAACTTTTCTCGGGAAGCCTTTAGCACAGCAATTATAGCTGACAGTTAACACCCCTACTCAGTCAGCCAACCTACAGCAATTTCACAAGCTGCCCCCACCTGTGGCAGGATAAAAGGGAGATAGAAATAAAGGAAAAGGCAGTGAATTATTTCTGCACCTTGTTGCTGCTGGCCTTTCCTCGAACAGTTCATCATCAGTCCTAACAGAGAAAGAGAGGTTGCTGGAAGAATCCTAATTCCAACAAATAATTCAAATAATTTAAAAAAAGTAATTTTAATTCCTGTTATCCTCCATCCTTCCTAACTAGAAAGCTTTGAGGGCTGTCTTCAGGACAACTCTAAAATGAACTCTGCAAGATTTTTTTTGTGTAAATGACCTTTCTATAAATCCTACCCAAGAGCTGAGAGAGGTAATAAACAGTTAAGGAGCCTGTTTTACAGGGAACCTTTTATTTTTCACTCCCTGAAAATACTCACCATTAAAATGTTTTAGCTGAGATTTTCAAAGCAGTGTGGGCAAATCCTCTGCACATCTCACATTAATTAACAGCAAGTGTGTGGGTAATTCCCTGTAGTACTTTGATAATGTCAGCTTTTTTTTTTTATCCATTTAGCATATCCATGCAGAATAGGAGGGGGGGAAATGTGTATAGTGGTTCTAAACTGCACCTAAAAAAAAAATGCACTTTTGTTCTGACCTTATGAGCCTCTGATCTGTTCTGACAGAGATTCTGATCCGCTATTTTGGGCAGATCCAGAAAAGCGAAATAAATGCGCTCCTTCATGACGGAGACCCGAGCGTAGTCAAGTATCTCATCTAAATAATATTTTTCTGTTTAGAGGGCTTGGGGGAAGGGCGGGGGAATAAACCTTTCTGTTTACTCTTAGCTTTCGAAAAATCCACTGGGAGGGACTGCGCAATTAACATATTAATGAAGGCTGGCCTCAGATGTGATGCCTGAAAGCAATTATGGGCAAATTAAGAATATAAACGCAAGATAAAAAACTCATGCCTGCTCGGGACAGAAGGAACATGAGCCGTTCAGCACTGAAACAGGAATATATTTTTTTCCTCGTCCTAGGGGAAGGAATCCCATCTTACTCTGCTCGGCGAAGGCGGCATTTCTAACGCTCGCCTTATCAGCTGCAAGAGACCAATAACACTGTGATACCTGTGCTCGTTTGTACGACTGGTTGCTGAGCTGGATGGCAGAGTTTAGCCAGTTAAAATCTGGAAGTGTGAAAAGCCTGAAGGTATCTACTCAGCTAAAGGAGAGGAAACACATAATTTTCACCACACTGAATACTGTACGTTAATATGATTGAGTTGAATCTTCTGGTCATCATTTTTCCATGTTTTTTTTTTTGGTAGATACCAGTCACAAACGTTAATGACTATTTGCATTAAGTCTTAAATGCATTAATGGTGATGAAACTTCAACTGGCCTTACAGAAAATCAAATAGAAGTGGGTGCAAACTGCCTCCAGCACAGGAGACTGCAATTTTCTTTTCCTCATTAGCAGCAGGTGAGGGCTACAGAAGAGCTGGCTAGAAAGCACGCTTCCCATTCATGGCTGATTTTGTTTTACTCTTCTAAGTTACAGTCCAAATCAGACCAAAAACTAACATGTGCTAAATTCCCCAGGCCCTGCAACCACTTAGTGATATTGATGTTCCTGTCAGCTTTCATGACCAGAGCAAAGATGACAATTTCACTGAGGAGCAACGGGAAACGCTGGCTCTCGGGCTCAGGCAGCAGAAGACTGACCAAAGTCTGAAGCCCTGGCAGCTCCCTGCATCCGTGCCCCCTAGGACAACCCATCAGGAATACAGGCACTCTTCACCTGGCACCCTGCTCTGAGCTTGGCAAGCACTCGGATCAGGGACGTTATGAATGAAACATTTGGGGCTCAACAAAACGGCATGTTTATATGAAACTTCTTTTTTTTTTTTTTTTTTTTTTTTT
>VUYV01000085.1:478885-889303 GCA_008711295.1 Anarhynchus alexandrinus | reverse complement strand
TCCCTGCAGGGGTTCAGCTGCATGTGATACCACACACAACTTGCATAACCTTGGCTCAAACTTCCCAAGAACCAGCTGTTAGAAAGCGTAGATATGAGCCACGAAAAATCAGGTAAAAGGTAAAACTTCAGACAGACATTAGATTGCTGAGATGGGGATAGATCGCAGTTCAAGGTAGAAAAACACTGATGTGAAAAATTATGAAGTCCTGTAGAAAAAAAAAACAGCTGAAGGTTGGCAATTTATTGATGCTGAAGATCAACCCCTTGCAGGGAGCCACGGAGGCTGACGATTTCTTGCCTGAAAGCCGAATGGCAACAAAGACATCAAAGGTGGTGAGCAAATTGATGCCCACCTACTAGCTGCCCGTTGTGTATAATAGCCACTAAATGTTTCTTTTGTATTTTTAACTACTACATTGCTCACCTTTGTTCGTGGTAAAAGTTGCCTAACGTGATTTAGAAAGTTGCTTGGCTAGAAAACAGGGCTAAAAGAAAGGACCTGACTAGCTATGACACATTAAAGAGAGAACACGTTCATTTTTAAGACTTATTTAATCCGCAGAGCAAAGCATATAGATTTTTCTCTATTTAATTACCCTCTTTTAGTTATATTGTTCAATTTTATATTTTTTTAGTCTGCTAAAACTTGGTTTCATTAATTGGCGGCATATAGTGTCTTTTGGTTTGCCCCCTTCAAGAAAAGGGAGGTGAGATAATTTTACCTTGGGGCTTTGGCAACCTGAAGTTTCTGTTGCACAGCCACAAAGCATTTGCTTCCCCCCCTTGTACACGAGCATAAGGACCTAATACTTCTCACAGATCTGTTGCTGATTAGTTTTGCGATCAACCCACAATTAAAGGAAGATACGGTGTCAGGATCTGCAAGGGTAGAATCCGACTGGCTCACCCTACGGACTTGCACGTGCACTGGCAAAAATGTCACGTGAAATTCTGTGCATTAGGAGNTTTTTTTTTTTTTTTTTCTTTTTTTGCCTGAAAATATTCAGCCAGCTCTATTATCAAAAGCCTTTACAGCTAAACAAAAAGCCAAATAACCAGAAAAACCCGGAGGCAGGGAAAGCATGTTTTTGAACGCTTAGACTTCTCTCCGGGAAATTTCAACACACATGAATGAAGCCCATCAAACAATGCCACAGGAGCTACATTATTAGAAAGCAAAAGCAGTTGAAAGTTGAATCCCCACTCTGGATAAACAAAAAGAGGTTAGTATGAAATAAACTGGCTTAATTATTAACCAAATCACTAGTATTTCCCTGACTAAATGTGGAACACTTGTCTATTATTGGTTTCTGCTGAATACGTGAAGTAGGAAGATACAAAAGCCTTATTCCTTGATATCAACTCTTCGAAAACTCACCAAAAAGATGGGCCTCTAGATTTACCTTTTATTTATTTGTTTTAAAGTCCTATGAACTAATCTACCTTAAAGCCAGGTAAACATGGTATCTATTGTACCTTAATCTATTTCGCCAAACCTAAAGCTCCAAGCCCAGAAGTTCCTTTGCTGAGCTTTGATCACCTCGGCACAAACGAGCCTTTGGAAAATCATCAGATGCCTGGCCATCTGTGGAACGCCGTTCCCAGCAGGACACTCCTGGTCAGCCCCAAACCTGCTCGTTAACAAATGCCCCCTTGGCTCCAACAACTTTGTACCTTACTACAGTTAACAAAAGACAGCACTTTTAGCATCCATTTCTGCCAGTGAAGACTCGAGATTTTCCTTACCGAAATGTCCCTGCCTACGATTTTGCACTCAGAAGGAAAACCTTGTTTTCAAGTACACCTGTTCTTGACACGAGCAAGTCAAATGTATTCTTTTCTATGCAGGGTCACTGAGATATCTTCTTTTAACTTACTACATCTTTTTTTGTGTGTGTGTGTCAGTGCAGGTTTCAGCATTCCTCTTCCTACAGCAATACAGCCTGTGATTCAGAATTGCCAACAGGGTCTCTGCTCCCTACTGATTTGCTGAAAGATCTCAACAGCCATGAAAAAACCCCTGACGATGAAGTCATTTTGTATGTAACTGTAATACAACCTCCTACTGGATGGCTGCCGGGGTGCCTGGCAGTGTAACATCAAGGAGCCAAAGCGTATATCTAACTTTAAGATCCATTTGCAGACAGCTCAGTCAAAAATCTTATTACCTCCGGCCGATTGCGGAACTGTTTGATTCATTTGTTCAGAGTTAATGGCAAATACTGCATGTACCGCTTTAATACAGAGAAAGGCAGAGCTAGGCAGTAGAGAGGAAGGCTGCCTGTTTACCTCGGACACTCTGGGTCAGGCAATAACTTCCAGAGGGAAGAGGGACTTCGGCTCTCCCGAGAGCAGCACGGGAACACCGTGGGAAAAGCCAGGCAGGGATGAGCCAAGTGACTTGCAGTGACAGTGCAGAATGGGTTTGCTCCGAGGAAAGCCACGAACATGCCAAAACATTCCCAAGGAACAACGGGAAAACACTTTCTTAGCATCCAGGAAACCATAACCGTCCCTGCAGGGGTTCAGCTGCATGTGATACCACACACAACTTGCATAACCTTGGCTCAAACTTCCCAAGAACCAGCTGTTAGAAAGCGTAGATATGAGCCACGAAAAATCAGGTAAAAGGTAAAACTTCAGACAGACATTAGATTGCTGAGATGGGGATAGATCGCAGTTCAAGGTAGAAAAACACTGATGTGAAAAATTATGAAGTCCTGTAGAAAAAAAAAACAGCTGAAGGTTGGCAATTTATTGATGCTGAAGATCAACCCCTTGCAGGGAGCCACGGAGGCTGACGATTTCTTGCCTGAAAGCCGAATGGCAACAAAGACATCAAAGGTGGTGAGCAAATTGATGCCCACCTACTAGCTGCCCGTTGTGTATAATAGCCACTAAATGTTTCTTTTGTATTTTTAACTACTACATTGCTCACCTTTGTTCGTGGTAAAAGTTGCCTAACGTGATTTAGAAAGTTGCTTGGCTAGAAAACAGGGCTAAAAGAAAGGACCTGACTAGCTATGACACATTAAAGAGAGAACACGTTCATTTTTAAGACTTATTTAATCCGCAGAGCAAAGCATATAGATTTTTCTCTATTTAATTACCCTCTTTTAGTTATATTGTTCAATTTTATATTTTTTTAGTCTGCTAAAACTTGGTTTCATTAATTGGCGGCATATAGTGTCTTTTGGTTTGCCCCCTTCAAGAAAAGGGAGGTGAGATAATTTTACCTTGGGGCTTTGGCAACCTGAAGTTTCTGTTGCACAGCCACAAAGCATTTGCTTCCCCCCCTTGTACACGAGCATAAGGACCTAATACTTCTCACAGATCTGTTGCTGATTAGTTTTGCGATCAACCCACAATTAAAGGAAGATACGGTGTCAGGATCTGCAAGGGTAGAATCCGACTGGCTCACCCTACGGACTTGCACTGGCAAAAATGTCACGTGAAATTCTGTGCATTAGGAGAGCATGATTAGACCTGTAAGTTTTTCACACTGAAAACACTCCTCCACATCATCAAATACATCACTGGAATTGTGAAAGAAAACCAAGAATACATTTGCAAGAGTAGATATAAAATATTTATATAAATTGAGCAGAAAAATGGAAATAACCTTAGCAAGCAGGAATATTCAGTGTTTGTATACAAAGCATTGTGCACTGAGGCTTTGGAGCTGTGAAAAAACTGTTTTGCTATGAAATTTTCTGCAATCGTGAATCATAATTAGGCATTATAATATGAGTTACTAGTTATCAGCCAACAAGGTTTCTGTTCCCTTTTTTGCATCTGGTGGAAATGAACAATTGCATGATTTGTTAACAAATTAGGAACAGTAGGTGAGTAATTATGTCTCAGCAGCCTATTGATTCACCCTTTGGGGACACACAGAGAAGACTTTAGGCCTGGTGTCTGTCAGAATGAGCCTTCAGAAGGCGGCGCCTGAACCTCTTTTCCAGAGAAAACCCAAGGACATGTGACACAACACATCCCTCACCATTCCCTTTATGTCATCTGCCTCGTGTCAACAGCGTGTTCACACAGTAACATGGCCCAGGGAAAATGTACTGACTTAGCTGACTCAGTTATTGTAGAACTGCTCGTTAAGTGTGCATCTCCCTTTCCACTGACAGTATATGAACCTACGTACTAGTCTTCTACCTTAGGCACCTTGGCTTTGTACGTAAAACTGATTTTTTAAAACCACTTCCTCAACGCCATGCCATCTCATCCCTTCTGTTTCTTCTGCTGCGGCACAATACTACAGGGAGAACATCCTGACAATGAGACTTTGTACAGGGATGCACGCCTCATCTCCTATGCAGACAAAGCTTATTTGCAAAAAAAAAGTTGGAAGAAAACTCATGGGAAAAAAAAACATTTACAGAAGGCCCCAATTTTTCCTAGCACATACCTATAGGACTTCGAAGTGCATTGCCATTGCTGTGTCATTGATGCAGTTTCCAGCAGCTGTAACTTTGGAGTGGATTAGGTCTTAGAGATAAACCCTTTGACATTTGTAAGAAATACATCTATTTATCAAAAAATGTAATATACTGTCAATCTCCCTTTTAAAATTAGTTAAAAGCATTTTGAAATGCCATCATGCAGAAAACCTGGAGGGCAAAAGACAATGGTGTGGGTNAAAAATCTTATTACCTCCGGCCGATTGCGGAACTGTTTGATTCATTTGTTCAGAGTTAATGGCAAATACTGCATGTACCGCTTTAATACAGAGAAAGGCAGAGCTAGGCAGTAGAGAGGAAGGCTGCCTGTTTACCTCGGACGCTCTGGGTCAGGCAATAATTTCCAGAGGGAAGAGAGACTTCGGCTCGCCCGAGAGCAGCACGGGAACACCGTGGGAAAAGCCAGGCAGGGATGAGCCAAGTGACTTGCAGTGACAGTGCAGAATGGGTTTGCTCCGAGGAAAGCCACGAACATGCCAAAACATTCCCAAGGAACAACGGGAAAACACTTTCTTAGCATCCAGGAAACCATAACCGTCCCTGCAGGGGTTCAGCTGCATGTGATACCACACACAACTTGCATAACCTTGGCTCAAACTTCCGAAGAACCAGCTGTTAGAAAGCGTAGATATGAGCCACGAAAAATCAGGTAAAAGGTAAAACTTCAGACAGACATTAGATTGCTGAGATGGGGATAGATCGCAGTTCAAGGTAGAAAAACACTGATGTGAAAAATTATGAAGTCCTGTAGAAAAAAAAAACAGCTGAAGGTTGGCAATTTATTGATGCTGAAGATCAACCCCTTGCAGGGAGCCACGGAGGCTGACGATTTCTTGCCTGAAAGCCGAATGGCAACAAAGACATCAAAGGTGGTGAGCAAATTGATGCCCACCTACTAGCTGCCCGTTGTGTATAATAGCCACTAAATGTTTCTTTTGTATTTTTAACTACTACATTGCTCACCTTTGTTCGTGGTAAAAGTTGCCTAACGTGATTCAAAGCCTTAGAAAGTTGCTTGGCTAGAAAACAGGGCTAAAGGAAAGGACCTGACTAGCTATGACACATTAAAGAGAGAACACGTTCATTTTTAAGACTTATTTAATCCGCAGAGCAAAGCATATAGATTTTTCTCTATTTAATTACCCTCTTTTAGTTATATTGTTCAATTTTATATTTTTTTAGTCTGCTAAAACTTGGTTTCATTAATTGGCGGCATATAGTGTCTTTTGGTTTGCCCCCTTCAAGAAAAGGGAGGTGAGATAATTTTACCTTGGGGCTTTGGCAACCTGAAGTTTCTGTTGCACAGCCACAAAGCATTTGCTTCCCCCCCTTGTACACGAGCATAAGGACCTAATACTTCTCACAGATCTGTTGCTGATTAGTTTTGCGATCAACCCACAATTAAAGGAAGATACGGTGTCAGGATCTGCAAGGGTAGAATCCGACTGGCTCACCCTACGGACTTGCACGTGCACTGGCAAAAATGTCACGTGAAATTCTGTGCATTAGGAGAGCAGGATTAGACCTGTAAGTTTTTCACACTGAAAACGCTCCTCCACATCATCAAATACATCACTGGAATTGTGAAAGAAAACCAAGAATACATCTGCAAGAGTAGATATAAAATATTTATATAAATTGAGCAGAAAAATGGAAATAACCTTAGCAAGCAGGAATATTCAGTGTTTGTATACAAAGCATTGTGCACTGAGGCTTTGGAGCTGTGAAAAAACTGTTTTGCTATGAAATTTTCTGCAATCGTGAATCATAATTAGGCATTATAATATGAGTTACTAGTTATCAGCCAACAAGGTTTCTGTTCCCTTTTTTGCATCTGGTGGAAATGAACAATTGCATGATTTGTTAACAAATTAGGAACAGTAGGTGAGTAATTATGTCTCAGCAGCCTATTGATTCACCCTTTGGGGACACACAGAGAAGACTTTAGGCCTGGTGTCTGTCAGAATGAGCCTTCAGAAGGCGGCGCCTGAACCTCTTTTCCAGAGAAAACCCAAGGACATGTGACACAACACATTCCTCACCGTTCCCTTTATGTCATCTCCCTCGTGTCAACAGTGTGTTCACACAATAACGTGGCCCAAGGAAAATGTACTGACTTAGCTGACTCAGTTATTGTAGAACTGCTCGTTAAGTGTGCATCTCCCTTTCCACTGACAGTATATGAACCTACGTACTAGTCTTCTACCTTAGGCACCTTGGCTTTGTACGTAAAACTGATTTTTTAAAACCACTTCCTCAACGCCATGCCATCTCATCCCTTCTGTTTCTTCTGCTGCGGCACAATACTACAGGGAGAACATCCTGACAATGAGACTTTGTACAGGGATGCACGCCTCATCTCCTATGCAGACAAAGCTTATTTGCAAAAAAAAAAAGTTGGAAGAAAACTTACGGGAAAAAAAACATTTACAGAAGGCCCCAATTTTTCCTAGCACATACCTATAGGACTTCGAAGTGCATTGCCATTGCTGTGTCATTGATGCAGTTTCCAGCAGCTGTAACTTTGGAGTGGATTAGGTCTTAGAGATAAACCCTTTGACATTTGTAAGAAATACATCTATTTATCAAAAAATGTAATATACTGTCAATCTCCCTTTTAAAATTAGTTAAAAGCATTTTGAAATGCCATCATGCAGAAAACCTGGAGGGCAAAAGACAATGGTGTGGGTAGTCCTGCTACTATCAAGTCTTAAGCAAACACTGTGTTTGGGAAATCACGTGTTGATCTGAAGCACTGCCAGTCATACCAGTTGTCATAACAGGTGGGACATCCAAGGGATGGTCCCAAGAAGAGCTCCAGGACCGTCAGACAGAGCACCTTTGAACTCAGATTGCCCTGTAGCTCTCGGTGCCTGAATGTCCCCCAGCTTCCCAAAGGAATCTGTTCCATGCATTGCGTAGGGAAATAAAACGTTTAATGATAAAATCATCTACCTCTAAATATAATCTTCTATTTGAAGTAGCAAGTTACTACAGTACACAAATACAAACTTATGCAAATGAGTAAGTTTTTGTAGCACTAAGCTTAACTATTATAAAGGATCACCTCACTGATGCTATCATTTCCTTAACCCTGCACATTTTTCCCCCAGCACAAATCTTTGAGAGGGTCAATAATGTCAGAGGTGTTTGCAGTAAAATAAAAAATTTAAGAGTGATACCTATACTACAGTACTGAATCAGACAAAACCCCAATTGATTTTAATGTGACTTGTGTCCAAAATTGATTATAAGATTAGAGTTAGTGTCTAGTATTTCAAACCTTTCTTTCAGAAGCCACAGAACATGAAAAATATTGCAGTAAACTTGAGCATTCTGTGTCTTCTCCAGGGCAGTTATTCACTGAAATGTTGATCATTCACATTAAAAGAAAAAGGTGACGAAAGTACTTGGCTCCTTAAGGTCAGTTCTGGATCCATTCTGTAGTCTCAGCTCAAGGTAGGGAATTTTACATGCATATAATACGTCTTTTTCACCTTCAAGTCTTGTATTCAAATGACTGCATTGATTTAGATACGCTCTGGATGAAAGTTATTTCATATTTGTATACGTAATTGTAATTTTCAGCTGGTTAGCAGTACATTCAATAGAAAAATACAAAGAAAACACAAAGGGTTGTTGATGAAAAAGGTGATCACATGAATCACAGCCTTCATGATAAAGGTGAAGAGATACGGTGCTGCCTGTAGCTTCTTGCTACAACTAAGAGACAGCAGAAGATTGTAAGAATATATGTTCCCAACTGTCTATCATCTGGATTTCCTTGCAATGGTGAAGAGAACAAATCGGTGCCTTGGGGCATCATTTGTCATGAACTGTTATCTAAAGAAGCATTTTCTGCTTCAGGAGCATCTTAATACAGAGTAAAGGTCTTTAAAAGAATAAATAAAAAACAAACTGAGAGGAATGCCTTTGAAAAGCAAATTGAAACAAAAAGCAAAAACCAGCTCTTGCTTGCATTACTAAAGATCTCTTTGAAGCAACATAAAGCATACGCTTGATATTGTTGAAATTGCCAAAGCTCACAAATTTGAAGAGTTGCACAAAAGGACACAAAGTTGTCAGCTCCCGAGACACAGTTTCTATTCCTTAAATTATTTGTTACATTATTCCTTAAGCTATTCATGAAGGAGATATCAGAATGTAGCTTCTGAAATGAACCCACATGGGTCATATGAAACAGAGTAACTGCTCATCATAATGATGTACAAATACTGATATCACTAATTTTCTGTCTCTTGAGTATGTAGTTGGAGACTTTCTGATTTTTGGAGGCATACCAAGATGTACAATGATGGGGGGGAGGGAAAGCAAAACTCATTTGCTTACCGGCGTAGTTGGAGAATGGCATAGATGGATAGGTGCCTCCTGTGGTAGAGCACGAACAGTGCTTTGGCAACACAGTGAATTTTTGACAAAAATTCGACTGGCAGTGGAAGTGCCAAGTTCACTCCTTCTCTATAGCATCCTTCAGAAACTGCAGGTTGCACCGAATTGCCCATCAATCTGAAAGTCATTCTAGATCAGGGTTAAAGGTGGAAAATGTAATTAAACCAAAAGTGACATGCTCACTTTTGTTTTCCATTTTGTTCAGTGAAACGGGACGTGATCACAGTCTTCTCCAAGCATGAGTAAGATAGCTCTCATGTGGAAAGGTGTTGACTTGTCTCTGACAGGTCCGCTTTATCTTTTTCCAAGGTAAAGCTTTTCATGGTGATTTCAGTTTTGAACGTGCAGATTGCTTTGAGAATGACTTGTGGCCATGAAGACTAGCCTATTAACTTTCTTGCACATCTCAATGAACTGAGTACGCCAGAAAACCGAACTGAAAGCTACACCTTTTAATATCTGTGACAAAACAAGGACAGCGTTAAAAGACAGTGTAATTTATAAAGCACCAAGAAAATAGGGAAAATATGCCAAATATTAAATGCCTCTCTAAAAATAAACTGGAAGTTCATCCCAACATAACTATTGATATTGATGTATCAGGTATATACATATGTGCACCAACAAACAAAAGCACTGCCTGAATTCGGGCACAGAATTTAATGAATACTCTACAATCAGTGAAATATCAGAGCTGGATCAGGGGTCCAATTTTCACAGAAGACATTTTGCCACCTAGCTTCACAACAAAGGGAAAAAAGCTTTTGATTGAACTGTCATGTGATGATGAACTCAAGTTCAAATCCAACAAAGCGTAGCTTAGCAACTTTTTGCGGTGAAGGAATGAGTTTAGCCCGGTGTCTGACTGAACCCTTAAGCTCCACATTTCTCTTCCAGACCGGCTTTCTCTGCCCTATTCACAACCGAAAATAAGTAAACCAGACTTTTAACTGAAGCTTACCAATATCTCAACTGACAAAAAGCAACTGTGGAGCAAGCACACGCTTCCTGCTAGTACCAGGCTTTGATTTCCCCAGGTGCTCCTTTAAATCATTGTTTTTCTCTTCATTTGAATTTTCTCAAGAGTGAGCACGGTAGACTTTGATGTCCGCTCACCGATATTGTGCTGAAGAATGGGCAGGAAGCTCAAATTAAATAACTTAAGAAGGCAAACCATTGTCGTGGCTCAGCGGCATAATACAAGAGAACAAGTCATTTACACTATTTTGATTGTTTCCTTATAATTTAAGCGACATGGAAAACATTAACAATAATGCTTGCTTCTTTGTGTTTTCCTTTGATATATTGTCTTTGTACCCGCAATGTTTAAAAAGGACGTTATGCATTGAACAGTTGAGGCTTTCTCCCGCAATTATTTTAGTAGAGAGCATGGAAACACAAGTCTGCTAAAAGTGACAAAAGTGGAAGGAAACGAGAGACTAGTTTTAAGAATACAGAACAAAGCAAGAAAGTTTGGGAACTGCTCCTTTAGAACACATAACTTGTCCTTTATGACTCACTTCAGCTCTTTCATTGCACATTTAATACTAGAAGGGAAAAAGGCAGAATACCTAATTTTGTCTTGTATTTGCAACTGTGGTTGGCTGAAAGTGTTGGATTCTAATGATGTACACACACAAGGGGTGTCAAAACAGCAGGATGTTTACATAATCAGGAACATGCAATTATACCGGTAAAGAGGAAACCACATCCCAAACTTCCCTGCAAAATTGCCTTAATTAAGGAAACCAAGCAGGTATTTCTGCTAAAGAACGGGCAGGTAGCTGTATAACTGACCATTTGCAAGTGCAGTTCCCATCCCACCAGTCTGCATGCCATTTAAGAAGCACCTGCCCAGCCTGAGCACAGAACTGCAAGCACAAGCCACAGAACTCAATTCAGACAGTGATCCTCATTCGGAAGGACAACGGGGGTACATGTTAAGGTGTCTTCCTTGAGGAAGCGCTCTGAAACATTATGGAATAACCCTGTGTACAATTATTACCTGCTGGCACCTGCAGCAAGGGATGTTGCAGAGGTAAGCAAAATGATCCCTTCTCACCGCTTTTGGGGTGCAGAAGTGTGATAAGTCGTCTTCCTCAGGCTTTTGAAGCAATTTCAGATCTGAAGACAAGCACTGGGGATGAACAAACTAGAACCTGGGTTTTCTTTTAGGTTTGATGTCCATTTTTGGCCAGACACTGTTTTAGAACTGGAAAACAGTGAATAGGCAAAAATAGAAAAAAGAAAACAGAAAGGTATTAATTGTTTGTACTGGAAAAATGTCTGTCAGCTGTTGAAGAGGTAAGGAAGCCCTTTAAAAGTAGGTCTGCCAAAACAAGAGTAGAGTTCAGCACAGAAGAATGTACGGAAAATTTCTCTTGGGGATAAAGAAAGAAAAGAAAGACAGGAAAGACCTAATTAAAAGTGAAGGTCTTGCAGTAAATAAATGATTAAACTTGCTTCAAAAGTGTGCAGAAATATTATTCCCTGAGAAGAATACTAAGTTACAGTATAGGAAAAATCCCCGGTAAAATTGGTGAGATCTTTTTTTTTTGTTTTAATAGAGAGTAGCACTGAATTCCTACTGTTTTATATAGAGCATCAAAGCACAGACATGCCTGCCTAATCAGTTACATGAGGACCCCCATAGCTTTTAGGCGACACATATATTAGTTTGGATACCAAAAAAAAATCCAATAAAAGTAAGTTTATTATTTCCATTTTGGGGATCTTTTCTCTCTCTCCAGTAAGAAAACTCCATCTTTTTCATTTCAGAAGTAATTTTACATACAACCACAGCCTCGAATCAGTATCATTAAAGCACATGAACAAATGCACCAGTGGGAAACAAAATTAAGCCAGCACTTAAATGCTTTCTTGAATTATAATTCCTATTGCGATTTCCTCAGTCCACTAAGTTGACTGCAAAACTTTGGACAGGCGTGCATTCTGTAGGGTGCCCGACTAAACTGAATAAAAACCCTGAGTATTTTGATGTTCACTCTTCAGAAAACTGGAGTGACAGGAGAAAAGATGGAATGGGAAGCTACAAAAATGCAATTGCAAGAACATATCAGAGAAAAAAAAACACAGATGAAATCGTAAATTGACATGTAGGCATCTTAACAAAACAGTTACAATTAGCTAAGGAAGAAAGAGCAAGGAACCACCAAGTTTTTCTTTTATTTTGTGGGGTTTTTTTTTAAGGTTTATAATTATATGAAAAGTATAGTTGATATTTAATGAGTTGCAAGCAGTTGCATTATTTTAATTAGTTTATGGTGATAAGGATGAATCCAAAGCAGACAGCTGTGAAGATTTGTTATTTTAATTAGCTAAGTAAGCAGACAGGAAAATCAAGAACAGTCCTGATCCACCACAGCAGACTCTGTTCAGCAGGGCCATGAGGGAAAAGAACCTCAACACCAACACATCATGACTTCTGTATTAAAAAAGGGATTTGCTGGCTGCTTTAGACAGGTAAAACACTCCAAATAAATAGCATCCACTTCACATGAGCAAAGCATTTTTGAGAGATGAAAACAATACGCATAACAAAGAAGTGCAAAGACCAGCGCTATCAAGCTTATTACAGCACAGTAACTACTTGAACATGCTCACAATGTGCCTTATGTACAGATTTCTAACTCTAAAGATAGAGTATAATTATTGATTACAGCTTTAACTGATTTGTTTTGGGGCTTAGGGATAAAATAGGTATTCTTCAGTCAAAAAAGTTTAGAAATTCTGAGGAGTAAATTGGATGAGAGGTAAAAATAACTAGCTCCTACTTAAAAGCTGCTGAGTATTTCCACACCAGACATATGGACAGACCAACTAATGAAACAGCTTTGTGTCAGAATTCAGAATTTTGTGAAGCAAGTATACAGTTGTTGGTATCACTGGAAACTCAATTAAGCATAAAAAAGAATGTTTCCTTTACAGTGTCCATCACTTTGTATCTATTTTTGACTGTATCTGCTGGGAACGAGACATCTGGATTTATCTTATCCTAAGCATTAACCTCAAAATTTGCTTCCTAGCAGCTGCTGCACAGGTAGTTACAGCCTCAGCGTGTCCATGACCGGCAAAGTGCCCTTCAGGTAGGCAAATGTCCGACCCCTCCCGTTAAGCCCAGCTTCACAATTTGTCCCTCTCTTTGAAAACAGCCGATTATTTCTGACTCGATTCACATTCTCCATACGCATTTTCAATCCTATTTAAAGATAAGTTATTACTCTACACAAATTACAACACATAGACTTATGAGTTAATAATTTACTTGTCTAGCTGGGGAATTTTCCTTTTAGTGCATTATAGATGAACCACAGACAAATTCAGTACTTTCTTGAATTAAGATCATCTAGCCAATCTAATTCTGAATATATCAAGCAGTGCTGTTCTCTGTGGGGACAATTTAGAATAAAGTGTGCTTCGGTATAAGGAAGAATGTCAAGTATTAGCCAAGACTGAATGGAAATCTATAAAAGATGTCAACACCATTAGTAGCACAGTTTGGATTACTAATCTCTGCTCTTCCACAGCAAACATTTTTCTTTTGGCCTCTACCAAAAAGGTCATTGGTCCTTCACAGATGTTAAGAAGGATCTGTAATGTAAAATGTTTATATAAGAATCAACACAGGCAGATTTAAACTAAGCTGTTCTTTCCTTACATTCAGATATTAGTCGAGGAATGATTACACGACTTTTAAGACTGACAATGGCACAGGGACACTCTCCTTCCTGGAGAGTGTTTTCAATGGGTAATTTTAGGCACACAGCTGCCTCGTTATGTTGTTACATATCTGGTATGTTCTCCATCTTCAGAAGTAAAGTAACTTCTGGTGTGGACATCTAGTCTTAAATAGTTTAAATACAGCTGGTTCAAAGAGGTTAGGGGTATAACTAAAGCCCACATCTGTCAGCAGGGCACACTGCGCGGGCTTTGAATCAGCCATCAGATTGGTAACAGATGAATAGAATGGGGCACTAGACTCTCATACTACGCTAACAGTAAATAGCAGAAGAAAAATAGAAGCTTATACAGTCGTTTTCTCTCACCCTGATACATCCTGACGTTGGCTATTAAAGCCCACTGAATACAAAGAGTTAATTCAGCCCCACAATGTATTTTCCCTCTGAATAGAGCACCTTCTGTAGCCTCTAAAGCTTGATGCCACTTCTGTGTCTTCCCTTCATTTTTGAATCTGAGCAGCACTGGATCCACTTCTTGTTCTTAATTGTCCTTCATTAGTTACCTTGCAGTTTTGATTGGTTAGACTCTTTACCCTAATTGATTTGCTACTGTAATTGACTTTCTCCTCCACTGATTTGCCTTGTGTGTTTTATCATTTTAAAGTGTAGAAGAAACACAGAATGGAATTAAATTCCCAGTAATTGCTTATTACCATCTTGTTGTGCTTTCATTTCCCTCCCCTAAAACAACTACACATGGCTTCAAGCCTGTGCTGCGCCATCTTTTTACCAGTATGTTTCTGAAATATTATTCTACTTCTTGATCTTTCTCCTTTCCTTCTGCTTTTCAGTTCTGACATTTCCAGATCTTACTGTGCCTCCCCATCACTTTCCTGGACCCCATCCGAAATTCATTAACATCCATAACCCCTGGCTCCACCTCTTCTACTTTGCCTTCCTCACTATGGAAGTAATGAGATTTTCACAGGGTACATAATAACCAACACAAGCAAAAAACCTGCTGGTTTACATCCTCTGCAGCACTAAAAGACTGTAGACTCTCACAAGCCATAGAACAGAATTTGTCCAGATGCTTGTTGCAATATTTTGATAGGGTGAATTGAGGAGCCTCTCTTTTTCTGGTATGGAGTTACCTTTAATCTGTAACCATGTATTTCCTAAAACACACAGCCAGAACAACACTAAAGGCCAAATTACATCTGATGCTCAGAGAAAGAATAAACGGTAATATTAGGCAAGGCACTGCTTTCATCTGGTCTCACCCATTCATGAACCAGTGGCAGCACTAGAGCCGGATGAGCACAATGTCCTATGAAAGGAAGAGCAAGGGGCATCATTCAACGCGTTGTTCTCTTAGTCCCATTTCATCCCCTTCTCTCGCTTCTCCATTAAAATCCTTTCTGTCTCACTCCTGCAATATATCAATCTCTCTCAAATTCCCTTGCACGATTGCTTTTCATCCTCATTCACAGTTTTATGGCCTTCTTTAACTGCAGCTTTTACACTTTCCCTTCGTTTTCTTTTCCTTTGATTCCTCCTCCAGTTCAGAAGTGTCTCATTTTCCTGCCTACTGACTCCTTAATCTGCTCCCTTGTTCCCAGCTCTCTCAAACTCTTACCAACCACTCTCCTCTTCCATGCCCTTAGCTGATCTGGGTCTTTGCATCTATACTTGTTATAAAACAATGATATTCTCTTGCAGGTGTTTTATTTTTTTTTGGTTGGTTTTGTTGTTGTTTTGGGTGGGTTCTTTTTAGATCTAGATAATCTCGTTGCATCCCTCTCCTTTAATTTCCTTCTTCTGTGACTACAGAATTGCTTTATTTTCATGTAGGTGTAGACTTTAAAATGCCTTCTGAAGACACAGAGGCAACAGTACTGCTCCCAAATCGACTTAGAGATCACCTTATTTATGCCCCTCTTACCAAGCTACATAACTGCTTAGTAAATGGTGCAAAAATTACATATGCATACATGTGTATGTATACATAAAAAGAAAAGAACTAAAACCAAGCTGGGGACAGCCACAGACATAGGTATCAATGAACTGAAAAAAGGGGCACATTACTAACCATGAAGGGAGAGACTGATGGAGCTCAACCTAAGTTATATCATGCAGAGAGAGAAGGGAGCACAGAGAGTGAACTGCTGGAAAAAAATACTGATTCAGACTGGACCTGGTCAGAAACAGCTCTCTAGTTATAAAAAATTCAGTTTATAAAGAAAAGAATCTATTCTCATCTGTATTGGGACACCCCCGAACTTTTTCAAAGGCTTTTTTCTTTGGCATGGAAGAGTTGGTTTTACTCTTTAATGAAGAGACAGAGTTAGAAAGCTCTTCACCAGTGTAATTACTTATTTTATGTACTCAGGGGAAATCACCCCTTTGCAGTAGAAGTTAATTTTTGCTGTCCTGTTAATATCTGAATGACAAGCCTGAGATACAGGCAGTTGTTACGTAGGGCACCTTATTAACTGAGGGAGTTCAACCCATAAGGCTTTCCTAACATAATGCTGTTTATTGAAAATGGGGCATGTACAAGGAAAGGGCCTGAGGGAAATGGATCCTAAAATAAACAAGAAGCGATGATTAGCACATTAAGGAGGTGCACTGAGTTCCAGGCTTCTTATCTAATTCAAAAAGCGTATAAACTGAGTCACCTATTGTGGAGATGCCTTCTTCAAGTATATCTCTTGCTAGAAATCTTGGGACTGATGAAGACCTCATAGGAACGTTTTTGGTCATCTGTATCATCCAATTAAAAATAAAAAAAAAAATTGTGAATACTTCCTTCTCAGATTCTAGACTGGTAAAATCCCAGCACCACTAATTTGATCTGGGTTAATTTGTGCTACTCAAAGATCCCATAAAAGCTTAAAAATATTCTCTGTGAACAAAAGTGTTCTTTCTTACAAAATGTACCAAATTCTCTTTTTGGTTTGGCCAAGCTATATCCAGTCTCTCTTTGCTGAATGTGATAACAGGTTATAGTGGGCATAAGTAAGCTTGGTTAGCTAACTGAATTAGTAAAAAATGAAATTCCATGAAAAGAGGAGAATACTACGGACTTTTTTGATTAAACTGTGTATAGTTATTTCATTACTAAGTCCAAAAATAGTTATTTTTCTCAGTTTCTTATTTTAATTACATGTTTATAATTTTCTAGATAGGTTTTAGAATCTGTTTCTGGCACGTCGTATTTTTAGAGCTTCATTTACATTGTTCTGCTATATTACAGAACTGTATATACTCTTTGAAAAGCAAAAAAGACAGTTTATGGAGAGCCTCAATTTTAATTGCATTTTTTCTTTCCCCTTTTTCTTAATTAGAACACTTGCTAATTGACAGTTTTCAAAAGCAGAACCAAGACATTCTTATAGTATTCAATATCTCCTAACGAATGTTTCGCTGTATTTATACTCTGGAGTTATGAAAACAGCAAAATAGTAATAAGAAATATACTTCAGTTTATAGTAAATTTTCAGTAAGTATAGTTTTCAGTAAGACATAATTAAAGTTACTATGCAAAATGTGATAAATAAGAAATCCCTCTGAAGCGTGTAGCACCCAGTGTAACTCGTATTTGCATCTTATGCTCACTCCAAACTGTATTTGCAGTAGCAGCATAGCAGGCGCCTTTTTCCCCAATCGCTCTGCACAGTACCTATATCTCCCATGGAAAATTGCATTTGTATACTCATTTTGCTTCATAGCTAGTCTTCATTTGTTTCACAGTCATCACGGAAGTAGGTAACAGCAGTGGATAATTTTTTTTTAATTCTCAAACTAGGTAATTTTCTCGTAAGAGACATGGATTTGGACTATTTTTTCTGCAGAGTTCCAAGAATGTTTGCAGATTAATTTTTCAGGAGATCGATCAAGTACACTACAGCACATGGCAGATTTTGCTGTAACATGATTAATATGAAGTTCTGTGCTAAGCACTTGTTAAGTATGAAATGCTTCCCACAGTCAACACCCCTGTTTCTTTGCTGGCTCATTTGGAACCTGACCCAGAGCTGGGTCATTGCAACATGGATTCCTTCCTGTGGAAACTAAAGAATGTACCACAATACCTTTGTATCTACGGAGAGATACATACGTGTATCTAGGCACAGATACACACAGACATGAGATCATAACACTGGTGTTCCCTGCAAAGACAGAACACCAAACTGGGACTCTT
Organism: Anarhynchus alexandrinus; assembly: GCA_008711295.1. Lineage (NCBI taxonomy): Eukaryota > Metazoa > Chordata > Aves > Charadriiformes > Charadriidae > Anarhynchus > Anarhynchus alexandrinus. Next base: position 871,512 of record VUYV01000085.1, on the reverse strand, counting down.
GATTCTATACTATGACTTGCCTGTTAGACGGCAAGGAAAGGGCAGTTGTGTGTGCCTTGGTTTTCAACACGTAAACAACATTCATGATAGTTTCTTCTGGTAGTTTGACCTTTTCTGTGGTTTGAATTCAATTTGGTTTGAAAATAAAGCCTTGGTGGTTTGGGCTGGTCTCTGCTTTATGAAGACTATCCATATATAATATGGATATAAGACATGATACCCCCCAACACTGTGCAAGGTGGGGCCATCTCTGCAGCGATGATCAGGCACATGGTGCTTGACAGGAGACAGGAAGGCTGCAGAGCCATGGGCACTCATGTCTCCCAGCTGGCTTTGAAAACAGGGCATTAATTTGACAGGTAAACCTGACTTCATTCACTACTTGCAAAAACCAGTGCTAATTGCTAGCTATTGAGAAGAGTATTCTGCAATGACAGCTTATGACAGGGTCTGTCAAAAGGAAAGAGACTGAAAGCCATTAAGGAAACAGCCTAATAATAATCAGTGGAAGACTATACTAAAAGAGCCCTACTGTTTTGTTTAGAGCCCCACGCAAGAAAGGCAGGAACAAAAGCCAGCAGGGAATATCTCTATATAAACCTCTAATTTAAGGACATAGCAAGTTCCCAAATTTATTTCTCTGTTAAATTACTACTGCTTAATTTTGACCTATCTGCATACTGTAAATAACTACTGACATTGCACACATACTATGCAGTCAAAGACTTTGGATCCGAATGGATGATACTTGTAACTTTCATTTAAATCAAAGGTATCATCAATGCCAACCTTTCACGGCCCATCAAGATTTTGACCTGATCTGGAACATAAAGAAGCCTAAACCTTTGAAGAATAACTCAAACTCGGAAATGTATAGACCAGTGAGTTTTTTACCTAATAGCAGATACATGCTTGGGAAATGCCTGACTAGTTCTGATAATATTGACACGAAGCTATCAAAGTCATCCTAATCCTGGCAGGTCACAAGCCTTCTGCACCATCATTATATCATGATGATCACTGCCTGACAGGAGGTTGTAGCGAGGTGGGGGTTGGTCTCTTCTCCCAAGTAACAAGTGATAGGACAAGAGGAAATGGCTTCAAGTTGCACCAGGGGAGGTTTAGACTGGATATTAGGAAAAAGTTCTTCACTGAAAGGTTTGTCAAGCATTGGAACAGGCTGCCCAGGGAAGTGGTGGAGTTGCCATCCCTGGAGGTATTTAAAAGATGGGTAGACGTGGTGCTTAGGGACCTGGTTTAGTGGTGTTTTGGCAGTGTTAAGTTAATGGTGGGACTCAACGATCTTCAAGGTCCCTTCCAACCTAGACAGTTCTATGATTCTATGATTCTTCACTTGAACTGCAGCCTGGCTCAAACAACTGATGTCATGCAAACTGTTAGATATGGAGGGGAAAACCTATTCCAGTGGGAATCTGTGTTTCATAGCAATATAAAACACCGATGTATTGCACTGCTTTGACCAAGCTGGGCTTGCTTACAAGCAAATAGCAAACCCTTTTGGCTTTGGATCAATTTCTTTTTCAACCTCTGATTAAGGAATCCTCCCCCTGCCTCGCCCCACTACACTTCTTACAGGAAGTTTCACTTTTTCAAACATTTTAGTTCTTTACTTGTTAGTGGTGCTCCTGCAGTACTACATGACTGCTAAAAGTGAAAGCTGAGTATCTTTTATGTATATTTTTTTCTACCTGAAGGTAGTGGCACCAGGCCTGCAGAGATAGCAATCAAACATATTGGGCACGCGATCAAGGCCACTTTGCAACACTCATCCTCTCTCTCGAATTTCACATTTCCACTCACCCTCTCAATCAATCTGTTGTTATTCTGTTTGCCTTATGTTCTAACTCAACATGTCATCACTGTTCAAAATACATCACTTCTACCCTGGCACACTACTTTTGCCTGTCAGCTGTCAGAGAGAACTTGTAACCAATCAGTATTTCACTTTTTCTGCTGGGAACCACTTAAAACACCCTTAAATCTCTTCCCAAGAGAGAAACTTTGTCTTTTGCCAAACTAAGCCAGCACATTACAGTCACCTGGGTTTTCACACGCCATCTATGAGCCTGAATCGGCATTACAGAATATGGTTTGCCAATGGTGAAAATCAGAAAAGTTGTGTAAGTTGATTATGTAAATTTCATGTGAACTGAACACCAACGATATTGATGCACCTGAATAAAAGACAGAATTTGATAAAAACAGAGTGCTGGTAACATCCATTGCATTAACTGGTAGCCACCTGTTCTGAAATGCAGGAACAATAGTCGGTGCAAGTAATCAGTAGAATACGCTGGATGTGAAATACACAGAATATATGTCATATGTGAACAGAGGCATTGCTAACAGTCTTTGTGTTTTGGCAATAAAATCACATAGGAAAAAGGGACCCTCAAGAAGCCATCTAGTTCAACCTCTTGGTCAAAGCACGTCCAGTTAAAGGAGATTGCTCAGGGCCTTGTTTCTGTTACTCTTACCAACCAGCAGTCTTCTGGTATTGCCAATGCACGCTCTTCTGCCTCGGCAAAGAAAAATTAAATAATGCTTATGTTGTAACCTAGAATCCTCTTACGAAGGCTTCAAAACACATATAGATGATAACGCTGCAAAACTTCACTATCATCACAAACCTCCTCGATACCAGGAATTTTTAGTGCTCTCTCTCTTATGCCTGGATTTCTCTCCTGTACTTTATTAACTTTTCATATCCCTACAGAAGTGTTGCCAGTGTTACTGTCCTGTAGATCTTTCCTTTACTTGAAAGCACAGTCAGCTGTATTATCCAAGGGAATAAGGGACTGGGACACTGAGTAATAGCAGGTAATTCATGTACTACTGAGTTGGGCTTCAGCCAACTCAGAAGCCTCTACCCTGTGCTCGCTGCTCCAGGACGGTTTATTTGCAGAGGCACGAAAGCATGACTTGGTGCACATCCAGGAAGGCTGGCACCGAATTGAGGCCAACGAGCCCTGTTGAACCTGGGCAAGCTCTGTGGAGAGGCCGACTCTCTGTCTCCCCATCGTGCCCTCCTCGCTCCCGGTTCTGGGAACGCAGCCCAGACCCACCTGAGCAGGCTCTGCGCGATGCCAGGCTTGGTTGGGAAAACACACAGCCCGCTTCTGGGCCTCAGTTGGAGCTGAAAACCACTTAACCATATTTGTATTGCGTTGCACCTGCCAGACCCAGACTGATCGGTGAGCCAACACAAAAATAACCTGGCTGGCGGTGTCCACGGCATTGCTCGCACAAGAGGGACCATGTGCCTACGGAAAACAGTGCGCTATCTATAATGGTTCGTTATACAGCGCGTTTATCCTTAAAGCAATAATGAATTTGCAACTGTAAAAGCAACCAATCTAAATAGTCTTAGATTACATTACCTGATTACAAACATAATAGTGAGCTTTATTCATTTATCTGAAGTGGGGGGTGCCTCAGAACATAATGTATCTCTTTTCTAATTTCATTAATATTTGTGAAAAGCACAGAGAGGTGCTCTGATCTGTCCAAATTAACATCAGCAGTGTTTGCCCTTCTGCGTTGATCAAGCACTTCTAAACGATGGCTAATAGTCGACCAACAAAAGGTAATTGATTTTTCTGACATTTATTTGCCTACATCCAATAACCTCATTCCTTGAAATAAGTTCATCAGTATGCTGAAAAACAAGCCCTGACTTCTGGTATTTGAAAGCTTGAATGGCTGCAGCTCAACCTTATAAAGCTGGAAAAAAAGCTAGAAATGTAAGTATGCTGCATGAAGGAGAAAAAAAAGATAGGAGTGACTGCCCAGCACAGAAGCAGAGATACAGAGAATTCAATTACAACATTATAATCAATGGCTACAGTGAGGAATATGTCTTATGTAATTGTTAGTCCAGTTACCCTCCCAAGTCTTTGTTAACGTAGCAGCTTTTAATTTGTTGTAGCTATAGCTTATTAGGTGCTTTTACCCATTTAAAAGGGGTTAACTTTAAGGAATCAAAGTATTGAGATATTTGGACAATTTACTACATAGTGCAACTGTTATACAGTGGCAATGCCCTGCAACACTTGACTATCACTTCTTGGATAGTCTGCACTCATCTACCACATACTACACCTATATTCTAGCAGAGTTATTAAACAACCCAGTTCACTTCTTTAGGGCATTCAAATGTATCCAAAATAGAAATGAGCTCAGATGATTTAAACAGTTAAAATAATGGCTAACAGACTGGCTTTGCCAGGGAGATATACAAAGCATCGGAAAACCACAGCATTGCAAGCTTTTTACATTATTGGCTGTTCCTTGTCTAACTTCCAAGTATTGTAAAAATGTCTGCAGGTATCACAAGAGAATCACTTTCAGAAATAATTTTTGTTTTATGCAGGAAATTAGGCTAAGAGCATTGAAAGCCACGGACCAAACTCACCGTCAGAAACTTGCTCAGAATGACAGGTAGCAGTATAGGTGGCATCCATTTGTTCAAAAGTCCAATTTGAGAGCTTCCCCTAAGCTCAGGTGTAACAGGAATTCAGGCACAATTCGGATACCATATTCCAGTGCCACTTATTTGCTATTTGTGCATGCTGTTTAGTTTCACGTCCATCATTTTTTGGACATGGCTGTAAGTCGCATTATTTATATAGCCAGCCTCAAAGTTTGATTTTCCCAGGTTGTTATTTCTATGTCTCCCAGTGATTTCGAGCGAAAATCTGTTTGCATTTACACAGACTATGTGAACTTCTCTCTCTCAATATACATAGGCTTTTCAGCTATTTTTTCACTGAAAAACTGAATACTTAGCAAGGAGGTAGAGGTGTCTTCACCCATCAGTCATAAACAACATGCAACTATTTTGTTATTGATAATTCTGGCCTTTTGGGGATCCTCTTGCAGTAGAGGGAACTGCATACGAGTACAAGAGTTAAGTTACTTATAATGTTCGGGTTTTTTTGGTCACAGATTTTTTGCATAAATATACACTCCAGAAAACAACTAGTTAACTAATAGGCTATAAGGGCGAAGTATTCCAATTTGAAAGCGTTCATTACAAGCTTGTAGTTTAGAAAATACTGGATAAAACTCAGCAACTTAGTATTTAGTCTAAGCAACTTCACACCCAGGAATAATTCCACTGAAACTGTGCATGCTCTTACAGACAGGAACACTAGGATGTGTTGCTCTTACAGATGCTCTTACAGACAGGAACACCAGGATGCTCTGAATAACAGAGCTGTAACTCAATTTCTTACTCCATAGGCTCTGATAAGTTAAAGTATCAACAATTTTAGCAGAATCCTTTAGTTGCCCGAAATAAAACACGTTCTTGATTCTTTGTCAGAGGAGGGTAAGAATGGTCAGCAACTTGCGGGATCATCCTCCTGTTGCTCCTTTTGGTCTTTTTCATTTAAATAAACGGAAGCCTAAGAATGACAACTACTCAGCACTTGTAGAGTGAAAACACACGTGAATCTATGTAATTGCAGGGAGTTTGTTATCCTCAATGAAACTTTTGAATTAACAACTCTAGAGACACAAGCATTTGAAAAGTTGTAGAGATTAATTCACATGGCTATGAATTGATTTATTCCTTACTGATTTGACTATATTGATTATTCTGATGCCTTCTTAACTGGCTTTACTTTGGATGTCATTTTTAGGTTATGTGCTTACCATGCTCTTCTCATCTGATTAAATTACAGCTATGAATCAATTCTCTCTGCCATGCAACTGAATTTTCAGATATGGTTTCACTTAACTTTATATGAGGTTATTTAGCTTTTCCCCCCGCAGACGGTTTCAGCGAATGTGTATTCATCCTACAGGGCTGCGAATGGGAACAGTAGTTTAATTTTACTCATTTTAATAGTGAGGCGCATGGGCAAATCTCACTCAGCATCACAGAAGGGATACGTTTGCTTTCCCATTTAGACAAGCTTCTCAGCTTCTTTTGGGAATGAAATCCATGCAAATTGAGTCGAGTTTCTCGTCCTTATGCCGTTTGTGTAATTTCCTTCCTCCAGCAGTAGAGGGCAGAAGGAGTTACCCACACATGTCTGCCTGCCAGGCCAGCTGCCAGACCCACACAGCTCCGCTGGGGCAAGATGGGGCTGCCAGGGAAGCTCTGCTGGGCCGGGAGGGGCCGTCAAGCACAAGGAGAAGCATGGATCCGCTGACAGCAAAGAGTTTCTCTTTCATCTCTCTTCATGCCTGCCTACCCTAACAGCGGCTGTGCTCTGTTACAGGCTAATCACACACACGCAAAGTCATTAATGTCAGCACAAGCCATCCTTTCGTGAGCATTGGCAGAGGATGCTAGTGAAAGGTCTGGATGTGAATCATGAGTGTCCATAGCACCCGGTCTTCTGCAGGGACCTTCCACAAGAGGTGAGGCATTCCTGCATCGGGACCACTTCATTAGCAGTTGGATCACTATGCAAACGAAATTCTAGAAAATTGTATTTGGTCAAAGAAATATACAGGCAATCTTGCTGACAGTGAGTTTGTAAACTGGTAGATACTTGACTAGGCATGAATGGAAGAACAACGCAGTGGCTTCTGGTCATGTTCATGTTTACCCTCAACTCTTTCTTGCCTATTTCCTTTTTTTATTTTTTTTGTTTCATACCCCACAGGAAGAAAAGTCAGATTTTTAGATATAAATAATTTTAAAAAAACCTTAAAATATTTTTTGCAACAGAGAAGAGCAGGCTTTGTAAAACAGTCCCAAGATTGCTTTTACAACAGGGTCCATATTTTCAACAGATGCTACAGGTTCTGATGAACGGGCATGTAATTTTGTACACTATACTTTAGCTGCAGATGCAGCTCCATTTAGGATAAATGTAAGTCTTTAGCAGCTCTAAATGCCTCAAAGACCAGCTCTCCCTTTTTCTAAAGTCCCAATCACAGGTTTTAAACATTTATTTTATAACATATTGGAAACGTAAAACTTTTCTGTAAAATGTTTTATTAGGTATTCAGTAAAGATGATGAAGGCTGTGCAAAGAAATGCAGCATAGAGTGCTTTCATTTTATGCGAAACTTCCATAAACAGGAAACACTCATGTCATAAGTGATTGGTTACTATATAAAAGGATCCTTTTTCTTTACTTGAGAAAGAGAAATTAAACAGAAACTAAAGGTTAGAAGTTATGCACCTGCATAAATTGCTCTTCTTGACTGAATAATTCACCAAATTCCTTTCACTACTCACTATGTTCTCCATTTCTAGAGCTTCTTTGAGGGGACACTTCCTCTGAAAACATCACAACATAATCCCAAGGGAGCATTTTTTTATATGATGCTCAATAAATAACATCGATCCTGTACGGTTAAGCTCTACGTTTGTTTCAAAGAAGCTTTGAAACTTTACAGAAGAGGAAACAGAACAGAGTCCATCATCTTCTATTAATGAAGTCTCCTATTTCTCTTCTATTTTATAATGTAAGTCTTTCTATTTTGCTGTAACTCTAGGGTTTTATGTAGTACCCTGCATAATCATTATGGAAATAAGTGCTTTACCATTTGTTTTAAGAGAGGTAGAGTACAAAGGCAGTTACAGAAAGGTAGCGTTATATTACATGATTTCTTACCTAGCACAATATCATGTAATATTCAAAAAATCATGAGTTTTAACATCTCTACCGAACTTCATAAAAAGTCGGTTGGAGAGATTCCAGATTTTATCTTCTTCACAAACATTGTCACTTACAACTCCCGTTCCTATAAACTTCTTTGTGCTGTACAACCTTTGTACTGGTCTAGACTGGACTGACAGCAGTAGAGGGTGTACATACGTTGACAGAGAGGCTCGAGTGTCTGTAGCTTCTAAGCCTAGAATACACCGTCTTCACATCAGCAAAACTACCTCAAATGCATTCACAGCCATCTTAGACATAATTACAACACAATGTCGTAATTTACTTGGCGTTTCTTTATAGGTACACAGCGCTATATTATTCTGATCAGTGCTGGGAAATATTTCAATAAGTTTGCAATGCATACATTTTTATTGCTAACATTAAATCTAATTTACCGCTTTCACAAGCTATCTGGTGCTAATTACAGACACTGGGAATTATGCTAAGCAGGAATTACTACTTTTTAAGAATACAGATTGATAGTCAGAAACCAAAATTCTGCTGTGATAGTACAGTGCTACTGTATTTATTTTTTTTTTGCTTTGGGAAAACTGTACAACTTCTAATGCCTCTGACTTTGATACACTTCATGTCATCACAAATTCATACCTATATAATTCTTAACAAAAACCAGCTGCATTTTAAATGGTATGCCTCTTCTCCCCGAACACAATTTCTTCTGTTTCCTTGATGACCTTAGTCTTCACTGCAAGGTCTGAAATCAGTAGGTGTTGGGGCTACTAATTAGGATCAATGGCAACTTTAATGCTTTTTAACTGGCAGGAAACTTCCCCCCAGCATTGAAGACAACAGTGTAGGCACAGCGTACTTGTGGTGCTTATTTACATCTCATAATTGTTCGTTCTTCCTGCCCCTGTTGTGCAGAGCCAGGCTTGGTGCGGGCAGGTCTGCTTGCTGCATGCGTAGCATGAGCCCTGTTCCCACCAGGTGTCTTGGACTTGTCATTCTCTAACCTAAAACTTGACTTCAACCCCTAGGTGAGTCCTAGGGCAGGAGCTCAGCCACATGCCCCAATTAACCAATGCCAAGGGAGGGAATTCCACCAGCAGCCCTCAAATCGCTTTGCCCTCCCCCTTAAACCACACTTAGTGCATGACTAAGTGTCAGCTTTCCCTTTCTTGGAACCGTAACAGATACTGAGATGTTTTCGTGTGTAGGAGTCCTGGTGCTAAACTAAGCAGAAATCCTGGTTGCATAGTTTCACTTTTCCCTACCTCAGTTAATCAAACTGCTGTTAATCATGTTAAGCAGTCCTACCCCAAGAGTCAAATATTCAGATTAATGTTAACTGCACGTGCTAACCGCAAACCTGAGTGCTCAAACTATCCTGACAACCCTTGCTGTCAGGGCAGGTGACAGCAACAGAGCCAGATATAGCCACAGTCCTCAAGGCAGCGTCCTGGGAATCAGGATTTCAGAACATACCATGATGTGAACCTGCTATCTATTTTCGATGAACTGACAGGCCACAATAGCTGTTAGCTCACCTTGGCTGATGGTACGGGTTTTGTTGAGCTGTCAGAGGGAAAGCTAGAGGAAAACTGGCTGTGAAGCCAACTGAACACGGCTTAAAGCATATAGCAGTTCCTATAGTACAGCAGTGAGAAATACAATGTCCTCCACAATATGGTTTGTTAACTCAGAGCGAATGGTGCCCTCAAGATGATGCCATTCAGTCAACATATGCTACCACTTGAGGTGCTGAGCTCTAAAATCGAGAGGAAAAATTCAATCTGTTGTAAGCGTCCTGTTTCTACTAGATTATGTCTATATTCTACATGAAAAACAAACAGAGCTGGAAAAAAAAAAGTGTCACATTACTACTTATTTATGATTTGCAACAACCTCTTAATGAGTTGACTGTGTTTTCTCTTGTACCTGCCAGCCTTACGCTGTGCTACAGAGCATGTGAACGTGTTTTTACCGTCAGATAGATAATCTTCAAGAGCTGCTTTTGCTTGGTTTGTCAAAGGTAATGCTTTGTACACCTCTGCTGGGAATGCTGAGCTGGCTGCTGAATACAGAGCTAAGAGGTCTGGATATTGGCTTCCTTCCTTTTAATTATCGTCTCACATGTAAAGGAGACTGTTTTATCTTTCGGAGCACAAGGGTCATATAAATAGTCTTTAGTACAGAAAAGAGCTAGACAGTTTCATGGTTATAATTTAGAAGCTAGTTCCATTTCAGTTATTTAGTCTTGAAGCCAAATGAAGCAAAGAAATGTGATTTTTTTATGATATTATCTCTTCCAAAAATATTGTTTTGATCTTATTCAAATCCTCCATCTTGATAAGCCAGAAACATTTTGTGGAGGCTAGCTTTTTTTTTTATAAAAGTGAAAATTAAACATTCCAGCAATTTCCCAAACACAAATCGAAAGAAAAAAGGCCACGTTTTCTTTTTTTTCCCCCTGAAAGCTACACTAACAAAAACTGATCCATCAAAAAAATTGAATTAGAAGTTTTAAAGTTCACCTACAGTGTAAGTATCTTCATTTAAACACAAATTATCAGAGTGTTTGAACATCACCATGATATATTCTTTTTTGAGATTATGATTCATTTGATGAATTTCACTATGTAGATGTAATATAGACTTTTCTAAGTCACTTGACTGAGCATACCATGACATTCTGATTAAAAGATTAGCACCGTGACGTATCAGTAGAACACATTTTAAACGGATTAAGAACTGGCTACTGGACAGATATCAAAATGGAACAAGCTACTATTCACAGAAATATGGGGATTTGTTAACCCACAGAACTGCAAAACTGAGCTAAGTCTCATGCTCAAAGTCCATTTTTGTTGCTCTGCACTTTGAAACAGACAAACTGGAATGATATGTAAATATGTTCGCTTCTAGTTGTCATTAAAAACAGCCAGGCAGATCTTAATACAAGACACTATCTGCATGAAACATCAGGAAGATGATTCTGGTTTAACGTGCACCTCTGTACTTGTTTACAAGTGAGGGAGAACACCACGTTACGAACACCAGTCATTACAAGAGTAGGAATTATCTGAGCTGCCCTAATTTTTCAGCAACAACTACATTTGCTATGCCTGCTAGGTCTGTTTTAATAAAATGCCCAGACTGACTGACCATGTTGTGGTCTCCAGAGCTCTCCAATCACCTACCTGAAAATGAGCTGAGAGGCTCAGAAATAATTCCCAATTTGATTCCACTGTCACTTTAAACTTGGGTGGGGGGGACACGACTACGAGCACAACCATAGCTGTGCTAGCTGTTCCCGTTTGCCCTGCTGGCAAACGGGGGATGATAACATATCCAAATATTCACAAGTCAATGATCTCCCCTGTTCCCACTTTGGAGGGCTGGGGTTACAAGACAGACGTTTTTAAACAACTGATACATCGCTCCCAGCAAAACTTTGACACACCAGCACGCTGGTAGTGTCTCACAACGTAGCGGTACCATCCCAGCCAACAGAGGTCTTAAAGCCTCTCCTCATTAGTTTTGAGAGGGTTGGGGAAAGAAATCTTAGCGTAGTCATACTTATGAATCTTGATTTGTTAAGGGCTTGGATTAAAGCAGACTCAAAGAGGAGGGTTAAGAGAGAGAGGGAGTAGCAGTCATTGCTACATAGGCTTTGATCTACAAAGACGTGCAAATTCTTGGTACCCTTCTCCTTGTCCCAGGTGAGTTTGAGTACGGGAGGAGGGAATCTACTGCATGTGCTCAGTGGAACCCTAACGCACTGGGATCTTTTTGCTGTGTGTTTAACAAGGCTTCGTCTAAGTCCTCTTCATTTGATTCTGTGAACCACTTTCAAGCGAGTAGCTTGCAATTTGGGAAGGCAACTTAAAGCTTCTGGTGCTTAACTTCCATGCTTGAGAAGAAAAAGGTTTAAGAAAATTGCTCTAGGTGCAGGGAACAACTCTGCTTCCTTTGACTCCAAACAAGGAAAAACTTCCGTTCCTTTCTTTTAAGACATTAGAGTATCTTTGCTTGGGAAAGTTTGAAATTTAGAGAAAAGAACTGGCTACGTACTGAAAAACAACAAACCACCAAATAACTGCCACCACCGAACCCACTACTGTTTGGCAAACACAGATTTTCCCATCCTGATCAAATTTATCAGAATGAATGTGGATCTGCTTCCGTCTCCTCTACGTACACATACAGTCAGGTAAATACACGTGCACTAAAGCAACATGACAATCCACCTTGGGAAGTTCCTACCTTCAGTACTATTTTTATCCTCTGTCATTACTCTTGCTGTTTCCGTAGCACAAAGTCACTTTCTAAGCACACCTCTGCAAAAACAGCAGACGTCTTTGGCTTCCCCATCCTCCCAACCAAGTCTGATTTATCTCAGCACCAGTTATCAAACCTGAAATATAAACAACACAAGGAATTATAGGATTTACAGCTGTTGTTGGTTAGGGGGAAAAAAAAATAAAAAAAAATCCCAGGATTCACTTCTTAGGTTACAGTATCTCATGGAGGCAAAAATCATGCGACTCAATCCCCCCCAAAGTAACAAAATATTTAGTCTGTTGACACACACTGTAAAGTGACCTATGTTCGATCATGCAGGGGTCTAATGAATCAATCAAAATCAACCTTTCAGTCCAGGCAGTGGAGAGCATAATAAACAAAATTGCAAAACAGAACTGTTCTATTGATTTTTGTTAATCTAATCTCCCCCTTAGCACCAACCTATCATTAGATCCTTACCCCCCCCCCCCCAACTCCTGCCCGGCAGCAATGACAGCTGGGACTGTAGCTCTATTGACAACATTCTCATTAAACAATGCCATCCATTACCAAAATACACCCATCAAAAAATGTGACAACTGCTGCTCGCGTCTTAAGCACTGTATAAGAATAATGCGAGTGTCCACCTAATACTGCTGCAAAATCAGTAAACAGAAGCTCTGCATTAAACAAGGATCTACAGATTAACTCCGGGGGTTTTGTACCACTTAACGTACCGTTGTTTTAATTGTGTTCATTTGTTATATCTTAGCTCTACAGAAAACTGCTAGAGAGTGGTTTGTAAATCCCATTGTATCAAAAGACAGACAACTGATTCAGCCTGCAATGAAGGAATATGCAACAGAAAATCACTTAATCCCCATGTGGTTTAGTTCTACCCCACTGACTGTGATAAAGGTGTAGGCACAGGAAAGCGGCTTTAGTACAAATATCAAAAGCAGGGCTCAAATCCTAGGTCCCAATTGGCCTCAGCATACCTCGAAATTCAAGGGCTGGGATAAGAAGGCTGCTTCAAACAGTCAACAAGTATTTCCTTCCATATAAACTAGCTCTCTAGTACACTGGGAAAAGAGTGGCCACAGCATTACTCGTAACAGGCTCCCTACCCTAAGGGACATAAGTGCAAAAAGAAGGGCAAGAGACAGACAATGATCATTGTGAACTTTAAAGTGTGCCGACAGTCGCACTACCCTTTAACTAATGCTCTCATCCACAAGAAATACAGGCAACTCTACATATTTTCTTCTTCTTCCCTAAAACAAAAACTCCATGGCTCTGAGTTACCTTCTGGAGGATCCCTCATCATTAGCAGGACTGTAAAAACATTAACTTCCTTGTTTAGTTGCCTAATATTTGGTGATGTGGAAACGCCTATGTGTCACTCAGTAAAAAGGGACAAGAGGAAAACCTATGGATCCACCAGGAACAGAGCTGAAGGAAAGTTCTTAAGCAAAAAGAGGATTTTCAATTAAAAAAAAAAAAATCAAAACCCAAGCTACAACAAAAAAGGTCATCCTCACAAAACATTTTGGTTGCCTTGCACGAAAAACCTACTTCTAACCATTTGGTCTTGCATGTTATGTGCTGCATACATAATTAAAGCCTACTATTTTTTATTACAGAGAACAAGTGGCTAGATTTTTACCAGCGATATAAAAATAACATGCCATTTGCTTTGGAACACTAGTAAAAATTTCGTGATCAAATGCAAGGTGTTTTATGGAAGCTTCCTTTCTCTATCATTATCTGTCATTTTCAGTCAAAACAGAGCTAATATTGGACATCTGGGAGAAAGGCTGCTTTTGCAGGCTTTGCTTCATGAGCAGAATATGGCAAATAACAGAGAATATTATAAGTTTTTCCCCTTTGTGGTCAGAAATAAAAAGTGTAATAAATATGTTAAAAAGGGCTAATGAGTCCCAAGCAGCAAGATCTTCATCTTTCAAAGACTTTTATGGACTGTAATTATCTAATTACTGTTAATTGGTTGAGCGGGATGAGGGAGTACTGTGGGTGTAGGAGGGCACGCATCGTGCTGTACATTTGGTACTTACCCTGACACCACTGGGTGTAGTAATACGCTACTGGCTCAGGAATATCAACAATTTACTTGCAAAGTTTTTTGGATGAGTTTGCAGTTTTCATCTGTGGTTTAAAAACTATTGCTGATTCTTCATGCTAAGCTGTGAAAGTTGACTGACTTCCTCTCATACTCGTGAGATCTAGAGGAATCCATCGAATCTATGTTTTTACTCGCTTTTCTACACAGTTAAACAACTTCTTGCTAAAAGAATGGCACACTACAACCCTGAAGTAACCATGGCTTCACAGCAACCAGTTTTTTGCATCCTGAGTCCCAGGCGTGTAGCAAAAGGCTACCTCTAAAGTAATTATCCAAAACGGACTGTCTGATCCCATCCTGAAGGCCTAATCATTAAAAAAATCGGAATTTTGGCACCCAGTGGTGCCACTCGGTGTCTTTGTAAACACGAACATAAGTACCTCTAGGACACCGCTGAATAGAAGTCATCGCCACCTCCACAGTGAGGATTATAGCGGTTCTGTGCCTCAAGGATTAATCCTTTTAAAAGCAGTTTAATGGGGATGAGACGATCAGAAAAGAATCAGTTAGGCACAATAATACAGTATTTGATACTCAGTTTTGTGCCAGAACACTTTGTACAGGTACGACTACTAAAATCTGATCTAAGCCTCATTCAACATGAAGAGCAAAATTGTGTGCTTAGCTAATTTTTGCACTGACCTGGCAGAACTTGAAATATGTGACTCTATGATGCAGAGGACTGTGGAGTCAGGCTTTTTTTCCCCCAGAAGTGAAAGACCAAATAGTAACTCACAATGCTAGACAACCGGAATACCTGAATAATATCTTGATCTTTGGTCAATGCTTTCCTCCTCTAAGAAAACTGAACATGAAGATTTTCAAATTTCTGGTGCATTAGGAAAACAAATGGAAGCGCCACTATCTGGCACGCATCATTACCTGCTCACCCGGGTGGGCAAGGCACAAACTGAGCCTAATAGCCCTCCTTTGTCTTCTAAAACACAGTCCAGGGTCCTAAACACATTACTTACTGCCCAGAAATCAGCGTTTCATTAAACAGCCACTTTGCTTGTTAACACCTACCGTACTGACAGTTAGGTTGTGGCAGTGTAAACTGCGTAGCAAAGTCGTTGACATTAGACAATTAACAGATATGCAAGAGTTTGAAGAAGAGCCCGTATCAGTTGAATGAGGGAAGGATAGACACATCATTGCTGCCTACTCCTCACATCTCAAATAATTGAGCTGGTAAAGCGTTGGCTATCAGAGGCTGGCTACACTGGCACGTGCATTGGCTCCTTCAAAAACAGGTACCTCCATTCAATTAGCAAAACACTGTCAAGGGCGAACAGAGGCCTTTTTTGTAAGAAGATAGCAAGGTGTCCTTCAGGATGGGGGAACTTCGTAAGGAGAGGGTGACCTTGAAGAAATGAGAAAGGTAACCTGAATGCAGAAAATAATATTGCTATCTGCGTAGATCTCACACTTACATTTAGCAACCCACTAGAGCTGTGAGAGTAGCCACTGCTTTTATTCTGTTTAATTTCCCTGCAAAGCTGGGACTTAGTGACATTCAGAAGATCACTTCCACGCAACTACAAAAACATTAAAAATTTGTATTTGATAGCATAATTTGCCATCAAAAACTTGTTTTCATTTACAAAGAAAGCTGTTATAGTAGCCAAGTTCTTAGCAAACGGATTGATTTTTAAGGGATATGAAAAAAAAACTTCAATGAAGGGTAATTAAGGTACAAGACTTAAAGAGCAAGGAGAGTAATACAGGTCAGCAGTATGAGGAGGTACATTTTTTTGTCTTGTATTTTACTCTAATGCAAGACGCTTGTAACAAGACAGAAGAGGTCTCTTGAACTTTAAAAATATAGATCTTTGTTGGAAATGTATGAAAATGATGAAGATTTGCCATTGTCTCCCTAACATGCACTACTAGAGCACAGAATAGCTGCATAATACTATACCACACAACTACTTTCTTCACTTTCCATGTACTAGATTTATTTTTCTGCTCACTTCTGCCTCTGAAAGCCTCCATATATGCCTAGAGACTGTTAGAACAACTTCTTAAATACTGAGATTGCAAAATTAATTCAAGCTCAAAGTCTTATTTTGTCACAAAAAAAAAAGTAGCAGGGAAAAAAGCACAAAAAAGCACACGACAGCACAAAAATCTGTGTCAGCCATTAGTAGTGTATTTTGGACATTTTTGCTTTGTATCATTCTTGCTCTCGCTATATTGCTATTACTGCACTATTTTATGCCATATGTCTCAAACAAAATGCTGCACCCAAAATAGTTACTCTCATATTTTGTTTTGTAACTTTTTTCCCCCAAATTTCTGTAACAGGCTGGCTGCCCTTCCTGGGAAAGAGAAATTCCCATATGCAACTGGAACAGAGAAAGTTAAACAAGGCATTAGGGGTCCAGAGTCTCAGCAGTGCTCATGAGAACTTCAAAACGTGCAGACAGATTCAAACTGTCATACCCTTTGGTCTCTGGAGTTGACTAAACAACTCTCAGTCCTCCATAAACAGTAGAGGCCATTTTAGCATCTCTAACAGCACAAAGCCAGCAGAAACATTTGTTTACTCAGCCACGGCTTCATTTAGTGGAGAGCAGGAATATCGAGTGACTACTTGGGGATTTTTCCTCAGCAACAACATAAAAAAAACCCCACCCAACCTCCAATGTTATTTAGAAACAACAACAACAACTGTAAAAGCAGTTTGGGTAACACTTAAATGCATGTTCCTGACTTTCACCGTAATAGCCTACCATTCCAGAGTGAAGAGCACAGGCATACAATTGAAAGCTGTACAGAGCCAAACTATTATACTTTATCCATATCTTTTTGAAAGGCTCAGCCTGAATTTTTCAACAAATTGGATTCTTGTTCTCATTCTATGCACCAGCCTAAACAAATCTGGGAGAATGTCATGCTCTTTCTACTCTTTTTTTTTCTATCTAGATGTTGACATCAGATTTATCACAATAGTTTCTAAGCGTCTATGATTAATTTTGTAACCAGCACTATAGGATGATCAACAACACATTCTCTTAATTTTAGATCTGATTATCCAGCAACCATCATTTTCTCCTGAAGTGTCATCCACAAAGAAATTTAAAAGTAGGAATTAACGTTGTCTTGAATTAATTTCCCTCACCAACCAGATGGCCTAATTACTGGCACTGAAAGAGCCAAGAAGGAAGAGTCCTTGTACCAGATTCAAAAGACTATAGCATACAGCATCCCTTATTTATTTTTTAAGTCTTAGTGGAACCAAGACTATTAAAACATGCATGGTGAAAGTTCACTTAAAATTACAATAGTTTTTCCGCTCTTTTCCAAACTGCAATCTATTAAATCAAAAATTCATTTTTAAAATTAGCTGTTTTCTACAGAGTGAATATAAAAAAAAACCTACAGATTTTTTCCAATGCAAGTTTTAAGTAGACTACTAATGAAAAAAGGTGACATAAATATCAATCCAGTACCTCCTTCCTTCTGTGACTCACACTGTTATGCAGATGCTTATGAACGTCATATGTTGATATCCTGTGACGCCTCCAGGTATTCTTCATATTTTATAGATCTGAAGAGTCAAATTGTGGTTTTCTTTTTTTTTTTTTTGGCTTTTGTTGTTGGGGTTTTTTCATAAAATTAAATAAGCTTTTAAATAAAAAATTTTGATGTTTAATTGAGAAATGAGGATTTTTAACGTATTTGTTGACACCCTTCCAGCCCTGCGTAGCCCAGTCAAATCCATAACTGAACCTTCCAGTTAAGACCAACACAGATGCACAGTCTTTCATAAGTAACCACTGCAAAGCTATATCTTACGTAACAGTCCAATATTAACAAAAATAAATTAAAAATATTACCTGCAACTTTATCTTTTTCATCTAATGCCTTTAAAATCACCAGTATTTGTTTTAACCTCTCTGATTTTCCGTCATGTTAAAGCACAGCGACACAAAAGGATTCTAACTAATTTTACTCATTTACAATAGCACTGTCTGAATGTAAGTGAACAGGGTAATCCAGTTTCTTATAAGGTAGCCTCCTCTGCCTTTTCTTCTTGCTTCTTGATCATTTTGCTCTTTCTAACTCTGACCAAGTCTTACCAAGAGTAACTGGGAACGGTGGCCTGCTGCTCAATGGCCGGTATAATGTAACTGCTCTCACAATTAGAGTTGTCGCTTCTCAGTGCAAAGCCAAACCACTTTCTGTCTCAGTTTCTGCATCCTTACTTCTGGATAATATCCCTCAGCGTACTGGGAGGTTTGATTAACATGTAAAGCTTTTTGAAATTCTTTACCAAAGGCAGCAGTGCAGAGTAGTGTTTTCCAAATTGCATTGCAGGTGGAAGCTCATAAGATTTGCTATAAAGCTACCTGATCAAAACCAACAGCTCCCATTGGCTTTAGCGGATTTAGTTGCAGCCCTGAATGAGTCCAATCTCATTTATTAGCATCCATTGTTCATGGCATCATTGTTTTTCTCTCTGGCTAGTAATTTTCTCCAGTTCTTCTTTTCTGGTATGCCCTATAGTAGGCACATTTTCCCAGAGATAAAAGATACTACCTTCCCAAATGAAAACATTCGAAGGAAGTAATCATTTATTGACCATAACTTGTGAGCAAATCTTTCACAATTCTGAGGTCATTTGCATTTGGATTAATCTCCAAAAGCTCAGCTGAACCTTCCTGTGCTTACAAAGCTGCACACAATTTTCACATTATGAAATAGTCTACAGTACTATACCTTTCACTTTGGGGTTTATCCTATTCAGAGACAGTAGATATTGCTTAAATTTCGCAAAGTGAAGAAGTTCATCTGAGCATTTCAAGGATCTATACAATTATGTTCAACGCAGTTAAATGTTTCCCCTCAAGTATCCCCAGGGGGAGTGGGCTAAAAGCATCACTGATACTCAGAAGCTTTCTGTTTCTCAGTACCAACATTGCTTTACCCAGATTTACTATTGATTCAACTCCTGAGAGCGAGGACAGTGACGTGGACTGAAAAACCACCTGAACTACTGGGTTTAAAGTGTAGTGACCAGCAGCACAAATTCCAGCTGGAGGCCAGTCACTGGTGGTGTGCCCCAGAGGATGACACTGAGGCCAAATTAGTATCTCCACTAATGACGCACTCTCAGCAAATTTGCAGAAACATAACTTGGAGGAATGACTGATACAGTGGACGATTGAGATGCCGTTCAGAGGGACCTCAACAAGCTGAAGAAATGCGCATGTCATGAAGTTCAAAGGGAAATGCAAAGCCCTGCACCTGGGAAGAAATAACCCTATGCAGCAGTACAGGTTGGAGGCTGTCTTTAAAGCAGTTTTGCAGAAAAAGACCTGGAGGTGCTGCTGGTCAGCAAGCTTAACATGAGCCAGTGATGCATCCTTGTGGCAAAGAAGGTCAAGAGCATCCTGGGTTGCATTAGGAAGAGGTGATCTCTCCCCTCTACTCTCCCTTGATGAGGCACATCTGGAGTGCTGTGTCCATTTCTAGGCTTCCCAGGATGAGAAAGACATGGATATATGCTGCAGTGAGCCGAGCAAAGGGCCATGAAGGTGAAGTTGTCAGAGCATCTGACATACTGGAACAGGTTGCCCAGAGAGGTTGCTGAGGCCCCATCCCTGGAGGTGTTCAAGGTCAGGCTGGATGTGGCCTTGGGCAACCTGGTCTAGTGGGAGGTGTCCCTGTCTATGGCAGGGGGGTTGGAGCTCGATGATCTTCAAGGTCCTTTCCAACCTAAACCATTCTATGATTCTGTGACATAGGAGGGGTGACTTAGGGAGCTGGGACTGATCAGCCTGAAGAATAGAAGGCTCAGTGGAGATCTCCATAATGTACATAAATACCCGAGAGGGGAAAGATGATGGAACTAGACTCTTAGTGGTATCCAGTGACAGAAAAAGAAGCAATGGGCACACATAGAAAAACAAGGCATTCCATTCAAACAATATGGAAAAACTTCTTTACTGTGAAGGAAGTCAAACAATGGTGCAGATTACCCACAGAGGCTGTGGAGTTTCCATTCTTGGGGATGTTCAAAACCCAAGGGAACACAGTCTTGACCAATCTACTCTAGCTGACCATGCTTCAGCAGGGGCTTGAACTAGACCATCTCCAGAGGTCCCTGTCCACCTCAAATATTCTGTGAACCTATGACACAATTTGTTTTGGTTTCCATCACATGATATTAATAAGCACAGTAATTTCTTTTGTTAGAACAAATGTGTTTAATTTAAAAGCTTGAGATTAAAACTACCTATATTTTAATCTCTAAATCATGGTTTTCTCTTCAAAACAGAAGAAAGTGAAGATTAAAAGATCTCTATAGTAAAGCATACATACATCCACACAGACACTAGAGTTTTCGCTAATAAATTCTACTGTGACATGGCACTGCCTGGTTAAAGGCAGAATGAATTCACTATATCTGAATGCTAAGAAATGAGGAGAAAACCCCCAAACAATAAAAAAGCCAAAAATGTTTTCTTCTTCCTTCTCTTTGTGTTCTTCTCACATGAAAATGTTAATCCATATGCTCATTTTGTGTTCATAATTCCATCCCCCTCTCTCTCCTCTTTTATCTGTTTTCTTTCCTGAAAAATCTTTGTTAGGACCTACCTGGTCTAGGCTAGGTGAGAAGCAAATCAGGAAACCTTATCTCTGAGGTCTGGCATTCACTTTAGTTAATTGAAATCTTTCAGGTCTAACAAATCCACTTTTATGTCTCAAACTAGCTAGAAGAAAGCCACAAAAGCATTTTTGCACAATAAAAAAAGAAAAGAGCTAAATGTTAAGCCTGACAGGATTTTAGATTAACTCTTTTTTTAAAAAAAAAAAAAAAGAGCCAAACCTGTAAAGAAATTTAAAGTAGCCTCCAAGTATCAATGTGTCATTTTACTTAGTATGACATGAGTACTTACTAGTACTTCGCGTGAATACGTGGCCCTGAAGAGATGGAAGCGTTCATTTATTATGCTGCGGAGTTGTAGTTAAACCTCACACTCTCCATGGCAATAGACAGTCTTTCACCACAGTAATATTCCTCTGTCACAGACAAAGTAGGCAGCTTTCTACTTTATTGTAAGATTCTCTGTATTTGCAGTAATTTCTCTCTTTGAACATCTAAGTACTAATTTACAAAGGTTCTCAGAACTTCATGCTTGGCACATCATCTTTTTAGCAGAAGAGCTTCTAAGATAGATTTGGCTGCTCTGGTCTATCTTCAGTTGGAGCACTGGAAGTTCAGGATATCCACAATAATAAGAGGTAGAAAACTGCCATGCTAAAATTTAAACTTACGCCTACTTACTTCAAATTCCTGCCTGACCAAACACTTCTGTGGAAGAGACTGGAATCTTAATAAGCTTAAATAAAAATAAATTATTTTTAAAAGGCTAATACTTTAAAGGTTAATGATTTAAAGATTGGGGCTGAAACAAATAATAGCCAGTCAACCAAAAAACTATAGCAATTTGAAGGTCTTTTTTTGAGACAAAATTTTTCACACAATAGGCAATGTTTGCCACGTTGAAGTAATTCGAGCTCAGGTATTCACTAGTCTTACCAGACCACCCCTCTCTCCCTCCCCTCCAAGGGAACAACTCTTTGGGTGTCTTGTCTTTTCTCCCAGGCACTATTCCACTGTGACAGGGGAGGAAAAAGGAGTTCTCCTCTGCTGGAAGAACTGAAACAATTAAGTTGCTCTCTTTTGCTCAGGCAGCTTTCTGACAAACTAACGACTTTCACATTGGTCCAGTGGACAATAGTAACAACAGTTTTACTGCAGTTAACTAAATACAGACAAGTAAGATTTACCCTGTTCTCATCTGTGGCAACCAGCAGCATTTACTAACTTTTTTTCCCCGTGAAGTAGTGTTATTGTAAATAATCTGGTATTTAGGCTTCTGCACATAAGACCTTGTCAACCTGTGACTTTCTTCTAATCACTTTGATACCAACTATTAAAATTCTGACTGCCATATCTCATAGTTTCTGTCCTACAGTTGGTTGCAATAACTGTATAAGTCTTAGGTTTCTTTCTAAAATTAGAAATTTAGTTGCACAGAAAAGTTTGAAAAATTAGCTTTAAAAATCTCAAAGGACAATTATCAAAATGCATCATACCATAAGTTCTTTAAAATCAGCACTTTTAAGCAAGTCTCAGCATTTTGAATGTCTGGCTTCAACAATATTGCTTAGCTGTACGGCATAAGAAAATTGTGTTTCTCTAGAACCAGCTCAATAGTTCATGTTTCAACACACATTTTAATTATTAACTAACATGGTTTGTGAACATAGGTCACCTAAGTTTCTCATTTTATTTTTAACAAAAATAGCATATACAAGGTTCTGATACCCCTAATATAAAAATGAAGTCTTAGCCCTATGAAATAATCATGTCATCAACTTTTTGGCTGAAGCAGCAAAAATCTGCTTCTCTCCTTGTGTTACTGTTGCAAGTGCTTACCCACCCACTTCAGAATGCAAAATTCCCTTTCCTATCCACACTATCTGTTTACAGAACGTGAAGAAAGTAGGCATCTGTAGACTTAGCGGATGTCATGGATGAGGACAAAGCCAAGAACTGTGGGATTGAGTACACCCTCAGCAAATTTGCCTATGACACGGTCAACATGCAAGGGACCTGGACAAGCTTGAGAAGTGGGGCTGTGCGAACCTCATGACATTTGACAAGGCCAAGGGCAAGGTCCTGGACGTGGGTTGGGGCAATCCCTAGCACAAATACAGGCTGGGTGGAGAATGGATTGAGAGCAGCCCTGAGGAGAGGGACTTGGGGGTGTTAATTGATGAGAAGCTCAACATGAGCTGGCAATATGCGCTTGCAGCCTAGAATGCCAATCATGTGCTGGGCTGCATCAAAAAAAGTGTGGCCAGCAGGTCAAAGGAGAGGATTCTGCCCCTCTACTCTGCTCTCATGAGACCCCACCTGGAGCATTGCATCCAGCTGTGGGGCCCACAACATGAGGAGGACATAGACCTGTTGGAGCGAGTCCAGAGGAGGGCCATGAAGATGATCAGAGGGCTGGAGCACCTCTCCTACGAAGACAGGCTGAAAGAGTTGAGGTTGTACAGCCTGGAAAAGAAAAGGCTCCGGGAAGACCTCATAGAAGCCTTCCAGTACCTAATGGGAGTCTACAGGAAAGATGGGGAGGGACTTAGAAGAGAAGGCTCCGGGGAGATCTTATTGTGGCCTTCCAGTACCTAAAGGGGGCCTACAGGAGAGCTGGGGAAGGACTTTTTACTAGGGCATGTAGTGATAGGACAAGGGGGAATGGCTTCAAACTGGAAGAGGGCAGGTTTAGATTGAACATTAGGAAGAAGTTTTTCACTTTGAGGGTTGTAAGGCACTGGAACAGGTTGCCCAGAGAGGTTGTTGAGGCCCCATCCCTGGAGGTGTTCAAGGCCAGGCTGGACGTGGCCTTGGGCAACCTGGTCTAGTGGGAGGTGTCCCTGCCTATGGCAGGGGGGTTGGAACTCGATGATCTTCAAGGTCCTTTCCAACCTAAACCATTCTATGATTCTATGATTCTATGACTCTTTATCAGGGATTGTAGTGACAGGCTGAGGGGTAACGGTTTTAAACTGGAAGAGGGTAGACTTAGATTAGGTATTAGGAAGAAATTCTTTACTGTGAGGGTGGTGAGGCACTGGAACAGGTTGCCCAGAGATGTAGTGGAGGCCCCATCCCTGGGGGTGTTCAAGGCCAGGCTGGACGTGGCCTTGGGCAACCTGGTCTAGTGGGAGGTGTCCCTGCCCATGGCAGGGGGGTTGGTACTATCTGATCTTTGAGGTCCCTTCCAACTCTAACCATTCCATGACTCTAAGAAGGATTAACTGGCCACAGGGCCGATGGGCGCACGCAGCGCGGGCGCCGGAGCAACAGCTAAGGTGGAACACGCCGCTTCTCTGGGCGCTGTTCGTGGTGCTGAAACGAAATTGCCGCAGAAGGGACATCGGCACCCGCAACAGATGCAAAAGGCGGAGGGAGAAAAAAAAGATACTCAATTTTGCTCTTCCGTTAATTAGAAAGAAACATTCCTTTTTCCCGATTCTCCATTATAAACAAAACTAAACGCACTTCCCACTGACCTTTGGAGAGCTGTAAATTATTAATACTTTGAACCTATGGCTCACAGCACAGTGAGAGCAGTGGAAAAAATTAGCCGATTAAAACAAGTTTTAACAAGGTCAGATATCAGTGTTTCCATGTAGAGAAAGAAAAGCACCAGCAGAAATTAAGCAACTTGCCCGTGCAATAGGACATGGGCCAAGAGCTAAAGTATATCTTTTTGTAGTCCAACGTTACCTCTACATAGCTAGAGCTTAGGGTACTTTCAAGCTCTCAGGACAGGACACTCATCTGGCTGCACCAGAGCTCAACATCAGCAGTATCAAACTTCCTTTGCACTTCAGTGTGCTCTTGGGGAAAGACATCCAGGTGTTATAAATAGAGATCAGAATAACGTGGCCTATAAATGTTGGGGGGAAAAAAGGCACTTAACTCTACAGCTTTTCTGGAGGCATTATTATCCTCAATTTGTTAGTAAGACTTTATTACTGTTTTGTGCCATTAACATTTTCGAACAGCCACATCAAGTTTCAAGAAATGTAGTGCCAAGTAACCAGCAAAACAATCTCCAATTTAAGCTTATTTATTGCCCAGAGTAATATCTCCTACCACAGGACCTAGGCAGAGCAATAGCAATTTCTGTTAATAAAAAATGTTTCTGTAAAGTAATTTCTTTATGTAGGCATGTTTTGGTGCCCATCCCCTCCACCTCCATTTTTCCCTTCCCTATTTTTAACTCAAAGTATCTGTAGAAGATACCATAGCTTTTAAGAATAGAAAAAAATACAAAACAAAACAACAAACACCAAAACACGATATGATTGAAATTGGTGGCAGAAATGTGTATGTGGAGGGAAAATACTATCTACAATAAGCTTATAAAAGCAATGCTTTTGTAAAAATTTACGTTTTTATTCTACCCCAACTACGGCCCTGTGTTTTGGGCAGAAATTTTTCCTCATCAGAAAGTAGTAAACAAAAATACAAAGATTTTTTTAAAAAAGCAAAATTTTACAGAGCAAGCTCACTAAGAGGAAAAACTGTACTTGCAACTTGCACTTAAGTAACATCAAGTGGCCTTTAAATACACATTTGCTTAGCAAAGACTGTTTTAAAAATAACTGTTCCACAACACATAAGTATGTACTTCAAAAACTAATGTACATGTATTCATGGAAAAAAAAAACCTCAGATGACTACATGGCACAGCAACTTTTACTTCTAATGATACAAAGAGCTTTTTCCTCTTAGAAAACTGGTTGAATCAGGTGACTACCAGAACACATACAAGGATTATCAAGCTTGTCGGCTTTCTCTACATGGGAGAACTGAATAATAGTTTTCTGACACCACTTAATGCCATTCTAGTTCACTTCCTGCAATCTTTATAAATGTAGAATGCCAACCAGCTTACTGAAGGAGGGGTTCTGGTTTCTGAACATTTTCAGCACTATGTAAGACAAAATTTGCCCCAAACCTGAAACTTTAAGAAGAGCTCCTGATGTTGTGTATGTCTCATCTTTGGGAAGAGAAGTGTGACCTAAGCTGGAGCAATGCAAGAATTCAGGCTCTTACAAGCACTATGTAGATCAGATTTGAATTAAATTTTTTGAAGAACTGCCTAAAAAAACAAAAAAAAAAAAAAAACCCAAAAATACAAATTAAAGATACCTTATGAAAAGGAGATACTAATTTCATTAGCCAATAGCCATAAACATGAAAAACATTTACAGCTAAAGGTGTATTTCAGTTTCACAGCTCTAATAACTTAAAAATATAAATATCAGTTTTTTATGTAGTCCCTGGAGAGAGAAAGCTCATAAAAAAAGCATTGCCTCTGAGCATCCCATCTGTTGCTCTACCTGCCCCAAGATTCACTGAGCTTCAAACAAAAAAGCATTTTTGTTTACAGAGGAGGCCTCTTATTAAGTTCCCACTTGTCATAGCATCTTTGTGAGAAGTCTGGAGTCAGAAGCACAGTGGGAAGTCACTGACTTCCACTAGTGTTTACACTGCCTATTTTTTTTTTAGCACAAAATTCAAATTTGAGTTCTTCCCTGTCCTGTACCCATGCCCTAGGCAGATGAGGTCCATCTGTCAGACTCAAAGACATCTGCAATCAGCAAGCATATTTGAGCTGACAAAAGGGTCAAGGCTCAGGAGCAGAGTACTTCTCATGAAGGGAATGTGGCTCTGAATTTGCAGACACAGTTAAGGAAAAGTTCTGGTGTCAAAGAGTTGTGCTGCTGCCCCTGTGGGAAATAAGCCAAAATAATGAGGAAAAATATTGAAAGATATTCCATTCTCCAGGCTCTCCTGTGCATCCAGTTTTCTCTGTTTCAGCCTATTAGTCTTCATTCTGTGTCTCCTGCAGCGGCCTTTGTCAGCACATGAATAATTAATGTTAATAGTCTCATCAACTTCAGGGCATAGTGCAAGACTCATTGAGCAAATGTTGGTTGGGCTTGTCCTGCCTCATGATGAAGTCTTTTCTTTCATGTAAAAGATCCCACAGAAGAAAAGCTGTGCTCTACTTCTTGGGTGTTCCTTGAAAGTACAAATGTAATAACTGAAAGCATTACATGTAGCATCTTGTGGTATATAAATGTGGCCAGATTGTCTATTAAATGTGAACATTTAATGAATACCTAACGCAACACTGACTGCAGGCAATAGCTGGTTTTACTTTAATTCAATCTCTTTAAATCCATCCATAAGATTTTTTGTTGTTGTTGTAACAACGCATGGTATCGTAATATCATGCTTACATTACATTGCCCAGTGATTACTTCAAAAATTTTAAGTGGAAGAAACAGTGGAACTGTTTAGATCATGAAGTGTTTCTACACACTCCCCAAACTGGCTTGTCCACCGAAGATGTCAGCAGAAGACAGATGAGTGAGTTAGGACTAGTTGTTCCCTGAGTACCCAGCCCCCTGAGCTAGTAGACAAGTGTGAGGAGCAGAATGAAGCCCCCGTAATCCAAGGGGAAAGAGTGAATGACCTGCTGGAGCACTTCAACAAACACAAGCCTATGGGGCCAGATGGGATCCACCTCAGAGTACTGAGGGACCCGATAGAAGTGCTCACCAAGCCACTTTCCATCACTTATCAGCAGTCCTGGCTAACCAGGGAGGTCCCGATTGACTGGAGGCTAGCAAATGTGAGAGCCATCCACAAGAAGGGCTGGAAGGAGGATCCAGGGAAATACAGGCCTGTCAGTCTGACCTTTGTGACTGGGAAGGTTATGGAGCAGATGAATCTTGTGTGCCATTATGAGGAACATGCAGGACAACCAGGTGATCTGGCCTAGCCAGCATGGATTCATGAAAGGCAGGTCCTCCTTGACAAACCTGATCTCCTTCTATGACAAGGTGACCCGCTTAGTGGATGAGGGAAAGGCTGTGGATGTTGTCTACCTGGACTTTAGTAAAACCTTTGACACTGTTTCCCACAGCATTCTCCCAGAGAAACTGGCTGCTTGTAGCTTGAACAGGCATACCCTTCGTTGGGTAAAAAACTGTCTGGATGGCTGGGCCCCAGAGTGGTGGTGAATGAAGTTAAATCCAGTTGGCAGCTAGTCACAACTGGTGTNTGGCGGCTAGTCACAACTGGTGTTCCCCAGGGCTCAGTACTGGGGCCAGTTCTGTTTAATATCAATGACCTGGATGAGGGGATCGAGTGCATCCTCAGTCAGTTTGCAGATGACACCAAGTTGGGTGGAAGTGTTGATCTGCTTGAGGGCAGGAAGGCTCTACAGAGGGATCTGGACAGGCTGGATCGATGGGCTGAGGCCAATGGTATGAGGTTCAACAAGGCCAAGTGTTGGGCCCTGCACTTGGGTCACAACAACCCCATGCAGCGCTACGGGCTTGGGGAAGAATAGCTGAAAAGCTGCCCAGCAGAAAAGGACTTTGGGATATTAGTAGACAGCTGGCTGAATATGAGCCAGCAGTGTGCCCAGGTGGCCAAGAAGGCCAAGAGCATCCTGGCCTGTATTCAGGAATAGTGTGGTGAGCAGGACTAGGGAAGTGATTATCCCACTGTACTTGGCACTGGTAAGGCCCCACCTCAAATACTGTGTTCAGTTTTGGGCCCCTCACTACAAGAAAGGCATTGAGATTCTGGAGCGTGTCCAGAGAAGGGTAAGAAAGTTGGTGAGGGGTCTGGAGCACAGGCATTATGAGAAGCAGCTGAGGGAACTGGGGTTGTTTAGCCTGGAGAAAAGGAGGCTGAGGGGAGACCTTATCACTCTCTACAACTTCCTGAAAGGAGGTTGTAGCGAGGTGGGGGTTGGTCTCTTCTCCCAGGTAACAGGCAATGAGACAAGAGGCAGTGGCCTCAAATTGCATTAAGGGTAGTTTAGGATGGATATTAGAAACAATTTCTTCACAGAAAGGATTGTCAAGCATTGTCACAGACTGCCCAGGGAAGTGGTTGAGTCACCATCCCTGGAGGTATTTAAAAGATAGGTAGATGTGGTGCTTAGGGACATGGTTTAGTGGTGGTTTTGGTAGTATTAAGTTAATGGTTGGACTTGATGATTTTAAAGGTCCCTTCCAACCTAGACAATTCTATGAACGCTAGATCCATTATGGCTGACTACTACTGCTCATAGTAATATAAGCTCTCACTAGTGCCCTGTATTTTTTCTTCTTTTTAATCTATTCCTGAATCCATAATAGAAAACTAGAGTTACAATGGATTTTCTCCTTTTGTCTGTGACTGTAAATGAGGCACAGATAAAGTAAGCACCAAAACCTACTTTTGAAAAACAGACTAGCAAGTTAGGTTGCAAAAGATGAATGCTACTAATAAAAGAGATCAGTGAGATGCGCCTGGTTTCTAAGTCACAGCAAGCTCTCCTCTAAGGTGAAATACAATTGTGGTTAACTGTAACACATGAAGTTCTGTTTAAGATGCCCATTTTATGAAAATGTGACAAATTGTTGAATAACACCACCACTGAATAAAATATCGTATTATTCCCCAAACTACTGTAAATTATGCCCATCTATCTTATTAGGAAATCTAGAAAGTGACAAAAACATAAGTTAGGGGTTTCATTGATTCTGATTCGTGTAAAATAACCCCCAAAAATAAATCTCTACTTAGACCTGCCAAGAAAGAGTAAATTCACATTTGACCACAATGAGAATGCACAAATAACAAATCACCCAAGCCTCCAGAATTTGAAATGGAAGTCGTTTAATTTAAAAAAAAAAGAAGTTTCAGAACACACGAAACAAGTATAACAATAATATATTTATGAAATATAATTAACATAATACTATTGTGTCTTTATCCTTTTCATTTAGCATAAGCATAACATGACCTCTAGGTATTACAAACCCATTAAAAATGCTTGAAAAAATTGTTTGCTCTAAAAGCCATCAGTAGTACTGGTCCGGCTCTTCAAGTAATACGGGTACATTCTTCACTATTGAGTAGACCAAGAAAAACACTAAAGTAGATTTGCAACTGGTCTAAACCTGGAGCAAAATACCACAACAATCTGACCAGATGGCTATCAACTATAGTAAAAAAGAGTAAAGTCAGCAGAATGGGAGGAAATAGCACATTAGCACATTTTTTGCATTAAACTGGAACCTGCCTTGCAGTACGACACACAAACATCAGACTGAGCATGCAATTCAATCTGTTCCTCAACTTAAGACTTTAGTCAGGTTCTTTGTTTTAATTTTGTGAGTCTACACGCAGTAGCGGGAAGAACAAGACAAGAGACAGGCAACTGCTGGGCAGGAGCACTATCTGAAACACGGTCGCGCTCACTGCCTGCAGCTCGGATTGACATTTGGATTGACAGCATCCCATAAACAGGGGGACAATCCAAGCTCCCACTTCTACAGTCCATTACAATTCAGTTACGAACAGCCTGCTGTTCAACTTCACAACTATTTTTCTGGTTTGAATCGCTTCTTTTCTCCATCCCACTACCTAAATAAAAACAGCCCATTATACAACAATCCATTCATTTTGGTGACTTTTCTGGTATGCTTTAATTGGGTAAACTTGAATTGGCTTAAAAGTAAGAAAAAAAAAATTGAGAGGCAGACCAGGAAATATATTGAAATTCACTTTGCCTGCATAGTATATAATAAATGATGAAAGCATTAGCTTTAAGGAGATAATTAGTTTCATAGTCCACAACCACGAATATTTACTGGGGATACTTGGAAGAATTTCTTTCAGTGAGTGAATTAATAAATTTTAATGAAGACAAGTGTGATATTTGGGGTTATACAATTAAAAGCAAACATATAGCGTATTTAGCAAATTGAAAACCTACTAGTTTGATGTATAAAATACACATTTGTTTGAGCAGTATTTTGTTATTTTAAAAAATATGCACCCACATCTACTTTTAATTAAAGTTCTAAACCTGTTTTTTTTCCTAAGTTTAACCAGTACCCACAGCAGCAAAAATGTCGATGTTAAAAATATGAAAAAAATTATGAAATA
Source organism: Anarhynchus alexandrinus (assembly GCA_008711295.1). Lineage (NCBI taxonomy): Eukaryota > Metazoa > Chordata > Aves > Charadriiformes > Charadriidae > Anarhynchus > Anarhynchus alexandrinus. The sequence continues at coordinate 840,914 of VUYV01000085.1, read as the reverse complement.
GTCTAAATAAAGAGCTATTTAGAAATAAACTCAAGCCTTATTCAGATGTCCAGAAAAAAACAACACAACCCACCCCCACAATCTAACATCCCATCCAACAGAAGGCAACATAGAGAATTAGAACAAAGGAACTTCAAAGTAGATGGTCAGCAGGATCCTGGGTTTGTTGTGGACTGGGCCATGAAAATGAAGTGGCTGATATTTTTTTAAATATAATAACCGTAAAAGATGATCATATGTTCAGCTATTTGCATCTACTTGTAAGACATACACAATTTTTATTTCTTGTTACTACTTACCACATACTCTGCACTGGAAACTAGTGAAATGCTGTGCCAGTCTCACACATTGACTATGAAAATATCAAAGCAAACAGACAACTCCCCACCCTGACTCCTAGGGCGATACATTTGTTCTAACACTCCAACAGACACATGCCCTAATGACTAACACCACAAGCAAGGGTCTTAAAACAGAATACTGGCGCAGCACTGGTCCTGTAGCTTCCTTACTGTTTTTCCATGGCAGCCAAGCGTATTGTATAATACCTATCTTTAACATACCTGATGGTTTCTACAGCTCAATAGACCCTTTACCAGCCCCAAGCAGCCCAGCAATCTGAAGTTATTTCCCTTCCATTTCCCTGCAATGAAAAGTAAGTGCCAGGGTGTCAGAGTTTCCCTGTAAGGACAGGATTTTCCTCTGAAATCCCATTTATTTAGATAAGCAGAAGCAGCGACACAGTAGCACAAAGAGAAGAAAAATGATGCTAATTAGGTATATGGAAAAATCTCCACGCTGAGTGAGAACTGTAGGACTTTATTATCTCAGAGCGTTTGTTCAAGTGCCAAAATATACTGTAGAGTATTCAAACACAACACACTGACAGTCCAGGCAGGTCTAATGGAAAGACAGAACAACAGAGTAAGCAGCAGCACAGTTAAAACCAGAGTAGATGGATAACAGCAACAGCAAAAGGAAGGTATTATAAAAAGAAAATACTGGACCATCCTGATTCTATAAAGGTGCAAATCTCTCGTCTGCGCCCTGTTAGAATACTTACAGAATTCTAGCATAAACTTCTAAAACACTGGCATAAACGTTGCCATTCCGTCCCTACATTCATCTACTGGTTAGGACATGCTGCCCCATTTCTGTAAATCCACCTATACCTGCTCCAGTCTGGCAGATATATGGTCATTTCAAGTAAAATCTCTAGTCTCATTTAATTTTGCAAGGTTATCACAGTCCTAAAATCCTGTGCAAAATTATCACACAGAAGGGAAAGCGGTTCCAAGTCAGGCACGCAGTGGTATAAGCAGATTATCTGAAATCATAGGACTTTTCCTCAAGAGAAACAAACAAATCAATCAAGGAATGTTGGTTTAAGAAGTCCTCCTTTATGCAATATAATAAGTAAAATGCTCCAAACCCCAATGTAACAGCACTGCTGCTGTGGCTTATACATTGTGATATTTTTCATAAACTGCCCATTGTGTCTGCATGGATGATGGTAAGCCCTGTACGCGCTTTTTTTTGGAAAGCAAATTGCATCCAACCTACCAGATTAACAACACTTATAAATAAACAAAAAATCTACAATTTACTGTTAATAGAAGACCAGCTGGCATCCTACTGCGGAGCTGAAGGTGCAGCATGCACTGACAAAGATTGGTGACAGGTTGCTGACTCATTTTTCATTTATTTTACGGGTGGTTTTCAGCGTGAGGAGCTTGCAAGTTATGATGCAGCTATCTCTGTCCAAGCGTTATCTCACCCTCATAACAGAAATCAGTAATTAAAGTTTAATATGCAGCATTGAGACTATCTGCGTCTCTCAAGGGTCCACTAGAAGGAAATTAGCAAAGAATGATGCAAGTTTGCTAGAAGGATTTGATAGCCAATTCTAATTTCATCAGCTTTGATTGGGAAATTGAAAAGGCACCTCTGGGGGCACTAGCCATGTGTTTCCTGCAAGTTTCTGATTTAATTAAACAAAGCACATGGCAGATTTTGAACTCGCCCAATGTAAACGCCTGCGATTGTCGTGGATTTGTCCTGCAGAAGCTCCCCGCTCTACTTTGATAACCCAAACTTCCTGGCATAAAACACTGTCACACAAAGCCGAGCGGAAGACGAGCAGACAGACAATTGAAATTATATGCTGATTAGATGCCAAGAGAAGATTGCTTCTAATGCCGCGCCATGCCAGCAACCGAACAAGATTAAAGCCCTTTTAGCTGAAACAGGAATCAGCATGTAGCACCTTTGGGTTTTTTTGTGCAAGAGCAAGGGTTTTTTTTTTGAAAGGTTATTCAAAAGGTTCAAGTGTTTTGAAAGGTTATGGGCTTATAGAAAGCTCACAAGTTTCAAAAATACTTTACCAGCTCTTTGAGTTCTCATTGAGCTCAAGCGATGCCGGTTTCTTACCTGCATTATTTATGCTTTGTACTGCTACCAAGCCATCTCTCTTGACGCAAACCAAGCCATACCAGCAAATTAGCACTGTACCTTGCTAAGACTTCTTTCCCACATTTTCCAGTGCTCTCAGCTTACAGTGTAGCAGCCAAAGGGAATATTTCTGCATCTTGGGTATAGAATATATACTTCAGAGATGTATTTACAGGTTATTTTCTGATCTGGTTAGCAAGAGAACAAAAAGGCCTGTTTAGACCTTTTTCACACTTCCATTTCTTGTAGCTCAGCTGCTGTTACTGACCACTCACTACTGCACAGCAGTCCGGCAACTTCCGTAGCAAAAGTTCTCTACATATAATTTAAAAATCAGCTGTTTACTAAGACATGAAATGGATGCAGTATAGAGTCTTTCCTCTGGAATCTCTTTCACAGAATTTTCTTTTCTGCAATCAGAAGGTTTACATTTCTAGATTTCTGTTCCCTGCTTCTCGGTATTAGAGGAAAGGATGAAATCCAGTTATATTGCAGCCGTATTCTTTTCAAGCATGTAACAGTGCTTGGAATAGAGAGGAAGAAGCTGAAATAAAACGAAAGTGCAGCACAGATTAAAAACGACAGGACTGACTTCTAATGTCCGACAGTCCACCAGCAGACATCACTCTATCCTGCATCACGTTCTGGAAAACAAACATTACTGCTGCTGGCCAGAGTAGTAGTTGAAGGATTGGCTGGTTTGGAAAGGAGTTTATACTTGTTGTGATGCAGATCCTTGGCTATGAAAAGCCAATTGCTAGGTTTACATCAAGAAAACTTCATGCTCCCAAGTAGCAAAAAGTAAGGAAGTTTCAGGTGTCAGCTGCTAATCTAAGCAAATCAATGTCATTTTGATTAGTGCTATGTGAATTTGACGAAAAATTGCCAGGTTAGCAAATTCACTTTTCTCTTGAAAGTCCCCATGTGTACAAGCTTATGTAAGCTTAATTAAAGTCAACAAAGTGCAACTTCTTTTTTAAAACTCCTTTTATTGGAGTCTAATTAATGATTATAGTCACCAGGGTAGGTTTTCCAAAAAAAATCAACGAAAGAGAGGGCCTTGTGCCATTCTTTGTTTATAGTTACGGAAAACAAACAACAGCCCAGAGAAAAAGCTTCATTTTTATTTGACACATGCAACTTAATATAGCAGTTTTATTTCTAATGGGGTCACTAATTTTCATTTCAAATATAAATGGCTTATGTCAATATCATTAAGATTAAGTGTCCCAGAGAAGTAGCAGCAGAACAAGACTTTTTTTTTATTTTTATTTTAAAATGAAGAGAAATGCATGTTGTTTTGCTTTCCTTTGTTCTGGTAAGAGCTTCACCTTTTCAAAGGTATTCTGACTGTAATACAGCTTGATTTGAAGGAGGGAGGGGAGAGCAATGATTAATTTCAGACTTCTCTCTGGCTGACGAAAGGGTGAAAATTTAAATGTTTGTTTTGAAGAAACAATTCTTTTCTCCAGTAAAGCTCTTTTTCCAAAAGTTTGAAAATAAACTCTGTTGAAATTCGGAAAGTAAATTATTTTCTTCAGAAAACACGACTTATTGTGATGAAGAAGGTACTGCCTACCAGAAGCAAAGATCAAGGAAGACATCATAGAATGGTTAGTGTTAGAAGGGATCTTAAAGATCAACTAGTACCAACCCTCCTGCCATAGGCAGGGACACCTCCCACTAGACCAGGTTGCTCAAAGCCCCATCCAACCTGGCCTTGAACACTTTCAGGGATGGGGCCTCCACAACCACTCTGGGCAACCTGTTCCAGTGCCTCACCACCCTCACAGTAAAGAATTTCTTCCTAATACCTAATCCAAATATACTCTCTTCCAGTTTAAAACCATTACCCCTCAGCCTATCGCTACACTCCCTGATAAAGAGTCCCTCCCCATCTTTCCTGTAGGTCCCCTTTAAGTACTGGAAGGCCGCTATAAGGTCTCCCCAGACCCTTCTCTTCTCCAGGCTGAACAACCCCAACTCGCTCAGCCTGTGTTCACGGGAGAGGTGCTCCAGCCTTCTGATCCTCCTCTGGACCCACTCCAACAGGTCCACATCCTTCCTATATTGGGGGCTCCAGAGCTGGATGCAATGCTCGAGGTTGGGTCTCACCAGAGCAGAGTAGAGGGGCAGAATCACCTCCCTTGACCTGCTGGCCACCCTTCTTTTGATGCAGTCCAGGATACGGTTGGCTTTCTGGGCTGTGATCACACATTGCTGGCTCATGTTGAGCTTCACATCAATCAGCACCCCCAGGTCCTTTTCCTCAGGGCTGCTCTCGATACATTCTCTGCTGAGCCTGTACTTATGCTTGGGATTGCCCTGATGCAGGTGCAGGACCTTCCGCTTGGCCTTGTTGAATGTCATGAGGTTTGCACAGGCACCTCAAGCCTGCCCAGGTCCCTCTGGATGGAATCCCTTTCCTCCAAAGTGTCAACCACACTACGCAGCTTGGTGTCATAGGCAAACATGCTGAGGGTGCACTCAATCTCAACATCCTTGTTGCTGATAAAGATGTTAAACAGTGCCAGTCCCAATACCAACCCCTGAGGAACCCCACTTGTCACTGGTCGCCACTTGGACATCGAGCCATTGACCACAACTCTTAGTGTGACCATCCAGCCAATCCCTTATCCGCTAAGTTGTCCATCTGTCAAATCCATGTCTCTCCAATTTAGAGACAAGGATGTCATGCAGGACAGTGTCAAATGCTTTGCACAAAGTCCAGATGATTTCCGTTGCTCTTCCGTTATCCACCAACACTGCAATGCCATCGTAGAAGGCCACCACACTGATCTGATTCAATTTGCCTAAGTGTAAGCATTAACCTGTATATTGAATCAGTGAATCTCAATTGCTTCTAATGCTTGCTGAAGGAGTAAACCTTTCCTAGTCAGTACCAGGCTGCAGAATTGTCCCGAGTACCTGAGGAATCTCCTCAACATCCTTAAAACGTCAGGAGCCATGACTGGCAGCAATAAGTAATGAACACATGAAGTGTTCCAAAAGACGAGCTTACCCTCTCTTCACACCTTTGTATCTCTCTCCCTTCTGCACTGGTGTTTATTCATTTCTAGTAGACATCCTCCACTTTCCCACAGTTTAACTCTGCAGTATAGGCAAGCTGAGGGAGATGGCAAACTGCACCTAGCTAGTCTGGGTACCCAGTGATCTGATTATCTTCAGGTACGTGTGCTGCCTACAGTGAGTAGAGATGTTTCATAGCTTTCCAGCTAAAAATTTTGATCCCTCAAATTAAAGGTCACTAATTTTCCTTTCCCCCCATCATAACACAATATTTTGAAACAGCTAATGTGCCAGAATTGATTTCTGCTGTGTGCTTGCTTTACATAAATAAGTTACTTTAAAAGTATTACCCTATAAAATAGCTCTTGTCATTGTTTTTTCTAACTCCAAGAACCTCGCTAATCATTATACACAGATTTATTTACACTGTGAGCCTTCAAGCTCGTGTAATTATCTCATTCTTCACATTTGTATCAGAGCACCACTGAAGGCATTAAGAGGTTAGTAGAACTTGCAATAGCTGGTCTTTTATGTGACTTTTTTCCCCTTCTGGTGAGACTTATATTAGCACTTAATAATATTACAGTGTGCGGGGGGGTAATTTTGTTATTACCTGCTTCAAGGATAGCTTTATGAAGGTGAAAAAATCCATATCCAGATGAGTTCACTAAGGGTCCAGACATACTATTTAAACAGCAACATTATAATTATCCAAAGCTTGCTATTTCATATTTTTACTTAATGTTGGTCGATATAAGCTACAAAAGATTAGAGTACAGCTATTTGGTGAAGAGCAAGATGACCCTTTGTGCTCAGAGCTGATCAATAACAACTTATGCTAAGAACTATGATGCAAAAACTGTCTTACTTCATGCTAATTTAATAGGAAATAGGGAGGAGCTGTACCACTGTCACCCGCTGAACAAATAAGCTTAATTCTGAATTATTAATAGTGTTTGAAATAGAACCCATAAAATTTGTTCTGAAAACTTGCTAAAGTAAAGCTGAAGTTATAACATCACCTGAAACTACAGAAAAACATACAGCATTTTAAAAATGTTTTTCTTCCATTTAAGACTGAGCAAAAATAGAATCTTATATTGTTTGGGAAACTTTGTCTCATTTTTAGACTCATCTCGTTTCTGCAATAAGCTTTTCCTCTGTCCACTAGCTGCCAAATACACATGCAGAACCCGAATTCTCTCTTGCTTATGGCATTTCCTTGTATGCACCCAACACTCATTAGGCCAAAATAATCCGGACACTTTACGACAAAGTAGGCCCACATCAGCAAACCAGATCACAGAAGAGAAACTGACCCATTGTCATTAATATTGTGTTGTCTATGGACAACTCTAATGCAGCATTATTATGCTACAGTGCCTAATCACTTCCCCCTGCAGTGACACGCAGGCCCTTCTAGAAAAGCAACTACCAACTGTTGCCACAGGAGACCGGCTAACTTCTGCACAGAACTGAAAGTCAAGATCATTCCTTAATGATATACAAAGATTATTCTCAGAGCGAGGAAGAGCCTTTTCTGTATAAACAGTGAAATAAAGCCTTTGCAAGCCTCCTGCTGTCGGGCACCATTTTGTGGAGATTACAACATCTGAGGCATTGGCATTGCAAAGGCCTGGCACAATGTCTGACAATGAGCTACCATACTGTGGGTGTCAGGAGTGATGTCGCACGTCAGCAAAACGGCATTCACCAGCTGGAGGCCCACAAATGCCAGTTTTAATTATAAACTTTATTTTCAAATAGAGCTCACAGTTTATACAGGATACACTTCATGCCATCAGAGCATTTGAGCACTGCACCAAACAAATTGGTGGCATGTTATTTTCTTAAAATTAGAGCTGCAAACATAAGGTGATTCTGCCCCTCTACTCCAATCTCGTGAGACCCCACCTGGGATACTGCATCCAGCTCTGGAGTCCCCAACATAAGAAGGATGTGGACCTGCTGGAGAGTGTCCAGAGGAGGGCAACAAGGATGATCCAAGGGCTGGGGCACCTCTCCTATGAGGAGAGGCTGAAAGAGTTGGGGCTGTTCAGCCTGGAGAAGAGAAGGCTCTGGGGAGATCTTATTGTGGCCTTCCAGTACCTAAAGGGGGCCTACAGGAGAGCTGGGGAAGGACTTTTTACTAGGGCATGTAGTGACAGGACAAGGGGGAATGGCTTCAAACTGGAAGAGGGCAGGTTTAGATTGAACATTAGGAAGAAGTTTTTCACTTTGAGGGTGGTAAGGCACTGGAACAGGTTGCCCCAAGAGGTTGTTGAGGCCCCATCCCTGGAGGTGTTCAAGGCCAGGCTGGACGTGGCCTTGGGCAACCTGGTCTAGTGGGAGGTGTCCCTGCCTATGACAGGGGGGTTGGAACTCGATGATCTTCAAGGTCCTTTCCAACCTAAACCATTCTATGATTCTATGGTGCTATAACATGATATATTTTATTCATTCAGAAGAACAATAATCTTTCACAGTCAGTTCATCAAGGATTGTAGCATGTGTTATCCAGATGTGCAAGCAAAATACCTAATGATTCCTTCTGTACAAATAAGCTGTTATCCTCTGGTCTACTTTTAACTTCAAACTCATGATTATTATTTTTATACTTTTAGATCCTACAAATTTAGTGCTCTTCATTCTAAAAATTTAAGTACATGTACATTCACCCAAACATTGATTCAAGTGTTTATTTTAGGTTTGCCAGAGAGATTTTGCTCAGTTTTGCATACCTTGATTCCATTGTACTCATGCCACAACTCAGGAGACAGAGAATACACATGAAAAGAATTGGCCAGTCAGTTTGTGATTTCACCCGTGCTTTCAAATTTTCATTTGGCAGGAGTGTAACATTTTACTGCTGCTCTAAGGCTTCATCCTTCTTTCTTCTGTTTTATAACCATCCCTCTTCCAAAACCACTGCTGTAGCACATTTAATTAAGGACTCCATTCTAAACTTCTTATTTTAACCTTAGGAAGGTCTTAAAAATGTCGATTCCTTCATATACTTCCATGGGGTCTGACAGTCTTATTATGTGTATATATATATAGCTATATATATGTATATAAAACTACATATATATTCTTTTGAAGCATCTTGGTAACATACTAATGAGACTTTAAAACAGTAAATAAGAGCTTAGAAGGTATTATTTTCCTGGTGTACTCCAATTAATTCTGACCCACCAGAAAACATCTGCCCAATGTGTTATCACAAATTATATCATTTCCTCCTTGCTACTGTAAGCCACTATGAAATTGCATGCAAAGCAGGCTATAGGTAACGAATTCTCCTGACACAAGTTGCTTAGTAACTTTTAGAAACTAGAACGTGATGTAAAAAAAAATTAACCTGTTGTACCCTTCTTTTTCCATAAATTGGAAAATGAGGCAGTGTTGTTCACCTACAGTGAACAGACCTCCTACATTAATTAACCACTTCTTAAACTGTTCATTTAGATTAATGGAGAAAATTCCTCTAGAGATGAAAACTAGCTCACTACAAAATAAAGCATCTGAGTGACAGACTTGTAATCTGCATTAAAAAAATGGAGGAGATATGAATGAAAGGACAGAGACACATCAGATATGTGCTGTCAAAAATCTCTTCCAGAACTTGCTTCACTTAATTCCTTTATAACGCACTGACAGGGATGATGTATCATTTAGTACTTTAAAAGATTCTTCAGTAAGCCAGAAAAGTGATAAGCAGTTCCTTTGACCCTGGCACCCAGAATACTTATGATTATCTGCACTATTTAGCCTGAAAGGAATCGGACACTGTTCATGGTCTGTTAGTTCAGCTATGATGTTTGATAATCTATATGCACAAGTCATTGAAGGTCACTCAACCTTAGAGTACTTCAAACACACTTAGTTAGCCTTTACTGAATAGTAAAGTGCAAGTGCCCCATTTCTATTGCTACGACACTACTGAAAGACTTGAACTGGTGAAGGATGAAAATAATTTCATTTTATGTCTGCTGTGTAGAAAGATTTGAATAAACCCAGTTGTTTGGCTGGACTGTAAATATGAAATACCTGCTGGGATATTGAAGAAGTGAAGACGAAGCAGAAGGAAAATTAAGCTGAAGCAAATTAAGCTGATTCTGTGCAACCGGTTAGAAGTGTTACCAGAATTTTCCCTCCACCCACACGCATAAGAAAAGAACTGTATAAGCATTCTTTAGCTACAATTTTGCCTCAGTTAACTAGCAAGGGCAACTGTACTGGTTCTGTATAAATGCTTTCAAAATATCAAATTAAATGCTAGCTCCTGGGTTGCACAATGAAAATATTTTTTATAAAACTGAAATCATACAGGAATTTTACAGGCATTTTAAAATTATAAGAGACTTTAAAAGAAAGTACAAGAAATGGACTGTCAACCCACTAGCTTATATCTAAATGTAAGCAACACTTACATTTGAAAAATACAATGGATCATCTCTGTAGACCTACTCAATAGACTTAGGGAAATTTGACTGGACTTCTACCTAAAAGAGATGCAGCCATGGCATGATCACACATGGGAGTGAAGAGGCACACCAAAAGAACTGCTTTTCAATGAGAAAGGGCTACTTGATCGGTCTTATGCCCACTGAAAAGGACAATACATTGTCTGGCCACTTTGGGGAGCAGATCAACTGATGACATCTCTTTTTCACTGCTGGATATGCAAAGAAAGCATCAGACATCGAGCAGGCACAAGAATTCAAGACCAACTTTTACACTCTAAATTTGAAAAAATAAAATACTGAACCAACGTTAAAAGATTACACCTTATTCTCTGCTGCTGCAATGACACAGCCTTCCAACTTTTTCCAGAAATCAATATTCTCACACTTACACAAAATTAGCAATAGAGAGGAAAGACTCAGTTCCTCAGTATTGATTCAAGTCATCTCAATGACTTGAGCCTATTTGTAACAGCAAAAACTTCTAAATGTATAATCTCTTTACAAGTATGTTATAATCTTTTAAGACTGTCACAGAAATACATTTTCTTTGCTACTGTATAGTCTGCTTCTACGTGGAAAAAAAATCAGCGGAGGAAAGATGCAGACTGTGTCTGATTTTGAGAGACATACCTAACTCCCTACGTACTTTTCTTTGTGAAGTTGCAATTTCTTATTTGGAAGTCATCCGTATTACATGCACAACTTCCAACATTTTTCATCCTTTTAGCCTGTCTGAACCAACGCTGAGATGAGAGCGAGTCTCTTCAGATTCTGCACGTATCACCTCTATCAGCTTTGCTTACCAAGTTTTAACTACTGAAACCATTGTGGGAGATAAATGAAAAGGCAGGTAGCTCTCAAATAGCCGTAATCTAGCGGCACAGCAAGAATTTCAACACAAACTCATTCTGAGTAAGTTGGAAGTGCCACTAAGAACAGTCTGAAGATGTTTCTGCTTCTCTCCAAAACTTTAGAAGAGAGCAGTAGATTAATAGCTCTTTGTTAGGTGTCCCTCCCCCACCATCTCCCATATGGTAAGTTTATAAAAATCTCGGTCTTATGATAAAATCCTGAGCTGATTTTTTTTTTTATTTATTTTCCTAATGCTATCTACAGCCTCAACATTTGTTGTAAAATTATTTATTTCTTATAAATAACCAAACTAAACACATGCATAGTTCTGCTGAAGCTTTATAGTGCCAATATGGTGTATTTAAATCAGAGGTTAAAAAAATCAATACACAATTATTTTTATACATCTATGTTATTCAGTTTTCCTTTGGATTTCTCTATTAATCTTAAATTAATTTTCTTTATGCAATGGTTATAATGCCATTATTGGGTTGTGTATCTGAAATACTTTAAAAAAGAAAGAGTATCAAGTATTTTAATATATTATAAGGAAATCTATATCCAGGTAACAGATCAAAGCTGCATATTTCATTTTTACAACCAAACATAATTGCGTATTCCTTCATTTAGCACAAATAAATCATGCTGTGGTAAAGAATGGTATAAAGAGCTGTCAGAGAAGGATTTGGGTACTTCCTTTTTTTTGTCTATTTAAAGTAGTACATTTCTTATTTTATCAAGTATTTGTGATCACCAAGGAAAATGTTAATGCCTCAGCATTTATCCCACGGTGGCCATGCTCACCATGTCTGCATTCAAAGAAAACCCTTTCACTTCGCTCAATATCAGTAGTGGAGACTGCTCTTGAAAATTCAAGCTCAGACATGTATTCATGACAACAACTTTCCACTCAATCACTTTAAAATAGCATTGGAAAGAGAGGTTATGCAGATTCATATCACTCTTCATCATATAAAGCCAGTATTTTTTTCTTTATGGTAGAATAAAGAAGGAAAAAGTTTACCAGCAAGTACTCTTCAGGAACTGGTCTCTGTTTCTCACTACTGGTCCAAAATGCAGCTTCCTAGTATTTAGTGAATGACTCATGGATATATTGAGTTTTTTTAAAGTATTACTATTGTTGATTTTCTTGATTTCGAAGGGTTTCTCACCTGGCACAGGAAATTGACTGTTCTACCCCAAGTTTCAATCACTGCAAATTAAGAATGTGAGATGTAATGAATAGTCCCTGAAGACTAAAAGACTTTGTGGGAAAATAACAGAAGACTGGTGAGGAGATTGTAAACACGCTCAAGTGACTCGCACCTGGGCTGCTGGACAACACATATCACACTAATTGTTGCTCATCCTTGTGTGCTTGAAAGTAGAACATCCACACTTAGATAACGTAAACCTGGGATGGACTCAGGGACAGCTTATCTAGCATACGTGAGATCACTGCCTTGTTGTTGAAGAATCATAGAATGGTTTAGGTTGGAAAGGACCTTGAAGATCGAGTTCCAACCCCCCTGCCATAGGCAGGGACACCTCCCACTAGACCAGGCTGCCCAAGGCCACATCCAGCCTGGCCTTAAACACCTCCAGGGATGGGGCCTCAACAACCTCTCTAGGCAACCTGTTCCACAGTGGAAAACCACGCTTGCTTGAACCCGTAAAAAAGCAGGGGAGAACAGCAAGTCAGAGCCCACACACTCCTGCTAACAAGGACTCTCTCCCGCTCTGCAGTGCCTGCATGCCCTGCTCATGTCCCTCTGCCCGGGTGTTGCTCTGGAGATTCCCCAATTTGCGAGGTATTGAGATTAAATTTGTGCTTTGTTCTTTCATCCGTGGTTTTGTGGTTGTTCCTGCGTCCTGCCTGAGTCGGCTCACACAGATATTTTTTTTTCCCCCCTCAACCTTAGAAGGGAGAAAAACCTCATGACAATAGAAGAGGTTTTTAATTTATCTATACACATTTTGCAGTCCTTACCTGAAGCTTGATGCTGCTTTTCCCTCCTCATTCTTGTTCACTGGTAGTTCTCCTCAATTACCCTCTCCCATAAAGTTCCTTAGCATCAAGGAATGATATAAATGATACAAGTCAAATGCAAGACACTAAACCCAAAAATATACCTCGGCACAAAGACAATTCTGCTATATTTTATCTGGTCTAAATTCAAATCAGTCTGAGATCTTAAGCAGGGTTACTTTCTCATCCTTACTTTCCACTCACGTTATAAAGAAAGGAATGTGGTTTTTAAATTCTTGCTGTTTATCAAGCACCATTGCTAATTTTCAGATGCGTAGACAGAAATTGTTAGTTCTCATAGGTCCCAGAAGGTCCCTTTATAGTACCAGAAAACAGAGTTCGATGACAGCAAGTTCACTTTGAGCATCTTTTTTCTCAACTACCCTCAAATGGTGAGTAAATGGTCCAGAAGGTATGACAGCCACAGGAAATAATGTGATCTTTATCACATGACAGAATAGGAGACAGACTTGCTTAAACACAGCTTTAAGTAGTAAACTCTTCATGCAAAATTATAACCCTATAATTGCTCTAATGCCTTATTTTCCAAGCAAATTTCAGCTTGAATATCACCAAACAACTTCAGTTGTTGACAGGGAAACAAGTGAGAGTGGTTAGGGACATAAACAAAAAAAGAACTAAGAGGGGAAAAAAAAATAATCAGAAACTGAGTCAAGATCAATGAAAACTAGGGCTGTCAGCTGTAGAGACAAACAAAAACAGAGCCTAAAACAATGAAGAGAAAACTCAGTTCAGAGTAGTAAAGCATCTGTGCTACAAACACTACAGAAGAGTTCAGATTTACGTGGAGAACTTGATTTACAATCCTAACTGGATAAGGTTTACGGGCACTATGGAAAACAAACCGACTGGACAAAAGACAGACATCTTTAGCTACGGGTTCCAGCCCATTCAGTCACTCGTCCTATAAAGAGCATGATTTTTAAACATGTAGAGTGTGGTTGTTTTTTTCTTGTTACTGTGATGCCCTAAGTGAGGAAGATTTCTTAAGATAGAAATCTCATAACAGATTATAATTTAAGGGAAAAACTAAAACTTTTGTACACAAGCTTTCCTAACTTTCTACCTAACCAATCATAATTCTAACACACGTGACCCTCAAAGGAAAAATGAACAGATACTGTCCTTTAAGAATGACAAAACTCCTGGGAAAAAAAAGCAGCCTTTGATGTATTTGCTATTTCACCCACTTAAGAGCGAATCTCAATTTATTTCTAAAACACTGCCAATTTCCCTGTCAGATGTTTCTGGTCATTAACATCTTAGTTTATTTGAAGAACTTTGCCTTTCAATTTCTTCCTCGCTCTTCACAACAATACTTCATGTGGCTTATTACTGGAATTAATGTTCACTTTTTAGAAAAGGATGTGGCAATTATTTGTGAGTTTTGACTAAGTAGTCAGCAATTTAGACTGAATTTAGACTGTCAGGCAGTTGCATGTTTTTTCATTAAATTTCATAGGAAGCAGACTGGAAGCCTGATTATCAACATGTATTCTGATATTCTAAACTCGTTACCTGTCTTGTATTCAGCAAGAGGGACAACTTTTTAGCCCATATTGGTATCAAATAGACTCTGAACTAGAACAGACCATAAATAGGGTAACAGAGAAGCCTATATACGTTTGAGGTCTGTAACAGAGAATCTTCCTTTCCTTTTTGACTACCAAAGGTGTTAGGAAAATTCAAAATCATGATCTGGCCCCATACTGCAGCAATTGCTTGCCCACAAGTGACAGACAGCTAAGTAGGCATACCCCACCGTTTCACTATCAGAGCTGCTTTATACCCGGGCATATTTTCCATTATTCTCTTAAACACCAGGCAGTATGACCTATGGTTTTACGAGAAAGATGCTTCCAGTTGGCATTTGTGGCTAACAAAAGGCTGCCTCTGTGCACAGTATCACAGAACAATTGTTCTGCTTTTTGCCTTACAGAAGTCTTAGCTACAAACCCCGTCAACAAAAATTGCCTGGTTATTGCTAGCAGCACACGCACGCTTGGGTTTCACTTTGCTGAGGGACTTGCCACATACCAGCAGAGCCATAATCTTGCTTGTTTTTGCCGGCGGGGGGAAGAAGGGCTTGCCATGCCACATGGCACTTGGAACTGCTGCCACACACAAGCTATTTACATTTGGTTGACTAGCTCGCAAGTTCAACTGTATTTTAATGCAAACATAAACGTAGGGTGGTTTTGGTTTTTTTTCTGTCTAGATGAAATTATACAGGCATCTTGCTGGCATAAACCAGCCACCAACTTAGTTACTCACAGTCCTTGAGAGCGTGTCGCAATGCCATAGATGCAAGAAGTTGCCTTTGTTTTAACACCAGTAAACACATACCAGTAACTGCCCAAAGAGAGGCATGCTTCGGGTGTTCCTTAAGGCAGCAAACACATGGACTATGCTGCAGTCAGGACAAATGCTCCAAATATCTCCAGCATGACTAACAGGCAGATTCACTATGCATGGAAATAAGGAGGCATCTTTCAGTGCTTTTATCATTTTGATTGAAGTTATATTAGCGCTTCTAAATTCTGCAGATACATTACAGAAAGACTTACCTGCATTCACTGATAGTAACTCAACACTTACAAGACAGAAAAGTCCAGTGAAGTAGGAAATTAAGAATCTAATATTTGATATGACAAGAGTTCTCTAAACAGTGCTCATTCCTGAAAAATTATTAACCTTAACTTCTCTTAATTGAGAAACGGGGAAGAAAAGCATCCTGCCAAACCTCCCTCTTAACAGAAACTACCCACCACCCAGCTTTTTTTACAATGAGCTACATCTGGCACCCCCAGCACATCTGCTTCCTGCCTGCTCTTGATATATCAACACCCTTATTCATTTCCAGGTCCGTGAAGTTCCTACTTTCCAACCGTGATGTGACAACTGTTTCCAGGCAAGTGAACCCTCAGTTTTTCAAACTGTACAGAAATATCAAGAAAGATGCATTTTTCACATGAAAAGAATTCCTTTCTAAAACTGTTAAAACTCACCCACCTGCTGTAAGCGTAGTTTCAGTAACTGGTGATACACGAGGAATCTCTCCAACCAATACATTTAAATTATTTACCATCTATAGGGCAACTGCTGTTTTCAGGGTAAGGGAAATGAACTAGCTCAATATTATTGAAATCCTCCCAGATGGGGAGAATCAAGTAGCTCACTGAGATTATATGTCAATAGCAACTTAATGATCATCATTACCTTCACTGGAGTCTCTGTTATATCCTATAGGTTTTATTTTTCACATGCATGTGCCACACATTTTAGACATTAGAAGGAAAAAAAAAAATCATCAAAAAGACAGGATGACTTGTTTCCTGAACAACTCTGCCCCAAAAGTGGGAAGTGAAGACTTTTTCAATCCAGTCGTGCCAAGAGAGAGACAGGTCAGGATAAGCCACCACAAGTTTCCGTTGACAGAGTCAAGTTGGCAAGACCTTAAAACATTCAGAGTTTCAGGCCCTTACTAACTGCTTTGTGACTTATGAAATTTAGGCACTTTTCTTCACCGACAGCTGACACTGCGGACAACAAGCCCAGCAAAGCAAAGAGGCACATATGCTTGTTCAATGGCAGTCTGTCAGCCGGGCTGTTTTCTTTGGGGACAGCGGCGCAGACCTGTAATTTTTTAAGCCCCTGACAGTTACAGAAGGTCTATGCTTCCCCTGCTTCCTCTGGCAGAAATAATAAGACCTTTAAGAATGGACAAAAGCTCGGGGAAAAAAAAAGTTCTATATCCTTCTAGGTTGATTAATCAATACTTAATTATTTAGAAGCTCTAAATGGCTATCTTGGGCTGGCACGCGTACAAAACATGTTATCATCTGTCAATAAAGGGCAGCAAATCAGATTGCAAGCATGTAGCAGGGCATTGCTGCGTGGAAAAAGAGTTTACTCCATTTGCTGCACTTCACCATTTCATTTCATCAGAGGTGTTTATGTCACACTTAATGAGATAAGGGACAGCAGAGGCCTCAACAGCAGGTCTTAGACAGCACTGTCTGATAACTGTAGAAAACTGGGAATAAATACTGCTTTGCAGAAACCATTTTTTAAAGCCCTAATAAAGTAATCGTAGGCCTTAGTAGAAATTGGTTAATTGGATCATCCACGTTTTGTTCCGGGAGTAAGATGTCTATTCCTATGATTAATTCATTAGAGTGTGTTTTTACTGAAGTTAATTTGATAGTTCTGAATCAAGGCATCAGTCACTGAACGGCTATTGTGCTTCTGCAGAAATGAGGTTCTAAAGCCTCCCAACCTTTCTGCCTCGCTAAAGTTGCCTCAAGTTATCTGTTCCTCTGCATGTAATGGGGATCTTGTTGATTCAGCTTGTGGCCACCACAGGCATCGCTCCCCAGAGCTTTGAGTAAGGGCAGTGGCTGTTGATTCACAGCAGTCCTTCTGCAGCGATGGGAATACCAGACATATCTAAAATGATGTGCCAAGTTTTCCCAGTTCCTTTTTAAATCTCCCTAAGCAGCAAATGAGCTTGCCTCTGTATTTGCTTCTACGCAAAAGGCGTAGAGAAATGGCGTCTCTCGCCTCCATCTAGTCAGTAGCTATGAATGGGAACACGACTGCTTCACAAGCCCAGACAAAATTCCAATTAAGACATTCCACCAATGTTTTTTCCATGGACAGTTTTGTGCTCATTTGGTTCCAGTTGGATAGCAACTGATCTTCTGCTCCGGCAGCCTCCCTCTGCTGCTAGTGAATCCATCTACTGGATTTTAGGAACACGGTATCATATACATATTTGTGCTCCTAGCAGAATTGTCATCAGTAAATACTGCTAAGGTGTCCATAGATGAGAAATTGGCTGCTTACCAGCTGTGTGAATGCCTACAGACACTGGGTACTTGTGATTCACACAAACGAGAGAGAACGTGAAATTGCATTTCACTGAGGGAAAGAAAACAGAAATCTTTTACTGTCCACCTCAAACAAGATTATGACACCCTTTCCAGAAAGCAGTCTCAGAATAATAATGCCTTCTTATACCTTCAGAGATCTCTAGATATGAACTACGAAATATAAATATTCGTTATAATGCAGTATTTCTCAAAAGCCCATGCTGCAATTTATTATTTACTGTACTAGGTACTGTAGAAGTACACAGCTAGAAACCATCTTTGCCTTGAGAAAACCTGGCTCTAGACTGGGATGCTGGGAAAATCAACAATTACAGACATAAGGATAAAGCAAACTTAATGACTTCTTTCATCATGACTGTTCTAGCTCTGACTCTCTCGTGTTCCACAGAAGCCATAAATCTTTAACCCTATAAAGCAGTAAGCAGCTAGGGTTAACCGAATTATTTATTAATCCTTAAGTCAAATTATAAGGCCAGAAATCTATTTACCTTTCTACATATCTTCCATTCTTTAGATCTGAAGTATTCTGAACAAAGAAAGGTTTTCTCTTACAGACTTGTGCTGGGCAGGAAAACTTTCCATTGCTTCCACAGTTTATCTGCTTGTTAAAGTAGGCTGTAATAATTAAATGCATACACATGCTTGAATGATAAATTTTAGTAATAAGTGCACTGGGACTTACTATGACCTTATCAAGTGGGGTTAGCCAGTCATTAATTCAGATAACGCAATTTATTATCATAATCTTTTGCTTATACTATTGTTGGGCATCCCATTTATCCTAATTTGCATATGCAGATTGATATGCAATCATTTCATTAATTTTAATGCTTTTTCTTAATCCCATCAAGATTAACACTTTGTCTTCAAGTTCTACACAACATATTTGCAACTTCCCATTAACGTGTTATTCTTATATTATTACAGATGAATTATAATGAACAAAGTGTGCTAATTGGAATGTACTAGTTATGGATGAGAAACTACACAAATAAGGCATATATACAGTTATCTTTCTCCACATATAGATACTTGTATACAGGAACTGCAATGTTCCCAACAAATACATTGCATGCATATTTCACACAAGCATTTTGACTCCCAACTATCACCACTGCCGCAGAGATACCGTGCAGTGAGATTTCACAGCCTGGTCCTACAGGCTGAGTAGGGCTGGAAGGCAGTTCAGTCACTGTCACCTCACGCATTAGCAGAGAGGTTCTTTGTCACAAGATAACGCTAGCAGCATCAAAAGAAATCCTTTGAATAATCTGAAGAGGAAATAGAGTAAATGAGGGATTAATAAGAATAAAAAAAACAATTTTAAAGCCAGCTCTAACTACAGTTTAGCATCTTCAACATCACCAACAAGTATTTAACTTTCCTGTTTTTCAGTAAGATACACAGCGGCAGAAGCATCCATTCATTAATACTTAAAAAATGACGACTCACAGAAAGCAGACACTTGAAACTGTTTACTAGATACAGATTAGGAACAGATCTATCACATTAATTCGCATGCAACGTTCAACCAAATCATACTCTTGATTCTAATATTTGCATTAATGCAACCTAATGCCATCTTCGTTTTGTATATGCTCTGTGCACACACACATAGACTATTTGAACGCCGGGCAAGTAACTACTTTTCATTCACAAAATTAAGAATGAATGTGTAGGAAGCAGATTTTATAACTCCTGCAAGTCGAACTCAGATTATGTTAATTTGCTAAAACTGCTGAACAGGTATTAGGTAGGAATTTCAGTAATCAAAAATCTAAACAGATAGCTACGTAATCAATACAAAAGCCAAATTCACTTTACTGTTATGTTAGAAGGGAAGCTTGATTTAAGATTATTGGTAGAAGAGAACTAATAATTAAAAACTTTCACAAAGTTTTCTATACATGGTTCCTTATACTATCTTACTTAATTAAAAATAATGAAGTTTCTGACTGTATTGTTTGGTTTCCTACATTGCCATAGGTTAGAATGAGCAGTTGAAATCATCCGTTTCATTGAGCATTTGTATCAGTGTAACTGAGTTCAAGATTTGACCCATTTGAGCGTATGCAAGAGGAAATATATTGAGCATCAAAATATATCAGGCATCCTTATTAGGCCGTGAGGATTTATCAGTTATGAGTCAGTTTTCATCAAGCAAGTAAATATACATTATGTCCCTTAGTTCTTAGAAACCTATCCAGAGATGCTTAAGGTAATAGATTTGGGCCAGTATGTTTTATTCATGACTTATTTAAAGCTGGTGTTATTTTGCAAAGGGAAAAGGCAACTCTAAGTTTGAGTAATTACTATATTGCTCTGACCTTTTGCTGTTATTAGCCAGCTGTGATAACACTGAGGACTTCACTCGGACCTCCCCCAATTTCAGAGGGCTCCTTCTGATCTCCCTTGTTTCTTCTCAGACCATTTCTCAAACTCATCAACTCTTTCTATCAAGGCTTCATCAGAATTTCAGTCAGCTAGGGGAACACAGGACGTGTAGATCACTCTGACATGGGGACACGTACCACTGTCTGTGACTCTCACCTGAATGCATTTTTGTTAGACTTCGTTTTCAGTTTTACTACTTTTATCAGCCATGTGTGTTCTTCATTCCAAGTCAGCATTATCCCAGAAATGCATTTATTTTTTAATTAAGCCATCTGCTGATACTGTGTCTACTTCAAAGGCACACTGAGCAGACTGCTCGGTCGTAAGATTCTGAGGAACGTGTAGCATGGGGGCTGCATTCTCAATATACTTTTAATAGATGTTTATGGCATTGTATAGAAGCAAAAAGAACTGAGAACAGTGTGGTATTGCAGAACACCTATACTTTGGAGGTATAGGACTGTGTACAAGTTTATCTCAAAATCCCTATTGAAAAAAATTGTCTTGTGGCATCGGGAAGTAACTTTCAATAACATCAGTATTATTTTAACAGCATTTCTTACTCAGGACATCATCCAACAAAAACATTTGAGTGAGCGTACACATACACACACATATCTATCTATATGGCTTTGGTAGGGGAGGACTTAATTCCATGGACATGAATCCTGCATTGAATTATAGTTAATTTTGAGTTAAGCTGTGGCTTTCTTCATTCTCTTTCATGCTCATTTCTATGAGCACCAAATACTACTCAAAAGAGTTCTCAGTACTCATACGTGTAGCTCATCCCACTGGTGTAGGAGAGATGAGCAAAGAATACTTCCATCATTTGAGCAACAATAGTGCTTTTATTTAACTTTGCCTTTTGCAGCACTCACGCACCGTGCTGAGAGACGCGGAGTTCAGAGAGGTGTTGGTGTTGAATAAATTGATGCAACGCCTGGAAGCTGTGCTGTATTTCTCATGATGTCTGCTCTCTACTGAGTGTCCTGAGCCCATGAGCCCTGCGCTGCACCTGCGCTCTCACCCCATTTCTGCACTCCACTCCACAGTATTCTGGAGTCTGAAGAGATTTACCACCCTAGGCATAACAGCGTAAGCGTGCTGAACCAGGACACTCCTGTTAAAGCCACCGCTGATAAGGGTGGTGCAGAGGCATCTCAGACACCACAGCAATGCCTGCAGTGCAGCCACATGAGTAATTAGCTCCTGTTCTGCAGAAGCCAATATAAGTCTTTGCTTATTAGCACCAATTTCACCTCAGCCATGTCAAAACAAGTCAGCTCAATGCTTCCTCCTGCTGGACTCCAAACAGCACAGAGCCCCCTCAGCCACTGCCAAAGGGATCCTCAGCATCCCTACTATCGGCATTGATTCTGTGCTCACAGCAGCTCAACTACCAATTTACATTGGATAATGAAGTTTTGTTTGCATATAAATGGCATTGAAACCCTTTCCATTGAACCTAGAAATACAGCATATAGCATACAAACTGAATTTGGAAAGGTTGATGAACATTTTTTGATCCAAGCACATGCAAAATCCTACTGATTAGCATCTTTTAGCATAAGACACAAAAGAAAATTGAGAACACCTAGATAGAGATCAAACTCCTCCATAGGACATGATGCCATACTGAAAGAGAAAGAAAAGGACACATTTTCTACAGCAGAGTATTGATCTTTTTGATGTTAACGTAAAGCTTTAATTAAAATTTCAGATACTATTATCATGCCACATGATTAAAAAGAAAAAAACACTACTCAAGGGTAGAGAAAATACAAGTTTTATGGCTTGTTTCTTTGTTTTTGTTTAAAGTAGAAGCAGGGAAATCCCTTACAAGTAGAAGAACATTTCCAACCACAGGAATGTTAAGATGATTCCATTATCCTGAAAAAAAATTTAAAATTTGTTCCGTAACATCCAGTTTGCTAAGTTTCTCAGCTTTATGCCAGGCTGACTGCAAAGGATCCAGTCTCTTCTTTCATCCCCTTACTCCGAGATGGCTGTAAATACTTTTTTTCTTCTGGATGCACAGAAGCTTACAGGATCCCTTTGCAGTATGTTTTATTTTACAGCCCTGTTATGGATTTTCCCTTTACAGCAATGTTTCTTTTCTGCTGCTTATAACATGGAAAAAACATCTGATTCTTTCTCCTGGGCTNTTTTTTTTTTTTTTTTTTTTTTTTAGCATGGGAAGTTCTTTTCTTTCTCCTTGCATATTCAGTAGGTAATAGTCTGATAGCAAAGACTGAGTTTTAGTGTCAGGCCCAGACTCTGCCACTAGCAGTTAAGAAGTGCTTACATTGCCTTTCTGTTTTTCATTACTTCCAACATGTTCAATTTGTTTCTCAATAGACTTGAAACCTAAGCATCACAAAAATTCATGAGGAAGCTCATCTTTATTTCAAACAATATTTACTCCTTTGAAAGGATACATGACAAGGTTTGTCTCAAGTCCAATATAAACTGCCAAAGCAGAACGTGGATCAACCGTAGTGGACTGGAGGCTCTGCCTAGAGGACTACATTTGGGCTGCCTGGCAGCCCCATGCAATTTGGCCTCTGTGCTCTCCAGCAGAATTACAGGAACTTTCATGCATGACCTGCATGGGTCCACACTGAAGTGTCCTGAATCACAACAGGTTGTTTCACCCCTTCCTCCTCCCAGAGACAACCATTTCTTTCTGTTGACTATACAGTGAACTTAAACTCCAAATGTCTGTCTTCTGAATCACAACAAAATTAAATGCCTCAAGCACCCTAAAGCAGAAAAAAAAATAAACTTCCCCTCCTTGCCATACACACACATCCTGACTCCTACCATAGTAGTAGATTGCTACAGACTACAATCTGGATTAAAATTAGGAATTTGCTATGATAAAATGACTGAGCAGCCTTTCATGAAACAAAAACAACCTTGGAAATAAATGGAAGGTCAGGTTTGGTTAAAAAATTTGCAGCTGGGGGTTTGTTAACAGTTCTCAAATTATTTGAATTCAATTTGAGATCAAAAGTATGAACAATTTCTCTGATCTATATATTCTTTCATACATAATATATACATAGCTGAACCCCTTTGTCTATAGAAAGAGCTATAGCAAAAGCAGGCACTCATTTCTGCAACTCTGCCAACATACAGGTTTCTCCTCGGCAGTGAATATCTTACAGAAGAGTTTCTATTTCATTGCCCAAAGAGTGTGGGTTCAGAGAAATATTTTCAAAAGCAGAATATTGTATTTCCCCCTCCCCCAAGAAGCTGCTGAAGCCAGGAGGCAAAGCAAGGATCAAAGCTCACCGCTTAACTGGAAGAATATGACAGTACAGAGCACAGCACTTTGGCAACTGTGACATGAGTGAAAACTAAAAAAAAACCCAAACCAACACTTATTTTGTGAATTACTGCCTTTGGCTAGTGAGCACAGGCAGTTGGGCAAATGTATTAGGTTTTGGGATTAATGCATGTGGCCTTGGAGTTTGCTGGTGTTATTTCTGTGATTCTGCCTTGGAACCAGGAGCCTTTTCTGCCAGGACTACACACACAGAGAAGAAACAGAGCAGTTTAACGCAGCAACATGACGCAACGACCTGGCCCATCGCAGCACGCCCCGCATCCTCACAGCTACGCACACCACGTAGGAACCAGTCCAAGCGCAGAGGAGGCAACCTCAACTCAAGCATCAGCACACCCAGACCACATGCAGCACAGCTACATCAAGGGAGGGAGGAGAGGTTGGAAGCCAAGCATGGTGGGGCAGCACTCTGCCACCGGCACCGAGCCTGGGGAAGGGGCAGGACAGGTCTTTGCTCAAGTGTTTGCTCCTCAACAGCTGACTCAGCGATCAGAAGTGTTCTAACTAGCAGTAACGTAGGCAAGACTTTCTGAGAGTGCTTTGCTCACAAATGTAGCTTTTAAGTCGGAGATGTAAAAGGAGTGACTCTGAGCTCGTTTATCTACTGGTTGCTTCTGGAGAATGGATAAACTCATTTATCAGTGCATTCTCCCTCAAGACAGCATCTTAAAGAAAAAGCATGTTATCCTTTACAATATTTTTATTTGAGACCAGTACTAATTTTATTTTCACCCTTTAATGAAGTCCTTTTCCAAGTACTTCTTTAGTTGTATACGTTTTCTTCTCCCAAGGCTTCGGGAACTTTCTAGTTTTTAAGCTGATAATGTTTAATCTGACAGTCCTTCACATGGAGATACCGGAACTGTTTTCTGAGTTGCTTGCAGATAGTGCTATCATTAAAAAACTCAAAAATAGTAAATTTTACCAAGCAACTAAGAAACCCAGTGGAAGTGTCAATTAAAGCCTGTTCAACCAACAGGTACAGTTGGCTGCTAATAAGGGGAATTTCCTTGAAAATCCCTGTCTAGCATCTTCATGCTGAGAACTTCTTACACTGCACATAATTTTCAGCGTGCATACCCTTATCAACATGAGATGGCTCCACTGTGGCATGATTCAGATCACCACATAATGTGACTAGTGGAGGTATGGCTGATAAATGAATAATCATAACCGTAGCCATACAATGCAATTTATGGTAGTTTGACAAAAACGTTTGTCGGCACTTACAGATTTAAATGATTGTGTGATCCACACGCAATCTGAAAAGGGAAAACATGTTGACGACACATTGTAAATGAATTACTTGTTACAATTGCTTCATTGCAATTGTAACATCTTCAAACAGATAAAGTGATAATATGAGTAGTAAGTGAATTGTATATCCAATACTTAGAGCTGGACTTCACAGATAAGCTGCCAGCAATTTTGAAAATACTTTGACGACCTTAAAAGATTCGTTATTTCTTTAAAAATTCCCCCTCAAAACCAGAAACAAAAGTTTATTTTCTTTCTTTTGATCTGCATAGATTTTAATTTCTCTTTAATTCTAATGGGCTCCTTTCAACTTTGAAGGATATGCAAGTGCATGTATGTATACAGAACATATAAAATATATATTAGCTCGTCTGCAGGCTTCAAAAAGAGCTTTAATTTGCTGCTGTTTCAAAAGACTGAGGGGATTGCTTTAGTAGGTTGAGAAGAATGGCAAATGTGACAGCTTGCACATTTGGGCTCTGGAAAGGCAATGTAGAGAGAAATAAATGGACATGGATCAAATTGTTGAAGCCAGTAATCATCCCTTCCTCTCACCCCCCAGCCAGAGCAGTCCCCAGTCTCCTACAGGTAAAAGGCACATGAAACCTGACCTCCCCTTGGCAGGGACATGAGGTCTTTATGACACTGCCACATCAGCTCATCTCTCAGACCATCCAGATCTGAGACCCCTTCTGGCCACATGTTGGTTCATACTTCTACCTGAAGTGGGCCTGCAGGCAGAGCAAGATGCCCCACTACCACCCCACCCTGTGGGCAGAACAGGACACAAATGTCCCACGCCTGCTCCTTGCGCCTCAGGCAGACGCTGAGCACAGCCATCACGGGCACCAAATCACGTTCACAGGACTTGAACGAGGGCAGACCAAAGAGAAGATCAAGCACAGGGAACTAGCTTCAGCGGCCTGCGTACTTTTCTTCACCAAATGAACCCCGGTATAACAGCTGGAGGATGACTGTAACTGACTTACGCCTGTTTTTTTACTTTCCATCTCAAACCCTACAATTTTATTAAGGAATTATTTCAGCGCTGTAAGCTCTGTATTAGCATGAATTAAAACCAAGTCAGTAAACTTTACCATCATTTTACATTATTGGTAGTTGCAAACCCACAGAAAGATAAAATACAGTTCTCAAAGTTTTGTATTGTGAAGGTCATGTGTTCAACATTAGTAATTATGATTCACTTTGGGATGAAATTGCATTATTTTAACATTGCTAACTTTTTTTCTGTCTCTGCAGCATGAAGATTTACTCAACTATTTCAGTAGCTGTTAATGATAGCTCTTCTTTCAATAAAAAAACAAAGCACTTACATAATCTATCTAATGTGTACTGGAGACACTAAGTAAATCATTATCTGATGTACAGGACCATTATCACTGTGTGCCATAACAATCAGACTTAATGAGGCTTTCCTTTTGCCTCTTCCCTTGACTGCCACCAGCAACGTACTTTTGTTTACCAAGTTTCTCTATGCTGATTGTGTGTTGCAATTACAATCCATTCTTTTCCTACAGTACACCATTTATATCAGTAGCTGAAAAGTAGAGAAAGGGCATTTCTGTTCCTAAGGCACAAGGAACATCTTGGATAATCTGGGTTTAAATGCATTTTCTGCACTGGCTCGGGCAAAATCATTAAAGCTTTTGGTATCTCCTTGCCTATTCTACATCGCACACTTCAAGGGTTCAGTGTTGTCAAACACAAATATGCAAAATGGGAAGGCAGTTATGATGCAGGACACAGAGGTGAACCAGGACCTTCCCAGTCTACCTGAGATTCCAGCTATCTTAGATATTGCTTTAAGTATGATATTGTCTTTATAGAGTCATCTTTCATTAAAACATTCTGAAAGAAGGATAGTGTCACTATTTTCTCCACTACAACAGACTTGTATTACTCTTTTTCTTAACTTTTACAGAAACTGCATAATTTCAGAAACTCTGTTATAAGAATGGTTACATGAACAATTTCCGGATTTCAGTCATGTGGACTTGCACATTAAGAGCTTCATGTTCAAGCAAGCCCAATATCTTAAAGCAATACTTAATTGAGACATTATCATTATCATCACATCACAGCTTTAAATCAGTGCCAGCTGGACCAAGCTGAGGCCTCACAGGGCCCCTTTTGAGCTCCATGAACTGAGCAGTGAAATACAAATAAGCTCAAGAGGCTTTACAACTTATTTTTCTTGTGAGATATAGTTTAAGTCATAAAGTGTACTTTAAAAAAAATACCCATGACAGGATGCAATCTGAAATGCAAGTACAAAGCCTGTCATCTCCCAAATTTTAAGTATTAAGAATGGCCTAACATTTACAGGAATTCCCTGAAAGTTATTATGCTTATTGTTATATTAAAATTACTTGATTGAGATCTGAGTGTCAGGGAATGGCATTTTCAAGAGTTATGGATGACCTCAGATTTGCTATAAGCAAAAGATATGGATTGGGAAAATGGAGAACCACCCACTGTAGGAGAAGATCAACTGCGGGACCACCTGAGGAACCTGAAGGTGCACAAGTCCATGGGACCTGATGAGATACATCCGCGGGTCCTGAGGGAACTGCCAGATGAAGTCGCTAAGCCACTAGCCATCATATTTGAGAAGTCGTGGCGGTCTGGCAAGGTTCCTGATGACTGGAAAAGGGGAAACATAACCCCCATTTTCAAAAATGGAGATAAGGAAGACCCAGGAAACTACAGGCCAGTCAGTCTCACCTCTGTGCCTGGCAAGATCATGGAGCAGATCCTCCTGGAAACTCTGCTGAGGCACACAGAAATCAAGGAGGTGATTGGTGACAGACAGCATGGCTTCACCAAGGGCAGATCGTGCCTGACTAATTTGGTGGCCTTCTATGAAGGGGTCACAATGGCGGTGGACAAGGGAAGATCGACTGATGTCATCTACTTGGACTTGTGCAAGGCATTTGACACTGTCCCACACGATATCCTGGTCTCTAAACTGAAGGGACATGGATTTGACAAATGGACCACTCGATGGATAAAGAACTGGCTGGACGGTTGCACTCAAAGAGTTGCGGTCAACGGCTCGATGTCCAAGTGGAGACCAGTGACAAGTGGCGTTCCTCAGGGGTCGGTGCTGGGACCTGTACTGTTCAACATCTTTGTCGGAGACATGGACAGTGGGGTCGAGAGCACCCTCAGCAAGTTTGCCGATGATACCAAGCTGTTTGGCGAGGTAGACACGCTGGAGGGGAGGGATGCCATCCAGAGGGACCTGGACAGGCTGGAGAGGTGGGCCCAAGCCAATTTCATGCAGTTCAACAAGGCCAAGTGCAAGGTCTTACATCTGGGTCGGGGCAATCCCAAGCGCAAATACAGGCTCAGCGGGGAATGGCTGGAGAGCAGCACTGAGGAGAAGGACCTGGGTGTGCTGATCGACGAGAAGCTCAACATGAGCCAGCAATGTGCGATCGCAGCCCAGAAGGCCAACCATATCCTGGGCTGCATCAGAAGAAGTGTGGCCAGCAGGGCGAGGGAGGTGATTCTGCCCCTCTACTCCACTCTCGTGAGACCCCACCTGGGATACTGCATCCAGCTCTGGAGTCCCCAACATAAGAAGGACATGGACCTGCTGGAGTGTGTCCAGAGGAGAGCTACGAGGATGATCCGAGGGCTGGAGCACCTCTCCTATGAGGAGAGGCTGAAAGAGTTGGGGCTGTTCAGCCTGGAGAAGAGAAGGCTCCGGGTAGATCTTATTGTGGCCTTCCAGTACCTAAAGGGGGCCTACAGGAGAGCCAGGGAGGGACTTTTTACTAGGGCATGTAGGGATAGGACGAGGGGGAATGGCTTCAAACTGGAAGAAGGAAAGTTTAGATTGAACATTAGGAAGAAGTTTTTCACTTTGAGGGTGGTAAGGCACTGGAACAGGTTGCCCAGAGAGGTTGTTGAGGCCCCATTCCTGGAGGTGTCCAAGGCCAGGCTGGACGTGGCCTTGGGCAACCTGGCCTAGTGGGAGGTGTCCCTGCCTATGGCAGGGGGGTTGGAACTCGATGATCTTCAAGGTCCTTTTCAACCTAAACCGTTCTATGATTCTATGATATAAATAGTTTATCTAGAAAAATGATATCCTGAATACCTGCCCTACAGAAAATGAGGCTGGTCAGAATCGTACCTTGTGCAGAGAACTAGTTTTCGTTTTACAATATTCTCATCTATAGGAATGTCATCAGCCAACCTTTGTTCCCAATTATGTAAATAAAATTCTCCATGTTTTTCACTTTTTAAAAAGTATCAAAAGATCTAATACTCTAGATGGCAAAAAAAAAAGAGATGGAAAACACTTACACATACACAGTTACTAGAATGTTTGCTTGCTTAATTATAAATGATACCAAGCAGGGGGATTCTCATGTTAGGTGGAAGATAAAAAAAAAAATAGGAAAAAAGCTGCAACTCAAAGGTAAGTGACATACGCTGCTCTAAGGAGACAGGAATAAGCACCTACAAAAACACGTATTTGAAAACAAATGACCAGGTACTATAGAAAAGGATCCAGCTGATATCTCAAACTGAACATGAGCCAACAAAGTCCGCATTGGGAAAAGGGCGAGTTGTCCATGACTATTCTATGGGACACATTCAGAGACTGATGAGGCATCATCTGAATTATTACATCCAGTTTTGGATACTACTTTTTCAAACAACTGAAGACAATCCAGAGGTGAGTTCTCCAATTGCTGTCACTACTCTGTGTCTGAGAAAAAAAACTGGAAGTACTTGATTGTTTAATTTAGTGAAGAAATGAAAATGAGAGATAACTCTGTCTCTGCAGCAACTTTACTGTAGTTTGAATACAGTGATCTATTCTCTATTTCTGCAACAAATAAGACCGGTAATAATTCAGTTGCAGTAGAGGATTCTAACATCAAGTTCAACATTAAGCGCAAGAGGAGTGAACCACTGTCTGAGGAGATTGCCTGAAAGACTTTTTAGAATGGTTGGGCTTCCATCAGTAGAGATTCTTAAAAAAAACCCTATATGATTATCTGATGGATTCGACATATTTGCAATTAAATCTCACAAGGGCAACTTGATAGCTAGGGATCTCTAAAATTTTAGAGAGATTTCATAAGAACAGTGAGAAACAAGTGAAAAAAGAGCTGATTTCAGCCCACCACTGTGGCACTGGAACAAGTTTGGAGCAGTCCAGGTCTGCGACTAGGGACTCCGGCAACTTTGTTCTTGAAGTAAGCGGGCCAAAAGTGACAAAAAGTTTCAGTTTCTAAAGCTGGCTTTGGTTCAAACAGAAGATGTTAAACTAGAACAAAACAAGGCAAACTGATGTGCAGCATGTGACAAAAGGTGTCCACACAAGTCTTCCCCTCACCCGCTGTGACCTTTTAGAGTACATCCCAATTTAACTCCAGCCTTGCTTTTAATGCAACACCTGCAGTGACTTTGTGTTGCAAGAAAACCTAAAATTTGTTGTCCTCCCACACAGTAAGCCACAAGTCTCCATCACAAAATACAGCTCCTACCTCAGGCATCCAAATTAAGAGTTAACAGAGGTGAGGTGTTGCTGGTTTTGGTTGGATTTATTTTGTTTGATTGTTTAAAAAGGAATCTCTCCTTTCTGGTCAGATTTGGACCTGCATCCCCCTGACTATGTGCTTTAACAAAGAGTTAATTTTAATACACTTAGGAGTCAATTTTTGGCATCTGTTAAACAAAGCATCACTAGTTCATTTAGATACTGCGACTGTTGCCTGGACAGGCAGTAAGTTAAGAACATGAGGATTTCTTCTGTAATCCTCAGCATAGTGCCAAATTCTGTTACCAACAAGTAAAATATGTGTACATCTGCACTACACTGACTTCCATGAACAAGATTTCTAGTTTTCAGTATTTCTGCAGATAAGTCGCATCATTTAGTGCTAATAATACTGAATAAATGGATTTAATATATGAAAGTATGAGTTCTCTGACCAAATTAAGAAAAACACTTAGTGAAGATTAAATTTAGGGTTCATGAAAACAAATAGTTTTAATTTCCCCAATGTCGAGATGGAAGTTTAGATCCAGTATAATCTCAGTCTCATACAAAGGTACACTTAATATGGAGATCTTTTTCTTCTGATGCTACGAGGCAATCCAGTGGAGGCATT
Organism: Anarhynchus alexandrinus; assembly: GCA_008711295.1. Taxonomy (NCBI): domain Eukaryota; kingdom Metazoa; phylum Chordata; class Aves; order Charadriiformes; family Charadriidae; genus Anarhynchus; species Anarhynchus alexandrinus. Next base: position 810,006 of record VUYV01000085.1, on the reverse strand, counting down.
TGGAATGTTTGGCTAGATACAGAGACAGGCATGCTGGAGCCTGCAGTTGTAAGGAGTTAACCGTTTCACTGGTGTTATGGGAAAAGAAACAAGATTGTTCTTGTTCTGCAAGGAGACAGTCAGCTGCTCTGAACAAATCGATCACATTGATTTGTTATGCCAGTGACCACTAGCTAAGTCCTCGGCCTCGAACACAGCTCAGTCCTCCTGCCCACTTGCTGGTCACTCCAGCAGATACCTGTGCTTGCTGGGGGAGATCGGGTTAGGGTGTTATGGCACCCTGCTTATGCTCATGGTAGGCACTATCCTGGCTCAAGAGCTGTGAAAGAAATAATCTCTAATAGAGAAACTCTAAACCATATTGTTTAGAGTCGCATAGAAGTCCTTCCCCTCCCATGCAGAGAAACATGAGACTCAGGGAGGGCGAGAGTTAAGGTCAGTAGGTTAAACAAATGCACACAGCGACTGTGCTAGAGGGTTTCATAGCTTTTCCGCTCCGCACTAGGGATAAAGAAGGTGTGGAATTGTTTCTGAAATTACTTTGGCTCGACAGCCTGTCCATTGCCTGTCCTCTGGGTAATCTTGAAGCTTTGCCAGGATGTTATGTTCTTTGATGCAGATCATTTGTCATGATGAATAGTATTATGTAAAAGTTGTATTTTTCCCTTCTGTCTTTTGATTCATAACATGAGAGATCATAATGTGGATTTAATGTTATGAAGCCCGAGTAATTTAAATCTTTAAAATATGTGAACAATTGAGAGCTTCCTATTCAAAAGTGTCAAAAACATCCTTTTGGATTCACTATATTCATACAACACTTTCTTGATCTGCTTTACAAATACAGCTAAAAAAAAAACCCCAACATTGTTCCTCACAGCAAGAAAAAGCAAGAAACATTTTCCCCTCAATAAAAATGACTAAACACAAAACTTGAAGTGTTTTAGTCTTGATTTCACAGTCCTTCCTCAGTGCTAGTATCTGACTCCGCGTGCAACATACTGAACTTCCAACATTCCCCTCTTTTTCCCTGTTCCCTTTCAGGCTCACACTGATGTGCATCTACAATACTGTGGTATTATGTATATAATTACATGTATAATTATGTACATCTACAATCTACAGTACCATTCCTCGCCTTTTTTGTAGATATGCAGGTAGGCCAATTAACAGCAGAAGATACAATTGCACTGACATTTACCATTTATGCTGGCCAGACTACAATCACTACTGGTAGTCCTCAAGTGATAACTACACACAGTACTACGCTGCATAAGCAACGATCACAGGAACGATCACACTGCTCCGGCAGGCAAGCACAGGGATCTTGGTCTCCAAGTTCTCTTTGTTCCCTCAGACTCGACACAGAGGTCAATTACACATTTACTGATAACGTGGCTCACCCTGCCAGAAGGGTACTTCCATTAATATTACATTGAATATCAGAATTAATGCAGAATAAAGGTAATTCTGTGGTTAAAACCACGATACCTTGACTCCCACTTCTCTGAAAGCAACAGCAAAAGGTACCTATAGCAATAGCAAGGTAAAGAATCACATGATAGATCTTCAGAGAAAGCCAAAGTGCTTTGAAAAAGATCAATTACTGTAAAATAGTAGTGGCACTGCTGTCAATCTTCTACCTTTCTTTATAGTGAAAAATGAAATATAAATAGCCTTCTGTAGTGGATAGGAGTACTCCCAGATTAAGGGGAAAGTTTGCAGAGAAGTCTAAGACCAATTCTGGTGACTTCCATTAGCAGTGCAATGTTATATATTCAGTTTTGCAAGGCAGGGATAAATAACCATCACAACCCCATCGCTTCCAGATGCCACTGCTACTTCTTTAGTTAGCTCTAATCAGAAGCCATCTCAAATACCTTAAATGTTTAGCAAAAATAAAAATCCCTTTTATTTATACATAAGAAGCCCTTTTGGACAGCCATTTAAAAGGGCAAGACTATTTTAAGACAAACAGAAGAAAAGAGTAGAAAAAGCACGTATGTTGCTGTTTCCTTACAATGGCCACAAAGAGCATGCAAAAATAACGGAAGTCTGAGAAAGAAGAAAAAGGTCATTGAACCACTACTGCCTAAGAAATAAAGATGTCTCATCTCTATTAATGTCAATGCAGAAAGGCCCAAGTCTCTCAGGCTTCGCAAATGTCACCAATGTTATTATCTAGTTGTTGAATATTATCAGTATGCTAAAGGTACATATTCTTCTAGATGGCTTTATGCTGATCTTGCAGAATAAGTCCAATGAAGCATGAATAGTGTGTGAATTTATACCATCATGAAAAACGCTCATAACTACTTTTTTCCCTTGATATCTTCATAAAAAGATATTTTATTAGAGGACATTGAGTTGGAAAAGTATCTTCAAATTCAACCGCAAAGTGGAACAGGAATTTTGTTGTGCAAGAGGCAGAACTGAAGCTAAACTGCATGCAACATCAGGATAATCTGCTGCCAACTGGAATCACCAGCACAAGGGACCAGAGCCCATCTTCTGTGCTGGGCCATCCATCAGCAAGTAGAGCTGCAGGCTGCTGCAATTCAGCAGCATGGCCACAGGAGCTTGAGGAGAAGAGGGCAAGGCACCATAAGCTGCCACTTCTGTTCTCCCATATGCTCAAATGCAGAGAGCACATGTACGTCTCGTATTATGCAACCATTGGTTTTGTACAATTTATACTACTTGTTCATCTCCACCTGAATGCCTTTTTTCAGTCATCTTTTATAAAACAATAATGAATTTGCACACTGGGCAGGACCAAACTAAGCACGGGTGGTTTGTTTAGAGTGCCAAAACCTGCTTGAGATTGATGGCAAGAACTAATTTTGATTTTAACCTCCTTTTTCTACTCAGAATTAGTTCAGAATCTCTGCAAATCTAGAAAGAATATTACAGGCTGAGGAAAAAGTGAATGCTAAATTTCGTAACAATAAGACACACTAAGAAATAAGCGCAATTTTTCTCTTAAACTATCAAAGTAATTTAAAACCCTTGGCGAGTAGCTTAATAGACAAGAGCACTCTAGCTTCAAATGGATTTTAATGGGAGGGTAACCACAAGAATAAAATCAATTAATGAATACTATAAATAGATTAGTGAAAACTCTCAGCTCTTTTTCTTTCCAAACATCCTCCTACCACACCACCCATGGAACTACTTCCAGAATAATATGATAAAACAGCCCACGTAAGAAATCAAATACTGCTAATCATTTGGCGTTCTCAGCACTGAATTTTCTGGAAAGTTTATGCAAGTTTATACTTCCAGAAAAGTGGAGTGTTGTAACTATGCTAACAATACATTCACCGGAAAATATAGAGAATACCAACGTTTTGAAGTATTTTGGCTGCATTTGCAATGTTGCAAATGAGACACCTTGAAAGTCAAATTTTTTAGGAAACTTGATCTGGCTTGCTGAGATGAGCCTTCTCTAGGCTTTGTCAAGCTATATCCTCTAAAAACACTGAATACTTTTGAAAACATTTGCTGTAAGATGTCAGTTGCAATAAGCCTGAGATGAAGTGGGGAAGAAATTTGTGCTCTCTATTGCTTACCACCACACCTACCCCAAGAGAGGGCACACTATTTTGCACTTCAAGTACTGATGACCACACAGGTGCCTCTTGCATCTTTGGGAATGGTAAAAACTGAAAACACACTCGATGGATGCATTTAGAAATGAGAGAATATAGTTTTTCCTTCTCTTCGACTTCCTAAGAATGAAAGAAGTGTTAATAGAGATACAAATGCCACTGTTGACAGAGATCACGACACAAATAATCAGGTTGTGATTTGACACAGAACAATGCCAGATCAATAACCAGTAACTGGGTATTGCATCCACATGAATGATATTCCAAAGTCTTTCCATCATAATAAAGCATGGCTGAAAGATAGATCTGACCTCCTTTCACTATGTGGTTGTAATTATACAGTGTCATCTGAAAAACAGCCAAAGGTCTTCCTTGGAGTACTTAACCAATGAGCCACAGCTGTATTTCCCTTTGACAGTCTGTCAAGTGTGTTGGAGAAATCTGTAGCCATCCTCAACATCCTGAGGGTTGCAACGTGAAAATGGAATGTGACATAAGGAACAGGAACGGTGCTGAGAGTGCGTACGTGGCCAACTGTATCAGATGTGAGACTGTTAGAATTTTATCTTCTGTTGAGGCCACTAGATTTAGACAAAGAGAAAACTCCTATTTATAAAAAGTATGTGTAGTGGAATTCAATAAAATAGCAGTTGTAACAAAGCTGTACAATGCAAGAACTAAGAAAAAGCAGGAGATAAATACGTCTTCCTACATGCTGTGTTTAGGTAGGGATTTATTTTTCCAGCATCTATGTGATAAAGTTGTAACCATGGAAATAAGCTACGAATGTTTATCCTTAGAGGTTCTCTGATTATGCGTCATATTTGCTTCATTTGTAGCCTCTTAAGAACATAAATTAAGTCGTCCGATTATTCCATGTTTGTTCTTTTAATTGTTTCTGTACTGCTGCGTCCTCAATGACGCAATTTGCGCGCTGCAATATTGAAGGGAGTCATGCCATATAGAACCATTCACAGCGGAAAGTTCAATAAAGGCTACCACGGAACAGATTTATTCAGTACTGCTGGGAAGGGTGGGGGTGCTAATACAGACCTCACTGCCACCAGGTGAAGCTAAGGTTAGCAAGTCAGTTACAGAATTGGCTGACTTTTCTCAACGTCTCTACTAGACAAACCTATCCACACATTGAGGATTTGTAGTACTTATAAGAAAGTTTAAATAATTAATAATTTGTCAATTTGACCCATACAATTTTTCCATAAGACATACGGTAGTCAATTAGGAACTGGCTGTCTACTGGGGTAGGGGGAGAGAGAGTGTGATATTCAAAGAAAGAGAGACCTCAAAAGAGAAGCCAGGTTTAGGAGACCACCTGAGGACTGCCTCTGCAATAGCAACCAGGGCCTTTAGCAGCTCCAGGGCTCCCCACCAAAGGCTGGTGGGAGCACCCATCTTACCTAGCAGCACCTCCTAAGCACTCTAGGACTCCAGATGTTGACTAATGTGGGTCTCTGAAGAGGGAAGGTTAAATTTGAAACAGCAGATGTGCCTACAGGCAGAACTGACCTCACCAAGCTTTTGGTGATGTCTAAATATTAAACCACTGAACTAAGAGTAAGGCACCTAAACTCTGGTTAAAGACAAGCATGAGCAAGAACGTACACACTCGCTGCTCCACAGGAAGACTCATTACATCATGAAATATTTTTCTAAGACAACAGAAATTACATTCCTTTGAGGTGCTTCTCCACCTCCATTGCTTACAGAAGAGAAGTTGATGACAATGGGGACGTTCCCACCTGCAGTGCATTTTTTGCAGTGAATACGTCAGAGGAGCTAGAACAATTTGAAGCAAGCATACAGGAAATACTAGACAAAACAGGTAAGTTCAGTGTTCATAATTCAAGCTCAAGTTGTAGAAATAAGTCCAGACAAAGAATCTATTTGAAAGGCTCTTGTGAATCAAGCTAAAAGCAAGGACTAGGAAATATCTGGATTTTTTTTAAGCCATTTGAAGCAGCAGCTTCAGTCAGGTAAGCCTTTCGGAAAGCAAGCAATACAAATCTGAGCCTGTGCTTGGTCTTCCTCTTAGTCACACAGTTCAAGACAAAGAAAAGGATAATTAGCAAGAAGTTCATTGTTATATATATAGCGCATGTGCAAATGAATCGGTATTCATTCAGATGAGTATACACTTATTTCACTTCTGTAATCTTTAAAGCAGTTAAATATTACTCCTCAAGGCATCACTGTACATATTTGTCTCTATATATTCTACTGTCAAACAAAAACAAGAAGAAGTCGTCTTGCAACTGAGGAAACAAACATTTTGAATGAATTAAGATTGAAGTCTGACTTAAAACACAATTTTGTCACACCATCTGGCTAAATTGCTACAGGAAAACACTGATTCACTCCGGTGTCTGTGCAACTGTCCTTGACTTACATAAGATGTCAATGCCCAATCAAACAGAGTATGATAATCACAGGAAAAAAGCAAAAGTACCATTTCAGTAATATGAATAGTCCCACAAAAGCTGTAACCACATCCTTGGAGTTAATCTTGTAGCTAAGTGCTTTTCCTAGCTCATACCCTAAACAAGTAGCTTAGGTAGTGCAGAATTATACTTTTGCTAGGACACGACAACTCATTCTCAGTGTTGAGACATTCCAGATGCACCTGTTTTCATCTGCCAAGGGTACACACTTGTATCTGTCACACATTTGTGTTCAAAGCTGTTGTGCGTGTATCAGCCATTCTGATTTTAAAAAGCCTAGATGTACCAGTACATACTACAACTTAATAAAATATTAAAAAATCCATATCTGTACGGATTTGCAACTCTTCATTAAAACATGAATTGACCATGAATCAACTCATAATCACCACCTTTATATTTTTATGAAGTATAATATACATAAATATGGGTACACAGACATATGAAAACATATGTAGAGGGAGAGGGAGCAAGATAAAAATATGGGAATGAACATCTTATTGCAAATACACACATGTAAGAGAGGAAAACCCCCTAACCCTTGTTGTATTAGCAGCTGCAAAGCTTGAAAGTATGTTTTTTGTGGGGGTGTGTGGGGCAGGGGGGTTGTTTCTGTTGTTTGGTTTTGTGGTGGGTTTTTTTTGCTTGGTTAGGTTTGTTTGCTTAAAAAAAACAAACAACAAAACCAAAACATAACACACAGCCTGAACCCGATCTCCCACATGGGTCTGACTGGACCCCCACCTATTAATGACAAGCTGCTATGCCACTCCAGTGGAAGCATTTGTCTGAAGGCTGGCCCAAACCATGTGTGCACCCCTCATGTATCGTTATTCCAATTACATCAACACCTGTGCCACAAACTTCATCTAAATCCACCCTGGATTCTGTGTTCAGAGGACTGGAGTACCTTCTGTTTTTTACCTGGGGGGCACGCTAGCCAAGGGTTTATTATCACAGGCTGTTAAAGCCACTTATTTAGAGCAAAGATTAGTATTACACTGTAGAAAGGCTGACAAACACAGCACACCTGGACTCTTATTTAGCTGCGTTTTGCTGAGTACAGGAAACAGTTTTTAACATGTGCCAGTGAAATAATTGCAAGAACAAATCTGGCTTTGAAACTGAGAGTCATCCCTACCGAAGCCAAGAGCAGTGCCAGCCTGGTACAGGTGTACAGTAAATGAGCAGGTGAAAACCAAATACAATTGTGAAAAGCTCAAGGATGCTTATCTCATCACAAAGAACGCACGTGTCTCTCGTACTGGTTTGGCTTTTACTGTCTGTTTTCACAGAGATTGAGTTTGTGCTGGAAAACACCACAGGAAATCAGGAGATCACACAAAGGCAAGCTCAGAGCCCTCCCCAAGTTTTCAAATTAATGATCGTTTTTGAGGCAAAGCTGTCTCTTCCTTCTGCATCTAAAGCAGCTTATTAGATTTCTGATTAAAAGTAATCCCAAAAATAAAATCAAAAAGAGTAAAAATTGTGCCCTTGAGCCAGTGGAACAACATATTTAGTGAAATAGTGTGAAAATAAAGATGCTGCTCATTCAGATCTTGCTTTCAAATAAGGTCTGAACCTATGAGTAAGAGAGAATCAAAGCCTGGAAAGGATCAGGGTGGTCTTCAGGGTTTAACCTGCTCTACAGTACCGTGTTCCCACAGCTAAGAAAGGATGAGAATGCGTGTATCACAGGAAGAATCTATGATATTATTTCTCCAAACCTGCAGTATTAGAGACAATAGAGGACTTGCTTGGCACAAAGGATGTCGCCATCTCAGTTTTATAGATCCAGTGCTTATGTTGGGGTTCTGACTTTCAGTCAGCATTTTTAGCTAAGTAACACTTCGGAGAGAAAAAAAAGTAAAACAGCAGCCAAGTAAAATCAGGGAAATATATAGCATCATAGATAAAAGGAATAGCTACGTGACAAGTTCTTCAAACAACTAGAATTCTTGGAAAGGGTAGAGTTGAATATCAAATATTTCATAAAATAGTCAAAATAAGATACACACATTTTTTGCCCTCATTCAGGGTAGTCAGTGAACTCCACAACACAGCCAGTCACTGTAACCGGTTTCAAACCAAGTATAAAGAATGCATGTCCATACAAGCTGAGGGAGAGCAGAAGTAGTGAAATGGAAAAACAGCCTGTGCCAAGAATTGCAAAATGAGGTCAGACCACCTGGTTTTCCAAGGACAAGCTTCCCACTTCACTCAAGTCAGGTGCAAAACTCTTACAAGATGAGGCCTCAGCAACAGACTATCTTCCTTAAAATTCCTGTACTTTCCATTAAGTATCACAAACACAAACCTTAAACACAGCAGCTGCCATCTTCTTTTTTCTTTTATTCACCACATCCTAGGATCAGAGAATCATGATTCATTTTGAAATCTACCCCTTACAGATTAATTATATAACTTTTTTTTCTTTTTTGACAGGTTTTTTTTTGGCAGATTTGTCTCAAGCAGAGATGAAAGTTGAATTAAAGTATAACCACCTTAATAGCAATTATATATGTAAGGTTCATAGCGCTTTAGAAAATTTCCCTAATTAATAACACGCCTTTCTGCTATGCTAAATGTAGCAACTCAGACGTCTGGATTCCAGCTGCTCAGGAGAGCTGAACGCCCTGCAAGATTTTCACCTTTCATCCACTACAGTGCCTGGCCCAAAGTCTCTCATTTAAAGTCCAGAAGCACACCTATCCTGTAAGGTGACCTGCTACAACAGGGAGAAAAACATCTTTCCCCATGTTCATTCATCTCTTGGCCTTTCAGCAGATGTCAAGTGAGTTCCAGTTCAAGATAAGTATGAATGTCTGAAATCCTAGGAATGGGGCTTTATATTTGTCCTGGTTTCAGCTGAGATAGAATTAATATTCTTTCTAGTGGTTGCTGTGTTTCCACATTTGGTATGAAAGGAACATCAGCAATGCATATTGTTTTAGTTGTTGCTAAGTGATGTTTATACTAGTTAAGGACTTTTTTCAGCTTCCCATAGAAGTTGAGAAGAAGCATAGACAGAACAATAGAATGGCCAATGGAGTATTCTGTACCACAAATGTTACACTCGGTAGAGAAATGGAGGTTGGCCTGTGGTGGGGAATCTGCAATCTCTGCTTGAATCAGGCCGGGCAACCAATTCACCAAGTGGCGAGAGTGACTTGTGTCTTGTATATTCTTTTACCATTTGTATTATTGTTATTTTCCTTTCCCATTATTGTTCTATTAAACTGGCTATATCTCAACCCATGAGGTTCCCCCCCCCCCCATCTCTTTCCCCCTTTTTTCTCCTTCTCCCTACTCTTCCGGGCAGGGTAGAACAGGGAAGAGCAAGAGGCTGCATGGTCCTAATTGCTGGCTGGGTTAAACCATGACAATATTACATATGATTGAGGAGCAGTGGGTTCCTGCATACACACAGCATGTTTCTCTCACCTTGGCAGGCAGTACGGCCAAGAAGCTACCACCTCCACACAAGTCATCCCAAATTAGCTATTACTTCTTAAAAGCAGGACTCTCCAAATAAAAATAGTAGTAATGCTAGATTATTTACTGACTTTGAGTTTCAGGGCTGTTTAATGTCCTTTAAAGAAAATGGTACCAGTTATTTTCCTTGAGCAAACTTACTCTTTGTATATGTTTAGGTACAATTAATGAGAAAAATCCTGCTAGTTTTTAACATTTTATAGCAAAAAAAAAAAAACCCAAAAACCTTCTGGGGTAAAAAACTTTTACAAACTGTTGACATCATGAAGTAGAGATTGAGTCAAAGCTCAGAGGTTAATAACATTCCCAGGGATTGCTACTAAATATTTTGGATCAGGCTTTTAGAAACTCTGGGTTCCCAGGTAGCTCTTGAGAACTCACATGAACTATTCTTTTCCCTTTTTTATCAATTCTGGGGGTAGCAACATCGTGCTTGTGATTGAAACTCCCATATAAGAACCTAATAACTTTATAATTTTTTTTTAAACTCTATTTTCTTTTATGAGCGTACAGCAGAATTTTTGTTTGAAAAGCTGAACAAACAAGTGAAAGAACCAGCTTTTTTTCCTTAAGTCTTGGAGTTGAAAAGGAAGATAGTTGTAAATTACAGCAATAAATACATGATCCTAGACCAGTTATCACTGGCAACATATCATTAGTATATAAAATAAAATGTAATAGGTGTTTTATAAATAAAGGTTCCTATGGGAATTATTCCTACGGGCACACACGCTCCATTGGAGATGTTAAATAAACCGATGGTAGACTGCAGAAAGAGCACGTGGTCATGCGATAAAATACAAAGTTTTATTTTTTCTTTTTTTCTTTTTTTCTCTTTTTTTTTGCAGATTTGGAAATAAGAGTTGTGAAGAGAGAAAATGGACAAAAGAAATGCGACTAAGTCATCCAGATATGGATACTTAATATTTGTGTAAGTACTTGTGTAGTGTCAATTAAACAGTCTCCACCAAATGGTTTCTCATGCCAAGCAGGTAGTAGTTTAAGCCTTAATACACAAACTTAAAAGTCAGTTGCACTGTATTGTTCACCAGTGTTAGAATCTATAGAAAAAACATGACGAATTTAAGCTGAAATCTAACGTTCTTTTGTTTATTTTTCACCTTTATAATAAGCATTTGCCAAATTTGAAAACCATATATTTAGAGCACAAAACGAGGGCTGACTGCTTGCAGCTGCTTTTTTCGTATGCATGTTGAAATGATCAGCAAGTCTAGGATGTCACTTGGAGACCTGCTTGCTTTATGTTTCCATTAATGAAAGTATTGTTCTTCAAATACATGTCAGAGGGGTTCCTTATAAGCAATTTTAAAAAATGCCATTTTCTTATCCATACAAATGTAAGTCAAATAAAATTACTCCACAGCTGCTGGGTTTCTAGCTTTTCTAATTGTATTTGTTCACGGATTTCCCTGGCATTTTAAAGTGGAACTAGAAACAAAAGCAAACAAAAAAAATCCAACCCAACAAACACAATGCATACATTGATGAAACCTCCTGAGTGCTCTCATATAATCCAAGGCAATTTTCTCTAAGAAACAAAATGAATGAAATTTGCTTATGGACCCTAAGCTTTGCAAACCCTTCAACTAGAACAAGAGAAATATGTGGCTGGAAGCCAATCGGCAGCCAAATGTGTTAGATGTGTTCCATTTATTATTAATGTGACAACATTCTATATAGCAGCAACAGTGCAGGCAAGTAAGGGGTTGCCATGGAGATAAGTTACTCAAGATGCAGCTAAAAATACTCCCTTCTTCCCTTACTGTAATAAATATTGCATTATATGAAGGCTAACAATGATGCTATCAAATGCCATCTCAAAAACATTTCCAGCTGTGAGCATTATGGCTATCTAATGGATTGCCCGATGGTCACACGGCATTTCTTGACTGTATATGTGTGTGGCTCCTTTCCTCCCCCCTCCCTTTATTACATGGTTAAATGTTACAAGACAGCTGTTGACATTATTAGAACAAAATACTGCCGCCTACTCAGGGTAGATTTCTTACACCATCATGACTTTGGGGGATTACAGTCATGTTGAGTGAGGAGATGCAGCTTAAACTGGAAAACAAACATATGGAAATGTCTTTTGAACAAGATCACAGGGGGTTATTAGGCCTCATCTCCCAGGACTACGGTTACACATTTCATCTTTTTGCTGCTCTCCGGGTACCTTAAGATTACCAAATATACTAACACTACCTATTAATCAGTGACAAAAAAATTTGGTCAGTCTTTTTGTAAGGGCTCCTCCCCACCTTTGTCTTTCATGTAGTTTTGGATACGTCCAAACAACAGTAGACTTTTTATAGACGGAGTCAGTAAAAATCTGTGTTGCAGCATTCCTTGTCCTCAATAGAAAGTCTTTAAAAGCACCAAACTTCCTTTTTTTTAATTTAGTTTTACTCCCCCCCCAATCTTCTCAATGATTCTGATATAAAGTGAATTTTAATCAACTAATTAAACTGAGATAGAGATTAAACTATTTAATATCAGAGCAAAATATTATTAAGATCTTTGTTAATATCATAGCTGTTCTTCCCTTTCTCTGCTTGCAGTCTTTCAAATATGGTATTGGCATTCATTTCTTAATTTATCATCTGTTTGAACAAAGAAATTATTTTTATGGAATCACAGATTATACAGACAGGAAGACACCTCATCAGTCATCTAAGCTGTGTCCTTGTTAAAGCCTACTACTGAGTAGTAGGTTGTCTCTCTGCTGTTTTCAGCCACAAATTCACCTTCGGTGATGTTACAATATAACTTCTTGCCAATACACATAATCATATATAAACTTCTCCCATTTCCAACTGAATTTAAATCTTTCTTGCTTAGGGTGATCATCCATTGACAGCACATTTATTTTCCAGTAGAATAACAAGCTCCATCTTAAAACATAGGATAATGTCTACGCTTGCAAAACTAAATTGCTCCTAGAGAAACAGAGGGCAGGGTGTAAGTTTTAATTTTGTCATTTCTCAAAGTGAAATATTATTTCTGCTGTTAACAGGCAGCACAAAGTACACATATAAAAGGAAACGAGGGAAGTTAAGAAACTTGGGTAACGTTGCACAAAGCTTCTCTGGGTGTGTTCCAGGTGCACAGAGCTCTGCGGGTCAGCACCGTTTCCCCCCGCAGTGACACACTTAATTATCACTGTGCTGAGAGCAGTAACCTTCCATTACAACACGCACAACCACTTCCTTTGGTATCACTATCTTGAACTATCATTTTTCCTCTTTTTCCGCATATACTCTTTCTTACCCACGACAGCACAAAAATGAGATATCTAACACCACACCCCCCCAAGCACACTCAGCTGCCTGCCCCTGAGCAAACACAGGAGCAAGTCTCTCCTGAACAGCAGGTGAGCGTACAGTTAAAGAAATGCCTAGATACTTTCTCGAAAGAAAAAGCACTCTGCTTCAAAATAGGCCACCCTGCCACGCTGAATCCCTGCTTCTCCCCTTTACCTAAAAAAATGGATGTGAAACATCTTTTAAAGGTTCACCTGAGCTGAACCCCATAGGATCTCTGAGGATGGGCTCTGTGGTTTATCTGCTGCCTATAAAGGACTTAACGCACTTTTGGTACTATATTAATGGTATCACTACTACCAACTAATGGATAATTATTTGACTCATATGTGCCTGTGGCTCTGGAAGCCCTCCATTTGCCTCTCCATCATCTGTGTGCCATTAGTTAACACCACATCTGGACACATACAGACGCATAAAACTGCAGACCATATCCTATATCCCTTTCTTTAAGGTCCCTTCCAACCTAAACCATTCTGTGATTTACCCTGTATAGCACAGAGCTATTTCTCTTTATTTCCAGAAGTAGGTTGTTAGTTTTTTTGGGAAGGGACTTTTTGTTTGTTTGGCTTTTAATTTCTCCACTGCTGTTAAGTACATTTAGCACTGCCACACAGGTAGAATCACAGCGACCTTGGATGATATTTTTGCTGGACAAGCCTCCAGAGGATTGCATTATTTCTCAAGCCAGGCTTTCTGTCAGATGTTGTACTACATGGCACAGATGCCTGTTCCTAACAGACACTTCACTTAGAAAAAGCATTCTCTTGTTTTTCACATCCATTACGTACAGGAGAGTTAAGAAAAACAAAACCACTTTTAACCACAACCTGACTGCATTTGCTCCCACCAAACCTTCCCCATCTTTCAATTGATTTTTGGCAAACCTTATAGTTTATTTAAGCCAATTATAATAGCATAGGTAGTAATGCTATGACAAGGTAGTTTTGTTGGGTTTCTTTTTTTATAAAAGAAAAAAAGAACCCAAATACCAGATACATAAGAACTCTGGAGAATGGCATTTTTAGAAGACCAGCTTGTACAGACCATGACTACACTGAATATATACACTTCAAATAAGAACACCTCAGTGGTTGAAGAGGTAGAGCTGTAACAGAAAGGGCTCTGAGAATAACAATGTTTGTCTTCTGTATACTGGAAACATTCCTGTTATCTGAGCAGAAGAACACCAGGACACTGACTACATTTTTAAAAGAACATTGAGGGTGTACCACCTCTTCAAAAGGGAAAAATAACCAGTAACAAAAAGCAAAGTTGGTTTGTTTGTTGTTGTCGGGGTTTTTTTAATAGTTTGGCAGGGGTGTGTATTAAAAAAAACAGATTAACAAGATTCAGAAGCCAAAAACTGAAGTCATACAAAGTCCAGGTGGATAATTAGACAGTTTTGTAACAATGAGAGCAATTAATCACTGCACTCTTAAGCAAAATGGTAGATTGTATCTCTTGAAGACTGGATGCCTTTCGGGAAGGAATGCTTTGGCTAACCACAAGTTATGCCTTAAAGACAAGTTAGAGAGATGTAAGAAGATTTAATGACTCTCATCATACAGGTACTCGATTAAATTTAATGATCCCTTCCAAATTTAAATGCAAACTGTAAAATATCTTTCATATAGTTCATATGGATTATGGTAACACAGCCATTTTCACCTGAAACCTTTTCCCCCCCTCTATTCTAAAGCAAAAAAGCCCTGTTATAGAGCAGCAACATTGCTCACATATAGCAAAATTTTAAGCATGGTTTACTTCATGTCATACATGAAGTCAATGACTGTACAGAGTCCACACTATGGACTGGTCATATCTTTCTTAAATATATGCTTCGAGAGCTTGAAGGCCATTTCTATAGTCCCCTGAGCAGTCACTTGAGAGTAGTCTCCTTCATGAGCAGGAGGGCTGAGCTTAGATGCTTTTGTTAGTTCCAGGTCATTGCTTTCCTGTTCTTTCTCTGAAGTTCTGGATTAGACCTTCATCATAATACTTGTATTATGCCAAGGATGCCTTTTCACATATTTTTCACTCACAGAAGATAATGGGCTCACCTCTCTTACAGCTAAAGCGTCCTAATTAGTTGCTCCCTCACATGGTTCTGCTTCAAAGGTCATACATAGTCAGGCCAAATATACAGAAAAAATTCATAAAAAAAAATAAGTTTAGTTCATTGTAGGGGCGACCAGATAGTAGCATAATGTGTGTGGAAATTATGTATAAACAGTGACAGGAACTCCACCTTGCATACCTATGGATGAATAAATCTTGGTCTTAGCTTAGTTACTCTCTTCCATATTTGAATATTTTCTACAAACATCCAATACAACTTAAGTAATTAATCAACAAATGTCATTTTCCATTAAAGCATATTTAATCATCACAAAAAATTAGGAGCAACTAACAACCAAACCCTGTATAATTACTTCTAATGTAAATGTGCTAATTTAAATTGTGGAATACTTCTTTAAGAAAAGTGTGTGTTAATTGGGGTCTGCTCATGAAAGCAAGCTACTAATTGAGCTGGCACGTGCCAGATAGACTAGTCCAATTGAAAGAAAGACAATATTTGCAGTGTAACACTGATTTTAAAAGTTAACATTTTTAATGAAAAAAAACCCTGCTATCGGGCTCATGCCAGTTCAATTAGTCACTCCTTCCCATGAGCAGACCCCAATTAACACACTTTTTGAAAGAAATATCCCACTGTTCAATTAAAACATGGAAGCATAGATGATTACACAAGTCTATTTTGACAATTAGTCTTACTTGATCTGTCTCAAATGTGTTGTTTCTGAATTGCTGTATCATCAAAACTTATGGATCATTTTCTAAGCAAATGTGGTTTTTTTTTAATCTGTATTAAGCAGGCACTGTCTGTATAACACTACCAAAATAGTCCAAAAATCCAACAGTGGCAAGTTAGCATCTCGGTTCCCGTTTTAATAATAGCAGAAGCTCATGGTACATGCATTACGATAAGATGTAAAGACCAAGTAAACAGGCCTTCTGTTGTGTGCAGTTTTGTGTACAATCCTATGACAAATATGAGTAAATAAAAGCAAGCGAGGGTTGATCCAAAGCCTGAGATCAATGAGAGTCTCTCGACTTCAGTGAGCGTTGGATTAGGTCCCCATATTCCATGAGAGAAGAGGAATAATTACAGCGCATCAGGCACTGGGAGCTAGCAACTTGGTAAATATTGATTTGGCATGGTAACTGCTATAATATTGATTTTAAACGCAACTCGAATATAGATTTATCAACCATTCTGTAGCTCTGTGTCAATACGTAATAACGATAGCCTTTGATAGTTCAGTAAAGTAACAACAACGAAGAGCTAAGGAAGACTCATGATCATTGCAAACGTTCATTCAGAAGTATCATGATATGCCTACCTGGGGGATCTTGCCACCTAACCAAGCTACTGAAAGGATCGTTAAGTTGCATCTAATTAGTTAAGATTGATGTCAATCAATAAAGTCACACAGAATTTGGGAATTCTCCCTGTATTTAGAACTGTAACATAAAACACAGTGGCTTTCTGTGGAAGGGATTGATCTTACCTACGAGTAAGTTAAAACAATGCTTCTTACCATTGATCCCTTCAAATCAATATTATGCTTTTTGCTTGATAGTATGAAACAGGCAATTCTGAATTCGCAAGTATAGATGGAGTGAAGGCAGACATGCCATCACTAAAGCAAGTGATGTGCAATTACAGTGCCCCTGCAGTCCACTACCAGTAATCCTGGCTTCAGCACAAGTCTTTCATTTCATGGTTGGACTAAACTTCTGTTATTACTACTTGTCAAAAGTAGTTATCACTATGATTCCCTGAGGAGACATCCTTACTGATCTAAAACGTCTTTAGAGAGTGCGACATAATCACCCAGTCTGAAAAAGAACATACAAATCTATTTGCCTTAGGATATTACACGCTTGCTAACTTGTCACTGCTACATCTAATGGCATTACCTGAAATAGCACGTAGGTATACTTGTCACCAAGAATTTCTATTATGGTAAAACCTAAATAAAAACATAATCATGCTTTAGAAAAATATTTTGGGTATGGTCAAACCAGAATTGTTGCCAGAACAGTTAGGTAGATACCCATATCTACCTATATGGGGGACTCCTCTGAACCCAACGTCAGCATTTTTTCTCCTTACAATTATTATCAGGGGGGCAGGCAGAGAGAGGGAAGAAAACCCTAATGGCATATGGTATTTGACATACATATTTACTTTTCCCAAGACTGTTGCTGTGATAGCACCACCCACATTCCTAGGATTCAGAAATAACGTCCAATGCAAAATGAAAAACAAGTTTGTTGGCTGAAACATTTTCAGTTTGAAGGAGGGGCTGTCCTTCCTGTTGGACATCCATAATTCCTGTGACCCCAATTCACCAGAACAGCCCCAAAGGCTTAGCTTTAACTAGGCAAGTGACTGCAATGGGACTAAAGGACCCCAGAAGCTTTGCTGTATAGGGGCCTCCCTTACGCAAAGGGCTGTATAAATGCAGCCTGAGGTGTGACCTGCCTTCAGCAAGGGATGCAGCTGGGAAACTGAGGTCAAGACTTGGTCTGGTAGGTCAGAACCACCATCGGATAGGTTAGAGCAAAGGAGATCATAGCTGTCTTTTAAATTAATCATTTTTTCTTTGGATAGTGTCTGCCTTCTCCCTCTGGCATCAATAGTAACACTTCTTTAAGCAGTGGACATGTTTTCTCAGTTTGTGCTTTTTCTTTTTTTTTTTTTTTAAACTTGGAGCAGGAGAGACACGAGGTATGTCATCCCTTTGATGTCAGCGGAGGTGCGTGTCAGTGCAGCATTTGCCTCACTTTTTCTAATCTTTTCAAGTATGCACAGCTACGCTGAAACATCCCTGCGGAAACTTGGCAAGAAAAAAAATAGAGGCAGTGAGAAGGAATGAGAGAAAACTTGCCTTTCAGGGGGTGCTTTGCACTCCTGATGCATCTCACAATCCATCACTTTGCTCGTATACGTGACAGCCTCCTCTGTTCTTCCCCCCAATATTCCTACAGTTGTATTTGCCCCCCCCACACACTTTTTAAAGCTGTTTAGTTTTTCCTGTTGATTATGGCACATTCACTACACATTGTCACATAAGTTGTTGTGCTATCTCAAAGTTTAAGTATTTGGCCTCTGACAGCATAAAACATTTTATATTTTCTTCAGAATGCCCTCTGTTCTCAGTTTGGCTGCAAATCACCAGAAATCTCACATTTAAATTCAGAAATTCAACTTGCAATAAACTTCATGTTGAAAGACTTAACACAGACATACGAATTCATATTTTTAGGCTGGAAATAAAGTACATATAAAATTGAAACAAAGTATTTCTGTTTCAATCAAGGATTCAAAATCCAAAACATATTATCCTCCATTTTAAGTTTTAGGCAATGTTTTCAGTGGATTGAATATTTCAACTTCTACTCCAAATCTGGGGGGAAAAAGCCCATTAAAATACTAATACTTCCTACATTTCAAATTCTGCCCAAACCTGTTTATCTCCTGAGACAGTAGAAGAAGAATTAAATGTACTTCCACATAAAATTGGGGCCTATTTGCATCAGTAGCTCATGATACACATTTTGATTCAAGTCCTTATTTAGCGTAACAAACAGAAAAATAGTGTTTTGTGCTTTTAAAGCACTTCAACATAAACTTCAGTTTCAGGCTGAGAAGAAACACACAAGTTAAACACTCTGCCTCACATACAGGAGCTAAGGATGCAAAATAAAGGCAGCCCTGGACTGCCCTAGCCAAACAAGAACACAAAGATTTGTAAATAATTTGAAAATACCACAAGACTGTTTTTTTAAAGGAAAAAAAAAAAAGGGAGATCCCTATGACCCAGCTGAAGAAGTAAAAGCAAAGACCAGAATACATCAATAGCAGAACTAAGAAGTTGCTGTTTCTGAGAAAACTGAAGAAAGGGAGTCAGTAGGGAAAGGAAAACATGTTCTCCATTTTGATGTGTTGGTATCTCTGAGGCTCCTTGCCAGAGGCTAGAGACATCCCAAGGGCCCACCCACACAAACACACTCTTGAGGCTCTATTACAGCGAGTTTCAGTTAAGCAATGCAAGTGTCTCCCTTTCCCCATATTTTATATGAAGTCTTACAGTAATCAGTACACAATTGCCATTTTTTATGACACTGCTCCCCAAAAAAACTGAGGTCTGTTTGTATTGAATAAGATTTGTTAAGCATTAACTTGAAGCTCAAGCAAGTTCCTCAGCTACAGGAGCAAACTCAGGCGAATTGGTGGTGCCAGATAAAGAGGTCATATAAGGGACTCTTTGCCCTGCATACAGCAGTGCTTATTAGCACTAAAGATATATTTTAAGATACATAATATATGCATTTATTTGGTCATGTTTTACAGATAACTTCTAGATCTTTTTCAGGTGCAGTCAGAAAACTCATTTATTCAAACACAAAGGCAGAGAAATTGAGAAATCTATAAAAATGTCCATCTTAAAATGCTATAGAATATATGTCCACCATCTATAACCAGTGACTCTATTTTCTCCTTAACCTCTCATGTTCCAGAGACCCCAAAATAGCCAGGACAACTCACTTCATCTTTGCATTCTCTGATCTTTCATCTCCTTAAGTCCCTGACTCAGGAATGACATATTCTCTTGATCTAATGCACATCACAGAAAAAGCAGAATAAACCCATAAACAGTGACTCACCCTCAAAGTCTCTCCCTGGGAGATGTAGCACCAGAAAGGACTGTTCCCAGCTTTATGTGGAACTCCTTCTCCATAAGCTGGCACCTTTCTGAGGAAAGGGAGCCCCATCTCGCAGTGTACGTATATAAGGTGTCCCCAGCCTGTCTCATCACATGAAATTGCTGACACCTGAGATGGCCCCTCCACCCCTTACCCACACAGCTGTAGCTCTTTCCTTCTTTTATGTCAGAAGTTAGTGAGCCTTTCTGTTTCAGAGTGGGGGTTTTGGGTTCCCTCTGGTGTGCTTTGCTGTGGTGGCCTTTGCAGGAAGGACCCATGTGTCACCCACAGACCGGCTCCCTCCGACGCTCGCTCAGATCACAGTATATTCTTGTGCTTTGGCTGGGGGAGGTCAGCTACTGCTGTCCTGCAAGCGCTTAGCTGCTCAGACCTACATGTAGAAATGGGCAGATACACAACCTTCTTTACTTTTTCCTTACCACCAGTAGTCATAAGCAGCTATGCCATGGCTTCAGAAATAGTAAATTGAGAACGGAGGGAGGGCTGTACTCTACAGTTAGTACTGCCCTTTTCACACTAAGGACAAACAAGTACATCCAGAGCTTTAATGGGAATTTAAGAGAACTGCCAGACCCGAAAGAAGGACAGTGGCCAACTTGGGACCTCCCAGGAGACAGAAAACCCTTCACGTCCCACCTCCATCTTTGATGGCTTGCAAAAAAGCCACCTTGTTAGCACAGGCAGGCAGGCAGGCACTCAGTGCCTAGACTTTCACCTCTGTCAAAAAGAGAGGAGCCTAAGCCGTGACCCCTTCCCCAACGTGCTCTCGGGCTGTGCCTCCTGCACTGTCACAACAGATTGGGCTGTGACAGGTTGGTCAGGAAAACCAGAGGTGTTTTACATTTTCTGCTTGAGTTGCAGTCCTTTTACCAGACTGAGGTTTGGGACAGTTTTTCCACTGGTATTTCTATTATGCTTCAGGAGAAAAACAGGTCCGAGGTTGACACTCAGCGTTACAGTTTCAGTACTCTGCACGTAAATTTAACTACTTAATTCCGCTGAGCATTGGGTAAGTGGGGCAGCTAAAACCAGTATATTGCATGGAACATTTATCACTAACTACAGTACACAATTCCCTTTGCCGTTTAGGCTTACACATTTTAGAGCATTTATAATCATGCTGCATTATACTGGAATTCCCATTTCAAAGGACTTCATGAATGTATTGCTTGAATGCTGCCAAACTCATTTTTTCGTTCATCCAGACTTTAAGGGGAACTGAGTTCCTGTGAGGCTGCTTATGCATTGCTGGATCCCAAATACTGCTGGGATGCCTGGATTTCACTGAAAAGTTAGTGGAATAAAAAGCAGGTTAAGGGGGGGTCTGATTAAAAGCTACAAATAGAAAACTGATGTAATTTAAAAAAAGACAAACCACTGCACTATAACTTTCAGTAAACGTTGATTTTTTTATCGGCATCTAATTGATAACAGTTTTTATCATTTTTTTGTTATTAGGAAAGGTCAATGGGGTTTTTTTACACTGTTGAAGATCCGTGTTCCAATAAATTAGGAATATCTGCTGCTGGATTCCCATAAATGTTCAGACCTGGATCAACGTCAGCAACAAAAATTGTCCAGAACCTCTATCTCTGCTTTCTGTCTTAGGTTGCTAATAATATTTCAAAAAGCAAGCCAAGGAAACATCTTTCTGGAGCAGCGTCATGCAGGGGAGAGAGAGGCGGGGAGCTGAGGGTCGGTGTCGGAGGGAGCCTTGCTGGGCAGCCCCCAGCCTGGCCAAGACCCCACCGCTGCCCTGGACCAGAGCCACCTCCTCACTCCATGGGGAGTGGGACACACGGGGCCCCGGCAGCGTCTGACACGGTGTCGTGAGCAGGCGGCAGAAATCGGCTCTCCCTTTTAAGTGAGCCCGTTAGAGCAGCTCAGCCCATGAAAGAGCCCCGCTTTTACCTTTCAGAGGTAGAAATGTACTTGTTGGCACGTGGCCACACTCCCCTGGAAAATCTCACAGTGTGTTTTCACAATTTCAACCCAGCTTTCTCTGGGCTGGAAAAAGAAAAGCAAAATCAGAATACCCCATAACTCTCAGAAAACAAGCCTTTTCCTAAAACCTGTAAGGACCTCGGTAGGACTGGGCACACACCTGTCCTGCAACTCCATTGCTTCTACTTACTAGTTTGGTGGTGTGATTTTTTGGATATATAAAATGCTTTCAGTTGAAATCCTGGCTAGTGAAAAGTACGGAATTATAGTTCTAGGTCTACTTAAATAGATGACAAAATGAACCCAGACTTCACTACCTCTCCTCTGCAAACCCTGCCTATGATCTTCCCAGTTTCCTCTCTGTGTCTTAAACCCTGAAGGTTTAAGAGCAATATCTCTGGAAGTCAGATACTACTAGATATATTTAAAACTCCTCCTTCTCCTCTTTCAGGAAAAGAAAAAAGGAATCAATTAGAAAATAAGTCTTCTCACTCTGACTTCAGCTGTATTATAAAAATGTTTTTCAAACCATCATGGATGTGACAGAAATAAAGGAGGTGGTCAGGAGATATTTCTGACGCAGAAAAAAAATGTCCAGGGAGCATGTCTAATGACGTGATCAGGATTTTTTAGGCCTTTAATACAGGTATTATTAATGCAAGTCTGCTTCCATGCCTATGCAAATAAGCCTTGAACATTACATGAAATTTCCAGTCATGTTGCTTGTGCAGCCCAGGTGGGGGATGCATGGCTGTCTGAAGCCTGAAGAGACTTCCTTAATGGAGTCCAACAAGATTAGCTGCCTTTACCCACTACATGACTCTGTAAAAAAAGCAAATAAATCACTAACAGTCTCCTAATAGACTTAGCTCTTTCCTGTTCTGAATGTTGTTTGGATTAAGCTCTACCATGGCTAGCTCTGATATTGCCACAGTGGCTTGTTTCTTTTCAGGGCTGTTTGAAAGATTTCCAAGTTTCTGAAGATGCTGCCCCTTGTCTCATAGTAAGAAGTGTAAAAGGCATTCCGCCTGTAAGCTTGCAGCACTTTTACGGGAACTGTTTTCACCTGATCATGTTCTCCAGCTGGATCTCTGGAGTAGAAAGGGGACCTGGAGTTCTCTCACTTCCTGTGAGTAACCCAATACACACTTCCTCCAAGCCCTCTGTGTTAACGGATTTATTATATACTGTGTCATATACTGCTGCTTCACCCATGACTTGGCCGTGTCTAGTGGAGCAGCCTAAATCTGACCAGACTGGTTGCATCAACGGACTGAGGACAGACAATGGTCATGATTACATTCCCTTTCTCTGGGATTAGTATTTATGTTTTAAATTGTGGTTTGGGGTATAATTTTTTGCAAAGAGTTATTTTTGCCTTCTTTTTCTGTGTAAGCTCAATTTTGAGTATGTTACAAGACGCCGGGACTGAAAGCTGAATGTGACCTGCTTGTACATCTGAAGCAGTCTAAGAATTACAGGTGTGAATTACCTACTTGTTTTGCTATCACCCCTTTTTCCCCAGAGTAAGTAACGTTCAACTTTCCTTTTCCTTCTCTTATCTCAGTAATGTTTTTCCCACTCCTCTTCTCCACTCCAGATACTCTACAAGGAGAGGAGCTGTGAAATCGGGAGGAGCAGGGATCCAAATTCTTAAACGCGTGAAATTGTCGAAACCCCCTGTTAGGCAAGGCCAGGGAGCAGAGCAGAAGCTGAAGTCACAGTCACAACGCCCATTGCTTTGGGCAGCGTAGGATTTGCTGATCGCATCCTTACGCTGGCGTAGCTGAGCCCGCTGGTGCGGCGCTGCTGTCCGGCGGAGCTCTGGAAACACTGTCCCTCCCACGTTACAGCTCCGGGCACCCGCTCCGTTTGCTCGTGGAAAAAACCCGCCTCGAATTATATTGGCTTTTTAGCTCAGCGCTAAGTAATGGCGTGTGGTCCGTGCCTTTGTTGGTGAACAATGATCCCAACAATTCCGTATGCCTTCTGGAATGGAAAGAGTCTAAATAATCCAATTAAGTGGGAGAAAAAAAAATTGATCAGCGTTTAGATAGCTGAAGTGGCCATGCTTCAGGAGTTAGGCGTGAGGGAGACAGATGTTGCAAAGGACCTGGGGTGAAGATTTGGCACAGGTGTTTATCACGCCCAGGCAGGGAATTGAGACTCTTGTTCAAACAAAAAAGAGAAAAAAACCCACAACCCACCAACCAAAGGAACTCCTAGGATATGTGCTTCCAGGTAGGAAGTCAGTTCAGGATGGTAAGTTCAGCTCACTGAGGCTGGATCTGATAAGCTCCTGCTTTCCAGTAACTGTGGCTGACCTGACTCACTTGCACCCTGTTTGCAAATCTGGCTGCCCCATGGCATTTCTCCCATGCAGGCGAGACAACTGAAAAGCCAGTTCCTCTTCCCACGTTGAACTCGCACAAGACACAAGAGCCTGTCTGCTACGGCAGGTCTGAGACAACCTCTGATTTGAAGGTGCGAAGCCCTCCAGCTAAGGATCTCTTCCTTTCCTGCAATGCAGTCTGTCTACTGTCATCCAAATTACTTTGTAGTACATCAGGCATTAAGTAAAAGCAAGGATGACTGTTTCATGAGAGCAATTTACTTTCAAAGATCTTGTTCTGCAGTGAGGTTTGGCCCATTAGACATACCCTGTTTGTTCCCACTTAGTAACCTAAGGTACCCTCAATTTCTGCATGCGTAGCATGCACCTGGAACTTCAGACATTTTAATAAACGGTGCTTTGACAGACCCTTCTTTGATATTTTTTAGGCAAGCAACGCATTTTTTTACTGGTGGGTATCCTTTTGCATATATCTTTTTAATACATGAGAGTGGTAAAATGCTAAAGTAATAGAAATGAAAGGTTTTGCTTGTGATACACATCAGTCTTTTCCTTGTAGAAACTATGGACCTTTATTAACGCAAGTCTGAAATCAGTAAGATACAAAAGCAGAAATCAACATTTGCCCTAGTTTTCTTCAAAGAGTTTTTGGGGGAGTGTGGTGTAGGGCCTAGCAAGTTGCTGTTTTGGGTGCTTATCCAAAAAAACTACTAAATAAAAATGATTGCTATTTGGGATAGGAATAACACTGCAATTGACAATCAATGACTGACTTCAGAAGTTTTATGCCACACTCAGCTGAATCAGTGCAGATGTTTAGGCTTTTATTATTTCATTTTTTTTTTACAGAAAGAAGTCCTTGAAAGGCAAAAAAACCCTTAATAAAACAGTCACAAAAGTTAAAGCTGGAAAAGCACCAGGCCCAGATGGATTTGCCACTGACTTTTGTTTTAATAAAGAATATTTTATATTCAGAATTGCTTACTTCCAAAGTGGCTTGAGACATAATTTGCTCTTTAGGGGAAACTTGTTATTTCAACCACTCCGAAACCTAGAAAGGAACCATTCTAGCTTCCCCTGTCACAACAATAAAAAAATATTATTATATAAAGCCTTTTCAAAATTGGATTGATAACACCCTGTTTGAATCCGTGTCTATTAGTTTGAGTTAATCTATTTACAGACAGGGATCTAACAATTCTAAAAAGGAATAAAACCAAAGGGGCATCTTTTCCCCATACTCTGCCATGGGAAAGACCATTCCGTTTATTTACTTTTTTTTTTTCTTATATGTTCACCTTCAGCAGCCAATTTATAGCCGGGATTTAACTCCAAATGATTCTCTTCAAAGCTGGTTACTAATGGCATTATTTCTGAACCATTCATGCCTCACTAATGCCAAGGAGGTTGTTTTCCCACACCACTGCCACTGGAATTGCGTCTCAACGTGCAGCTTTGACTAGACATGGGAATCAGTGGTATTGGATAATGCAACAGAATATAAAAACAGTGCTTTACTTCTCAAAAAATGCTGTTCACGTTTTCATATATAAATGGAAGATTTTGTTTGTAACCTGTTAATATTAATTAATATTATTGGACACATCTCGGAATACAAAATAAATTTGGATACTATAGAATTCGTGGAAAACGCAGACATATTCCATGGGGAACGTATGACAACTGGAGCTTCAGCTGGCAACAAAATATTACAGACTATTAGAAATATTTATTCTCACTCAAACAGAGCCCTTGCAAAAGTCCGCTTCAGTCCAATTAGTAGAAAATTTAGATTGATAGGATAAATGGATAGGTAGACAGATAGACTGACCAATCAATCTGTACCCTTAACCCATCAAACAAATTTAACATGACAAAACGTGGTTCTCAGAATTTACAGGGATGGATTAAAACACCTCCAGAGACACACCCCAGTGGATTTAATTTTAGGAATTTTAGGAAATTAAATTTAGCTGGGGACTGTCTTCATGAAACACTTGTTGCCTCTGCCTCCTCATTGCTCAGCAATCCTATGTACCCAACACAGTGGCCAGACTTGCGACATAAACCCTGACAGGGCAGACCACAAGAAAGCAGACACCTCCCTGGCTGCTGATGGACCCGTCCCTTCCAAATGAAATGTTGAAATAGTCTTGTTTTGATGATTCCCTGCAATGCTCAATACCTAACAACCAGGTTTGTTTTTCCATCACTGAACCTCGACAAGAAGCCAACAATGGAGAAAGATGGATTTGGGGAAGCGGCTACATTTAGTGTTACCTGCTATGCTCCTTCTGGCCAGGGTGCTTCTTCCGACACTTCCCCTTAGCTTCTAGACATTGGATTCATTAATTTGTTAACTTCCTTAAGAGTACCATCTAGAGTAGATATACAGAAATACACAATTAAAATTCCTGCCAAACTTCTGAAATGACATCTCAATCGTAGTTACTAATATTTTCATTCTCTCCTAAACATTATGTGAATTATAGCATACTGGATAGAAAAACAATATAGCAGCTATACAATTCCAGAGGATCTCTTTGGATACGGAAATGCTAAGTATAGCTTTTGGAGACAAGAAACAGTTCTTTGTCCTGAATACTTCTTAAAGGGAAGCAGAAATTCTTATGTTTCTTTAATCAGCCTGGACTTTTCATTTAATAAAACAAGAATCAAATATTCACAAGCTTTATTCTTAAATTACCCATGTATATAAAAGTGCCTGTAATTATTCATTCAAATTTATTAAAGGCACAAATGAATTTGTAAACATTGTAATGATTACAGTAGTACTATTAATGACCTTTTTTATCATCAGCCTTGAACTCCAGACTCTACATGGTGCACTTGAATATGAGTAGCCAGGAATGTCTATGCTTTCAATCATTTCTTGCCGAGAGCCCAGAGGAAAAAAAAAAGTCATTTCTCTGCTAAAGGGAACGTCAGTCTTCTTTCACCCATATGGATGGGTACACGGATGTTTAAGGGAAAAGAAAGCCGCAGAAGAGTGTTCACAAAGTGTTGATAATCCTCTCCTTCCTTCCCCTTGCTTCACTATCACCATTTGGACCAAGAACTGGATGGGGAGTAGAGTAAGCTAAGTACTGATGCTGAGAAGATGGAAGGGATATTGGTAGATCTGGGAGAACACCCAGCTTATCTTGAAGATCGCATGACTCAGTTTGCCAAATGAGACAATAATTTGGAGGGAGCAGCAGGGGAAGAAAATTTCAGAAGCTCATAAATTGTGCTTGATCATCCAATGAAGAACAACCATTTTTCTCAACTATTTTTCTTTTCTTTAAAAGGTGTTACGCGTTTTACAGCAACTATGACAGATAATAGCTACACATCAGAAAGCTGAATTTAATATCAACTTAGAGACGAGGTAGCACAGAAAGCTGTGACCCACACATTAAGAGCACAGTGCTCTTTGGTGTCTATTAGCTAGCTGTTTGGCAGTGGGTGGCGTGTTATGTTTCGGAAAAATGTAAAAATGTGACTAGCTTGGAAGTTGCACGACACTGAGACCACATCTATCTCCTCACGAAAATGCAGCCGCAGAGGATGCGTGGCTAGTTATCTTGGCGTAGGGACTGTACGCTGGCAAGTCTTTCTGCGGGAAGTCTTTCAACTTTGGAATTCTCTCCAGTCCTTCTTTTGAAATGTGTTCGCTTTTCAAACCTGCTGCAAATCCCATTTATTCAGAGGCAGAATTAGTAGGGGAGGGTGAAGTTTTAGATAGTGATGGGGCATTTCTTTTTCAGGACTGGATTAGCAGTTTGGAGGGATTTGGAAGTGCCACCTGAAGAA
This sequence comes from Anarhynchus alexandrinus, assembly GCA_008711295.1. Lineage (NCBI taxonomy): Eukaryota > Metazoa > Chordata > Aves > Charadriiformes > Charadriidae > Anarhynchus > Anarhynchus alexandrinus. The sequence continues at coordinate 782,183 of VUYV01000085.1, read as the reverse complement.
GGTGATTTTTGAGCGTAGGCTGACTTATGCGACAGACTGCTAAGCATTTTCAATTGCTACTTTTTCATTAGTTTTGTGGTCTTTTAAATCATACAGAGAGTGCTTGGGATCTTGCATGAATCTTATTTCACATTTGATCACGGAAATTGATCTATATAAAATGCATTACAATAGCCGTTTCTTTTTTGCACAAAACAATGAAATTTTCTTCCTATCTTCTCAGCAGTATCTATACTGTGTAATGCAAAATATATTTTACTTGGGTGATAATATTTTTATTCTGTTTTATGTAACAATTTTAGGTGGAAATTTAAGCACATCCTCACAATTTTGTATAGTTAACATCTTTTGTGTGGAAGGGTTATATGACAACTTTTATCTTACAGATTGGTTTTAAGCATTATAGTACTTGGGAAAAGAATGGGGAAAACTATTTGTACATGTATGGAATATTAAAAATGTTTAGCAGTCTGAACATTGACTGTAATATGCTCACTCAAATACAAGTGTTTTGAAATTGTGCCTATAGAACAACAAAATTTATATCAAATTTCATAATGATGGTGTTAGAGTTGTACTACGGAGAAAAGAAATCTTAATATGCTTTGTTTGCAGTACACTCAGGAAGCAATTAATGCTAATAGTCATCCAGGCTGAAAGTTGGAACATTATAAATTCCATCCTGGGCTCCAGGTTGGAGAGGCAAATTTTGAATTGATTTATACTTTTTACAGTGGTATTTCATGAAACTGAGATATCCAAAGTAGTTGGTTTAAATACAATCAATATGATCCATATAATCAGGATGGATTTATGCCCTTCACTTGGAAATATCTGTTGATAAACAAGTGAGAGTCTACCTGGGAAAAAGCAGAAGGATTTTTGTCTGGTTTTGTACTGGATTTTTTACCTTTGCTTGGAACATGAGTTCTAATGACCACGTTAGTCCACCACATACTTGTAAATAGGGTCTGTATAGCTCCATTGCAACACACTTTCCTTCAAAACTCAGATGTATTATTCAGAGTTTATCATGGCCTTACATCTTCTATCCAGTGACGGTATGGTGAGCTAAAGAGTCTTCGGCACTGCAGTGATGTGACTTTCATATCTAAAACCAAGTTGCCCAATGGTACTTACTTTTGGGGCAGAAGTGAATTGACAAGAACCAGGCACAGTGCTAAACCACTATGATCATAACATACAACGTCAGTAGCAGTTGCTACGTGACACAGATTCCTTTGTTATACAGATACTGCTCTAAATAATTTACAATACCTCTTTACTGCCTTTTTTTTTTTTTTACCTTAAAAGAGATGATCTTACTAATAGTGACACGCCAAGGGCTAAGGACTTGTATCTGAATTGTAAGCTGCAGTGTCATGTAATGATGCTACTGAGTTAGGTTTAAACTCGCTAGGGATATGGTAATGGATCCAGCATTTGGTGTAGCTCCTGGGTTCTTCTCAACTCTGCAGGAAAGCATTAGTCAAACAAGGGGGAGGTCTGGAAGGGATTTTTGTACCCCTTTAACAAATATTTGGAAACAAGCTCGCCCTGCGAAAATCTCTGTTGACGACAATATCCTTTCATGAGGATAAAATTATTAGCAACGACAAAAAGAGTAAGTGTGCACTTTGGAAGATTAAGCAATAGGGAGGGAAAACAAAAACCTTTTAGAAAGTCTCAGTTTTGCTTATATGCTTTAGGCAAGGACATTTGCTACCCTAAAGCCTCAGAAGTCAAGTACTTGTTATTTTTTTCTGCAAAATTATCAGTCATTCTACATTCCCTTGTGCCAAGTTGTTATTTTCTGCAATTGCCTTCAACCCATCAAAAATCTTATTGTTAGAGCTGCATGAGAAGATCAAATTGCATTTAAAAGGTGAGGAATAGCAACACTCTTTGGCAAGATGAAATGACTTTTAAGCCAAAAGGTGAGATCATGCCTGCGTGAGTTTGCAATTGAGAGATTAGTTTTAAAGGTCTAAAAAGGGATTTCAGAAATTTCTCTTCTAAGTGCCACAAAAACTGCATTTAAGACTTATTTTACATCTTCATTACATCACTTGGACATTTAAAGGAAGACTAGACAAAATTCTGAGAAGCCGATTGCACTTCCAGTGAGTAACAGCAGGAATCAGTCCAAGAACAAACACCTAAATCATGACATTGCAGCCAGCCATTTACACACAGATATTTTGGTGTCCAAAGTGCGTGCACACACACACGCGCACGCACACGCTGAGAGCTGTGGCACATTCCCCTCTTCCCTATCCTTATTTCTCCCACAACAGAGATGCACGCACACAGATAATTACTGCCCATGCCCCTACCGGTCCCACCCCGCACACCCTTGCAGCTGCTGTGGCTTCTTCTCCCTGACTTTTCCTGAGCTTCGGAGGTACGAAAGGAGTCACGCCTGCGGGAGACTCTTCTTTGAGGTAGGTGTACAGCTGGGACCACAAGCCCCTGTGGAATGACCAGTAAATGGAGAGGAGGAGCAGTGACACCGTGACACATATTCACGTACGTATGTGCAGATCGAGAGAGCTTGTGATCTGTATATGCTGCCTTTGTCCCCAAGCCCTTGTTCACATCACACAGCTGTGGTGCGAAGTTCCCATATGGCTCCTAAGCCTACACGTACTATTATATTTTGTAGACTTTTAATTTCAAGAATTTTTCCTTTATTTTAGAGAGCATAATCCACTCAGAGGTAAGACACTATAAACTCGTCTCCAGCATATATATTACTTTCCTGTTTAATGGCAGTTTTGCAAAGGCAAATCCATAGTGAGATCTCTGGTTTTGTCTCGTATGTCTCCATCACGTATCAAATCCTTGTGTCACATATTTTTACGCAACATGGAAAACATGGATTTAAACTCATGAACCTACCATTGGTTCGCTGACCTTCAACAAATCACTTCCCCACATTGTCCCTTTCTGGAATGACACTGATCTCTTTTGTGAGGTGATTGGAGATTTATGAATGAATATATTCATTCATAGCCAGCACATGAGCTGACTCATCAATCTTAGCAGCAGCATGGGAACTGTTGTAGGCAAGGCAAGAGGGGCTTCGCCAAAGAATAAGACAAACAGGAGAAACGCTTTTATGGGTGCAGTTTCTGAAGCTTTCTAGAAAACTGAATGCCATGAGTCTTCTGAAGAATTTTTCCATCTATCTTAGTGAATTGCTTTTTAAATTGTGTAAGCAAAGCTTTAGCCTTATTTTTATATATTTTTAAACCAGAAATATTTCAAAGGACCTGTGCACCAAACCAAAAAAAGATGTCACTGTGGATGTTGGTGGGCAAGCCTGGCCATGGTGACAGGATGACTTGCAAGGGTCCCCACAGATCTGGGGGAAAGACTGTAAGTTTTCTGACATATACCAGCCTTGACTTGGGCAGGGGGAGGGGAGAAGCCACAAAACAAACAAAACCTTTTTTTTTTTTTTTTCAGAAAAAAAATCAATTCAAGATAATGCAAATTGATACTTAAGTATTTTTTTTATATTTTCCTGAGGAAAAAAAATCACAGTTGTTAATTTTCTCAAACCATTTCATTTGGATTTATTATAATTATTCACACTTAGAATTAAGACCACATATATACTCTTAAGTAGACACTAGTGTACGAGTTATGGAAATCTAAGCATGCCTGTGGAGAACAACTGAGAATTCATGTTACTAAATTTTACTTTTCAAATTTTTTTCTGTCCAGAAATCTCAAAATACACCTTTTGCAACTACATTTTTGCTATTTTCAAATTGTCAAAAAACCAAAAGGATGAAAAAGGTCCTTATCCACTTCAATGGAAATATTATGAAAATCAAATTGCCTCTGTCTTGGCATTCTTTCTAATAACAATGTAAATTGATTCATCTTTAAGGTGAAAGTATTATTCCTGAGGAGTTTTATCTAGAATGTTCAGGAAGAAAAAAGTAAAACTGAGACCTAAGATTCAATATTTTTTGCATAAAAAGCAAGAAGTAATAGTGATGAAACTGCGCTGGCTGGAAGATATGAAAAGAAATGAGAATATTTTTCACTAGAAAATGTTTATTTCAGCAATGATGAAGCATTTTGAGAAACTGATATCCATAATCAGCAAGAAAAAATAAGCATTGAAGCTTTACCTGGCGTGATTTGGGGAACTCAACACAAAGAATTATCCATACTGCTGATCATATTTCCCTTCTGCGCAGATATATATGGTAGTCTAGCTGAGCACTATGCAAGGAAATATGTCTTCTTCTAAAAAAGGGAACTTCAAATATTTATTTTTATTTAATGACGCAGGTAGGTAGAGCACTACACAGACCATAAAGTTGGTGGGTAGTTTCAAAAGCTCTTGCTATATTGATCACTACTATTTTGAGAGGACAACACGTTGTACAGTAATACCCAACAATCATCTCCAGTACTTTTGAAAATCTAAGGTGGATGGCAATTCTAGTAATGTCCTGGAATGTCTTTATTTTGTAGTTGTATGATATAGTAAAGGCAAGGCTTGTAGGTACAGATCTTATCCTTTATATTATTAGCTTATATAACTGTAAAAAAAATAAAGCAAACTTTCTCAGCCAGAGAAGTAACAATCTTCATGAAAAGTAGATTAGGAGTAATAACTGATTGAAAAATAATATTTTTCAGACATAGTCTAAATAATAAACAGTAGGAATTAAAGTTTTTCAAGTAACTTTTCAGAAATTCAAGGAATTTCTAATCATTCTTTACAACCGATGTGCCACCTTCGCAATTTAAGGATTAATTTACACTTATTAATTTACAGAGAATTCCATATCATCTTCTTTTACGAAGTACCTATAATTGAACATTAGTGAAATAAGCCTGTTTTCTCCTCAGCCACAACTGTTGCAGTTTGCATATGAAGTAAATTTTTGTAAGATTAGATTTTAATGGTGATTGTCAGCATTATTCCATCAGAAATGAGAATAATGGGATAAGATATATTTTTAAAAAGAATACGTTATATTTAATTGAATTCAAAATGAAATTAAATTTTGCTTCAAACAATAGGTATTCTGTTCAGAATAAATATAAAAAGTTTATTTCATCTCAGTCAGTCAGAATATTTGGAAATGGACAGGTTTTAAAATTTTTCATTAAAAAGAAAATCACAAGATTTATTGCCAAAAAAAGAAATATTACAGCAACCTAATAACTACAGCATTGTGTTTCTGCTAAATACTAAAGCCTGTATGTTATTCCTCTGGTAATTTAATATATAACATGGAAAAAATATTGTGGTACGCTATCAAGTAGAAAATTTCAGTGGAAAATACCATTTCCGCTGAAATCTGTAAGAGATTTTCCAGTGCTACTAATGCGGCAAACATTTCACCTCTTGAACTACAGGGACAGGCTGACAGATTTCTCGGAGTCCCTTTTCTTTCTCCACCAGAAGTCCAGAGAAACTATTTTCTTACTCAATGTCTGCCTGCTTATACTTATTTTATGCTCATTCCTCATTTAGTTTTCATTCCCAAGGGTTTATTATGGTTTTAAGGTACATAGTCAAAAAGCATAGGTATGTGTCGTGAAATTATGGTGCTTGAAACTGGCTGTGGGCCTGGACTTCTGAATACATCACGTATGGATAAAGAGTTTTCAGTGCGACTCAGAGTAAATAACAGTGTCAGAAAGAATGAGGAGGAATCAACCACAGTGGACATAAACTCTAGAAATAGCTTCAGCTTACTCATTACGCTTTCACATCACATCTCAAACCAGCTATAGTTCCATTTAGCTTTGGTCGGAGCAGCATTTTTTCACGTTCTTGATGGAATCTGTTTTATTACAGCACTTGACCTCTCTTCCTTCTCGGGAGATGCTTAATTCTTGATATAAGGATGGAAATGCTTAGCCACTTGGGACACACAAAACTGACTTCTATTACAAAATGTGATTGATAAAATAAGAACCCTGGTTAAATGGGAATTTTGAGGAGGCAGGGAGGCGGGCAGGTGGAGTTTGGATATGGTGAAGCTATTAAAGCAATGTCAGCAACAACATGCCCTAGAAAAAAACCCAACAGATTGAAAGATCATTTGCTGATTAATTGTGATCTTTCATGAATGTATTCAGATGTGTGCTTCTGCTGCAAAATCACTACAAAATACATTTAAGCAGCATGTTTTATATGCCATTCTGAATGATTTTCTAAATTAGGGCATTTTTTTTTCCCAGTTTACTAAGATGGTATTTAATTATGTGAAATGTTTCCCATTTATTTACTAAAAGCTCATAACTGCAGTGGGATGGTGGGATTTGCTACTGCTCCCAATCCGGTAGTTCACTCAACTCACTAAGCGCCAGATTCTGCCTGCCACTTACACAGGAGTGTGATGGATGATGGAGATGTGAGCAGAGGAAGAAGGGCCTCCCAATCAAAACGCTTTCTAGGAGTTAGGGAGCCCAAACACAGGAGGAAAGCACTTAATTCTACTCCCCAAACACGCACAGCATTTAAATGGATGGTAACTGAGGAGAGGCTAGATCACCATGTATGAGCAGCAGAAGGCAAATCAAAAGCTTTAAGCAGGAAGTTGGGCAAGGTGACCACTTGAGGTCTGTTCCAACCTGAATAATCCTTCTTATCTTTTCTGGGATGGTGCAGTTATGAACCACTTTTTTTTTCATGAAAACACACCAAGTGCCAATAGCAAGAAGACTACAATGCATGACAATGTGGGAATAGGTCTTGATCCTCTACAGCAGATGTGTCTCTAGATATAGTTTACACTACGTGTATATCTCACTTTTTCAGTTATGGGTTGTCCAACTGATGCCAGGTAGGTAAGCAATCTTCCACACCTACCACTAGCAGCTCTATGGCTGCTTGTATCCTGACATTGGTTTAGATTTGGAGCCACTGTAGACAACCTATTAAAATATTCCTTTCCCTTGTAAGAAAATAATACTTGCAATTTGGAAAAAAAATAGAAACATCTGCTCACTTCATTTGTGCTCGCTTGAATTTGGTGCTGTACAATTACACTGGAAGATCAATTTCACCTTTATTTTTAATGATTTTCTGAGTGGTTCCTGCACAACCTACGTGTACGGGGCAGATCAAGGGAATGTTTACACCACTACGGGATCTGTAGCAAGCTGACAGTACACATACAAATTACCAACACTTCAATAAAAGTATTAGTTTGCAAAACAGACAGGGAAAAGAGAGAAAGAGCTGCCCTTAACAAGAATTTGCCCCAACACAAATATCTTTTATTCAAATGAATTAAAAATGAATAATCATATTATTATGATCCATACGATCCATTATGACCTCACCCATCTTTCATGTTGTCATCTAGCCAAAGCCTGAGGGCTTCAGTCTGCTCTTAGTCTCCCTCTACACGCTGCAAATATTAGTATTTATACACTAAGCCATTCAAAACATGGTGTGTCTAAGGGCTGGGTATGCAAAATACTTAGGCAAGACAATGGTTGACACTACCTCCTACGATTAAGAGAACAGGGAGAGATGTTATTTATGTTATTTACCACATATACACATTTAAGAGGAACTTGCTTACTGTCAACCTTCATTAAGGTTTCCTCTTTGTAAAAAATAGTTTTACTTGTGGGATCAAAAGAGCACTGTTTCCTCTGTGTTACATTCTGACAAAGTTGTCCTTCTTGTCTCTTTAAATATATTCAGCCTCTCATAAATGAGATGCATATACATTCATCCACATTCTGATCTATCCAACATCCATGCACAACCCAACCCAACACGGGTTTAGCACTTCTTTAAGAGCTGCAGTGGGCTCACCTGTGGGTTCTGCTATATGAAATCTATACCCCACCTTTGCTCCCACCAAGGGATTCAAAGGTGCTCTGGAGCCTTTGGACATAATTAGTGCTTTAAAATTTGGATTTGAAAATTTTTGTAACAGGAAAACATTGTTTTTAATTGTTCCCACTGTGTCTGGCTAAAGAATTATTATCTCTTTTTCTTCCTGTTGGACATTTGCTTTAGCTGAAGGTAATGAAGGTGAATATTACAGCAGCTAATTGATCAACAGGAGGTGTATCCATGCGTAGTCTACGCAGTAGGAGCGAGCAGGATGCTCCTTGTTCTGTGTCCCTCTGTCTCTCTCGATTAATCCTGTGACTGATACTGGTTCCCAAGCAAGACTCCACCAGCTGTGAGCTGGCCAGGAGCACCACCATCATGTCACTCTAGTCCTCAACCCACCTCTTGTGCGAGGGCCACAGCACAGGCACTGCACTGGGCAGAGTAGCAAACAATATTTAGCACTCCCTGCATCTCATGAGGAGCACAGTCGACAAACGGTGGGAAAAATATTTCCTCAGTAGTGAAAAAAAAGAGACTACAAAGTTGGTGAAGGCAGAAGAGGTGGGGTTTGAAAGAAAAGACATAAGATAGTTTGAAGAAGCTTTTGTATTCAACTGCCTATCTTGTAGCCAAGCTCAAAATTGCATGAGGAAAGAAAGGTAGTGATCTTGAGAGTTACTATTTTCAATACAGTACAAAAGAAAGGCACAGGTAATATTCAGAGCACATAAAATTATTCTCAGCTCTGAAAGCCAGAGACTGAATCCATAGGATGAACTGCCTGGACTTTAAAAAAACCAAACATATCAGACAGAAATAAAATTTCTTCTCTCATAAATGAGAAAAGATGTCATTGGAAATGTCCTCATTATGCTCAAAGAAAACTCTTCCTACAGTCTCTCATCCTAAATAAATTGAGTATTATTACTATTATTACTGAGGAATTACTAAAAAAAAATAAAATCAAAACATATGCTTAAATCTGTACGACATGTATATTGCACACTTCTGGTATCTTTATTTTTCATGAATGTTATATATGCTATTTGTTATTTCATTTCTTCGAGTTAATTAGCTGACTAAATCTCTCCATGCTTTGGTCAGACAATATAAAATAGTAAAGAACTGGAGCTACACAAAGGAAACTGGATGAATCACTAATGCAACCTTGCTGATTGCAATATAGATGAATTTTGGCTGTACACATAAAAAGCGGATATTTGAGAGAGAAGGAAAAACGTCAGTGATAGAAGTCTGCTATGAATATACAGAGAGATTTTTCTTTCTTTTGACCATTTCTTTAGTATTCTATGTAAAGTACCGGATATAGTAAAGAAAAAAATGACCATTTACTTTACCCATCAAGATTTAGGTTCTCAATGACAGTAATACAAAGGAAGCAATTTTTCTAGACATTGCAGTAGAACCCATAGCACATCTACAAACACATTGCATCTAAGTCCAAGTTTCTCTGCAGTTTGCGTGTGGTGTATAGCTCCCCACAGCAGGGAAGCCTGGATCATAAGGAAGAACCCAAAACACAACTCCTGTTAGACAATTTGCAGGAATTCACTGAAGAGACTGAATTTCCCAAAGTTTTAAAAGAGCATCTCTCAAGTAAGAAGTGTTAATAAAGAAGCACAAAACTTTTTGCAGTTGTGGGCTATCCTGCCTTCCTTTTTTGAATAATCTTAAGAGATTTCCATCACCTTTGTTGTGGGTTATTTGAATTGTTTCCTAGCTACAGTGTAGACATCAAGAAGAGAAAATCACAATGTACTGTACCAGTTAATACTTCAATTTGGGTCAAAGTTGGAAACTTGAAAAAGTGTTTGTATGGCTTTCCACCATAAAACCCCATTATAAGGGCTCCCAGGTCACCCACATGCTTTTAAAAATCCCTTGGGTGAAATCTTAGGAAATCTGCTATTGACTGCAATGTGAACACAATTCTACACCTTGTTTTATGGTGTCAGTTTTATCTTTTCTGTTTTCATCCATAGCTTCACTCAAAAATGTCAATATTCCCCAATTCTGACAGCCTCTTACTGACACTTCCATCGAATATAAATCTTTGTGAGTCCAAGTGCCTAAACTGGCAAATGGAGAAAAACAGTAAAAAAGCTTTTATCCAATTGGAGAAAATAGTTGGTTTTGCTCAATATCTGAAGACCACCACAGGTCAGAGGATTCTTCTTTGTTCTGCTTTATCTCATTTTACAATGGTATGGTTTCAGATAAAAGATATAGATTGCTGTGCCAGATGTGAAGAGAAAGAAAAGACATCTTTGGAGACAATAAGCTCATCGCATTATTTCAATAGAAATAAGAAAAGCACATCTTACCTAAGACAAAGAGCTGGAACTGATACATTCCAAAGTTTATATGAAAGACTTCAGGACATCTAAGTCCTCCGAATCAAAAGACTGATGACATAGAGATAAAATTGAATCAGGACTAACCTCAACATTTCATCCAAGATCACTCATACCTATTTGTACTTGTGGGCCTCTTCTGGTTTCTCAGAAACCTCTCAGAAATAGGTGTTGAGCGTGATGCTTTTAGAATGTATCCATCTGGTACATTAAGGTGACATAGTATGGTCATAAGGAAAAAGAAAGAAATGGCTGGTGAAAAGGAATGATTTAACTTGAACAACTGACAACCTGCCTTCCTAGAAGAACTCTTGGGGTTAAAGATCAGAGTCTATGGGGAAGACCTCTGTTTCTTTTCAGCATTAGGACAGGAGTGGGTTATATTTATTAAAATATGTCTTCTCATTACATTTGAGGAAAAGAGAACAAGAAAAGAGGTACTTCAGAAAAAAAGGTTGTTGACCTTGGACTTTCTCATTATTTATTAAGAGCTCAAATGCCCGAGACTTGAGGGTGACATCTTCATTTATTCTTCCTTCAGCAGAGATAGGTAAAAGCGTGCACATTTATGAATACCTGGAGAAGAGAATTTTATTTGTAACTTAGCTGCAGTTCTCTAAGGCGGCAAATATGTTGATTCCCTTCCTGTTAAAAACAGCTCAGACTGGCATATAATTTTCAATAGTATAATTGGTTGGATAAAGTGGTCTTCCTGTGAAATAAAAAATCAGGGAGAGACATTTTGGTCCACAACTAAACAACTCAGCAATGACAGACCCTCTTCCAGAGGGTGCGGTGTGGAAGAGCCCTTTATTGAAAGGAGCAGGATTTATCAGCATTTGCAAGACAGTATGCAAGCCTCCAGTGCTTCAGACTGAGGTGAAGTTGGCGGTTCATTCATGATCATGACAGTCTATTTTACACGAATAGTAAAATGTGGTCTGGTACTCCAACAGACCAAATCTCAGCCATTTGTTTTAATTTCCAACAGCCAAGAAAGAAAATTCACCTGTCTCAAAGTGAAGTTGTGAAAGGTGATCAGAACCATTGTCTCAGAACCTGAATCAACTTAGTGTCACTCTACTTGTATTTTTAGCCAGAAAAATCAAATATTTTTTTTAAATACTCCCTAGGAATTTGTGGGCTAATAATAAGCCCAATTCCAATTTTACACCTCCGTTTTACAGAGGGCCAGTGATTAAACAACATTTCTTCCAGGAATTGTAATAAAAGACAAATCCTGAGGACTTCAATGACATATTTTCTTGTGCATAGCACCCCTCATCTCTGATAACCTCAGCTTTCTTAAAAATCCCACTTCATGAAATACCTTCTCAGAGAACAACCATCCTTAGATAGCCCATATGCTCAGATGACCAGTTCAAAATCAGAAGCGGAGTGCAAGTGAGTCAGAGGTAGTGATGACTTTGGAAGACAGGGAAAGTTCATTGTTGGAATCGGAAGAGAGAGAGAGTTTTTGAAGGAATGAAGCATCAGGAGAAGGATTACTGAAGGCAAGGCACTCCTGATGTGGAGGCTCTTTTGCAAACTCTTTTTTTCCTTGCTTGCACATATGTATAACCCACGTGGCTGCTCTCTCTGAATTTCTCAAAATAATGAAAACAGAAAAAAAACTGGTTTTGTTCATATTCACATTCTTGTTTATAGAAGGAGGTAAGTATTCAGCTGGTTCACACATTTAGACCCCAGAAGCAGAAATGCTGAAGAATTTGCTGCTCTCTAACACAGAGGCTTTTCATTTAATTGATTTTGGGGTTTGGTTTTGATTTTTAATTTGAGAAAATATATAACAGAGTCTGCTAGTCTGGCAACTGTTCTATTATTTGCTGTGCGTCTGGAAGCCACAAGCATGTTTGAGCTCATGAAAATCCTCTGTCAGTAGGAACTCTAATTCTCGTTAGTGTCACCTTGCTAGTGCCAAGGATCTGAAAATGTGGTACAATGTCGCGACGCATAAGAAAAATTTTAAACCCCGAATCTAAAGCCAAATCCCATTTCCTGCAGCAGTTGAACTGAAATCCCAATAAGCAGCAACTGATACAGGTGCTGACAATAACCATAGCTGCAGCAAGCTGCTCATTAAAGATCCCGACTCAAATAAACAGACCCCACTGGGCTTTATGAAAATCACTGTCTTGTCTCTCCATTTGCTCATCAGGCTCATACTCAACTTACTTACGCTTGTCACTTTGCAAAATAGCACTTCTCTCCATGATACTTAAATGCTGTTGATCCCACTTCTGTACCAAACACCGCTGCTTGTCTTGAAAGCAGATTTGGGAACTTGGAAGAACACGCTGAGATGGGTGTGCCTGAGTAAATTCTTCATGTTCCCTCAGCTCATCTGGTGCTATTGCAGAAGAGGCGCTGCTGAGAGCGAGGACTGATTTCAATTTACCTTTCCTTTGCTGATTCTTTTGGCAAGGTTCAGTGCAACAGCAAAACGATAAAAATTCTGCCTCAAAGATAATGTAACACTACATGAAGCAAAATGTGAAGTGAGCCACTTTCCCTGTTTATTACTGAGGATATGAAATAACTGAGAGTAGTAACAAGTTCCCTTGATTTGTATGGCAGGAATACTGCAAAATTTGGACCCAAATTTCCTGTCTGTGTGAGGAAATGTGTTTTGAGTATGCTGAAATTTGTTCTGAGACCAATTCACCAAGCTTGATCCAGAGCACACTGAAATTTGTAGAAATGGAAACGATCCTGTTGCACTCACTGAACTTTGTACCAAGTTTTTATGATCCATATTCTCTCTTCTCTACTATTCCTCCTTCTGCAAAATCAAAACGACTCCTGTTCCAGGACATGCTTCAAACCACATTAAAAACTGCAGATGTAATTTGATTGAACAATTCGGAGAGCATAAAAGCATCTACTTTTGCCTAAACCACCCTCCTAATGTAGGTACCACACTTACTACCTTGCAAAGCGCTTTGCAGAGCCACAACAGCGGATGATAATCCAGAGGCCCTGAACATCATTGAGATAAAACTGGTGAATAACGCATGAGTATTTCGTGTATTAATTTATATGCTTGATGGATATCTCAATTTAGCTGTCAGCTGTGATAATTTAAGCTACAGTTCTAGCCAAAAGACTACGTCCGTTCTTCTTTTCATTATTAAACCAGAGATATAAACACATATAGAAATGAATACTGTAGGAGATAAAACCTACAGATACAGAGAAGTAATACTCTAGAATATAATCTCCTTCGATAGCTTGTATGACGAGTACTTGCAACCAATATTCAATCTGTTATTCCAAATAAGTCACCTGAAATGACTTTATATACTCTGCACTTATTGTACTTTAAAAGTACATTTCATATTGTGGTAATGTGTTTAATTTGATGCACACGTTCATCGATCTGTTACTGAATGGTAAGTGAAAAAAATACAAAATCAGGGCTTTTCTTTTGTCAGTGTTCTCGGATACATTTCAATATGCTTTTATTTGACCTTCATATGCTTAATTGGTTTCACATATGGGTGTTTACATATATACATAATCTAATTTCCAATTTTAAAATCAACTTAACATATTAACATGTCTAAAAAGAAATAATTAAATGAGAGTCACAAGTGACTTGTTCTCTGTTAATATTTTTACTCCTGCAGTGTCACATATTCCTACCTAAATAAGGAATTTCATGGCTGTATTTATGCCTACACACATACAATCATACTTACAGAGACTTGTAGGCAAGCAGACATGGGAATTCACATCTCCCAGATTAGAAATAAATACAGTTTCTTAAAATTAAGCCCTATACCTATCACCATGCAGGTTTCTCTGCAGTCTTTAGGTACAGCTACAGCAATCCAAAGTTCCTGACAACATTTTAGTGTTTGCTCTTAGTCTAGATTTATTATATTTTTGTCTTTGTCTAGTCAGAATTATTTTCATAAATACATATGATCTTCCTGTTTTTCTGTCTTAATCTTTTGTTTACTCCCCCACATACTTTTTCCGCTCACAGAATTTGTTCTTATTTGAGACTTTTGCAGGTAAATGAGTTACAAATGCACAGAATGTTTTGCGTTTCAGAGAAAGGAGAGAAAAGAAACACCCCACTGTTTTGTTCCTGCAAGCCACCTTAATAGATTTACTGAGAAGGACAAGGCAGTCCATCTTGAAGGCTATAATGCTATTTCACTTTGACATCTGTTCTAAGGTAATGGTATCTATCATTAACAATGTCATTAGTGACCACTTTCAGTCCATTGTTCTCAGTGTCTAAGCTGGCTATAAAGATCTCATTTTAGACACTTAGCTCTGTGCATATGCCCTTTCATGACATGGTACTCTGGAAAAAAATGCTTTATGACCGGTCATACTAGAATCATTCATTTTCATTTAAAAATACAGCATGTGGGATTTCAAATGAGAGGGCAAGCTAAAAAATGACAAGTTTTTCGACCATTCACTGTTACAATGCTCAGCATCTTCTAATTAAGCTGAAGTAGCCAAGCATTAGATGTACAAAACATGAAATCAAAGGGCACAGCTGAAAAAGCGTAAGCTGTTTTAAGTGAAACTCTGTGTTTATCCTTTTGTGTTAACTGTTTTTAAAAACGTGCAAGGCATATTCCCAAAAAATGACAATCCTGGGTTAAGCACAAAAAAAGACCAAATATGCAACATCAGATCTAAACTTTCATCCCGATTTTGCAGATGCTGCCCTATGTGAGATCATGAGTCTGTTATTACTCAATAACCTACTTCTGTCACATTATCTATGAGAATATCTCTAAATAAGCTCTTACCAACATTAGCAAATATGCCTGTCCTCAGAGATTTAAAGTAGAATCATGAAATACATTGCTGCTCAGCATTTCACCTCCACCTGGAAACTTTTAGACTAGCCTAATTGAAAATTCTGGAACTAAACCAATACCTCTTGATTCTCAGTGCTGTGGCTTAACCGTGGTCCCATCCTCTCTCTCCTTGACACTGCAGAGCCCAATCCTGCCCCAAGTCCTCCCTTTGCAACCCTCTGAAGGCACGCAAGTCTTGCCTTGTGCTCAGGTGGCATTACTGAAGGGGTGGCTTTACTTCACTGATTTCACCTGAATCATTCACGCAGCAGCCTGAACTCCACAGATACTGGAGGAAATTCTGTGTATCTTCTGGGTGCTGATGCTCTTGTGAACATAAACCCCCGTCCTGCCCATTTATTTCATTAGCATAATGTTGTGAAATGGTTTCAAAACATTTTGTAAGAAGTTATTTTGTTTTCCCTCTCTCCTGCTGCAAGACTCTAAGGTGGTCAGCCAAATTTGAAAGAGAGGATGAACAAGACAGATGTGAGATCACTACAAACAAATGAGGTATCCACTGGAACACCTAAGGCTAAAAGAACTGCAGATAACGTAGAACCAAAATGAACATTTTGTATAGTTATATTTTCTCAGAGAAAGTCTGGACAGATAGCAAAGGCTAATAAAAAAAAAAAGAGAATGGCATGCAAGTCAGCTTATTTTCCACAGACAGCTGGAAATTTTAGAGCATACTTAGTCAAAACAGGCATGGGACTATATATCTTTAAACTAATAAAAAAATGACAGCAAGTGTGATGATATTTGTATGTCTGCCTGGAATAACATCCTTGATATTCTAGACTCAAGGTATTTCCATAAAACCTAAAAGCCATTAGGATGAAATGTGGGCTACATCAGTATGAGTTTTGCTTGTAGGTTCAATGGGAGTTGATTTTAGTCTGACAATGTGAATTTAAAATGATAAGAGTACACAATTACTGAGACAAATCTGTGCATTTATACAGGTAGTTACTTGGCCTATTAGACGTTGGTAGCCCAGTAAGGTTGTAATTTTGCTATGTCTTTAGGCTCATAAGTATGTCCACTCTGCTATGGGCCTAAACTGGGGTTTATCAAAGCTTAATGGCATCTCTGCATTGTCTTCACTGCACTTTGGACAAGGCACATTAAATCCTAAATCTGAATCAGCAACAGAATTACAACAAAGACCAAAACACTCCTCAATGGAGATAAAAATTCTGCTACGCACTGCCTGTGTGCAGCCAAAACAGTTGGGCGGATCTTCTCGAGCATATTAACCTCTCATATCTTCAGTTTCTGATGCTTGATGGTTGAAACCAGTTTGTGTGTGTATACACGAAGAAGTGGGTCTTTTGTTTCCTCGCATTAATGTTATTGCCAAAATTTGAAACAAATAATTGATGGTAAAGGGAGCATTTCAGCAATTATTCATGAAAAATAATACAAATCATCCAACATTCTTTTTGCTATTTTTGTTACTCTTCCTTCCAAATTTTAATTCATTCTGTACCATCAGTTTGTTAACATCAGTTGCTCATATAGCAGCAAAGCACAATCCTGCAGATGGGAGGCAAAGGAAGTGAAGAGAGGAAATTCATTATCTGCTGCAGTTTGCAGGTGCTCAGCTTAGAACCACCGCTGAGTTAATTTTGATGAATAAATGGGCCAGACAGCATTGACCAGATGGCTATCCAGAGGTTTTGGGTGCATCTAGCTGTATCTTTTCTTTACACTAAACACAGCAAAGACACAACAGGGGCTCTAAATTCTAAGTCAAGGTTTTACCAGAGCACAAATTACAACACAGAATTTTAAAACAGAGAAAAACAGAATGAGATAAATTAAGATATAAGCCTGTGTTGAAGAAATCTCTTTCTTCTGATGTGGTTTACAAGCCGTGTCCTTGACACTTAGTGTTTAATTCAGCTTCTTATATTGACTTCTTAGGTTGCAACAAGCTCTCCAAAATCCCCTCTGGGTCTGTAAGAAAGACTGTCTGCTTTCTGCCACCTCTGAGGCCAACTAAATGCCTTTACCTTGTTTTTCTCAATTGTCTCCTTGACACTTTTCACTGTCTTTTAGGTGCTCTCTGCTTTCCTGCTTCTTCCTTTGAGCTTCACAGGCACCTGGAGATGTACCAGGCCCCATGAGCAAACAAGAGACATATCCAACATGAGAGAGTCCCAAGTGTTAATATGACTCTTTCAGTATGCAACACTATGGGAAGACTAAACTCTTAAGATTTTGAAAATGGAGACTATCCCACACTTAATTCAATGGCAATGGAATTGGAGAGGGAAAGCCTAAAAATTCCATTGAATTGGATGGGAGCAGTGGTCCTTTGTTAGCTCAAACTCACACAAAAATGAAAGGAATGGTAAAATTGGAAAGACAGAAAGTATAGCTGGATGTTCCAGACCTTCCTTGCAATCTGACTGCTGAGGAAAGACGGCGATGGGAGAAGAATGTGCTCTGCCGTTTCCAGACGAGCCCGGTCACAGCAGCGCCTGCGTGCACACACAGCTGGTCCCCGGCCTCATTTGGGCAGGACATCTTGCAGGAGCAGGCACAAGAACAGGCTCTATGGACGTAGGCCTTTCATGAATGGTGGCTCATGGCAATTAAAATAATAAAGTTTCTCCCATCCTATTATTTACCAAGCCTGTAAATAACTTATTTTTAAGAATTTCACAAGAGAGGGATGGGTGGAATATCCTGATCTTTTGCCCACAAATCAAACCTAATTCTTGACAGCTCATGGTTCATTAATTGGAAATCTAGGGCCTACATACCTAAAAACCCACAAAGTAAGGCAGTCATATTCATGAGCAAAGGCACGTACATGTGTGTGCAGAGCTCTGCGCCCTCATACAGACACATCAGCCTAAACCTGATAACATTTTTCTTGCTCTAGTTTTGATCCATTTGGGAGTAAGAAATAATCACAAAAGAACAGGAAATTTCTGTTTCAGCTGAATAGTTTCAAAGTTTGGATAGAATAGATAATACTGTTGACATGTTCAGTTGCTTATTCAAACTTTCTGTTGGTTATCCAAGTTTTCCCTCTGAACCAGGGCTGATTGCATACTTCAAAATGGTGTTTGCAAACATTCTTCTGCATTCTGAGCAGCTGCTCCATTCATTCATGTTTTTGCTGCTTTTTATTTACTATTCATGAACATCTGGACTATTAAGATTCTGTTTGCATAAATGGTTGAAGAATTGCTCTTCCCTACATTAATACCTGTATAGACATCATGAAGAGTTAAGCATTCACAGAAAAACAAAATTTTTAAGCATTTGGTAGTGATTTTTTTTTGGTTTGGTCTGAATATTTTACTTGTTCAATAAGGAAGCAAAAATAACAACACATGAATTGAATGGCAAAGCACGCTTTATAAAAGCAAATAGTTAATGAATGGTTCATGGATATCATATAGGCTAAAATTTATTAGCATGAGCTTTTCATCAAAGACTCACTAACAAAAAATTAACCATTCTAAGAAGCAGCAGAAAAAGAGTTAAATCTCTGGATTGTTTATTCACAGAAAATATATTTCATATTTCCATAATGACAAACTTTTGAGGTCTGCCTACTGCTAGCTAACTGTGAACTTACTTTGGTGTCTTTGAAGTATTGCTAACTTCCCTCTGGGATTTATTTGTGTTTGTTGCCAGGGTTTATATCCTGATGGGTGCCAGATGACAGACTCCTCCGCATTTCGGTAGGTACTTTGAGAATAAGATGTCTTTTACTACTTCCTTTTCTTTTCTACCCGACTCATCATTTTCCACCCTGACTCTAAGCAGCTGTCACATGTTCTTCCCAGCTTTGTAAGCAATAAGGATGAATGTGGGCGAGTTTACAAGATTTGCACACTCATAACTTCCAGGTACTTCTACCTAACATCTTATATTTTCTTAGGTTTTTAAAATTATCTTTCTGTACTTTTTCTGCCATTTTTTCCTGTTGTAGAGTGAAAGTACACAAAAACTAGATCTTCTATATTGCTTTTTGAAATTTGAGACATTTAAATTGAGACTGCGCATAATCTATGGAAGAAACTCCTCCTATAATTAGCTATGTCTTACCTACATTTCACGCAAAAAGGTGAATAATAAAACTGCTTAAGAATAACATGCCCATAAATCTCAGGATTTAACCTCAGCTTCCTCCTGCTGAAGCAACTATCTCTATCACTGAGCTACAGTCCATGTCCTTTTTCTGATAAAATAATAACGTTTTCAATATTACCCTTTTAAAAATAATATAAAAAACCTTCTCCAGAATACATAACTGAGAGAGGAAGAGACAGAGAAAGGACTGTCTGCCACCTCCCCTCCTAGAAAAGCCGCTAAATGCTTACAGTCATAGTTAAGCCACTCCCCTGAAAGGCGATAGCCAGACTGAGGTTTGAGTCCCTAAGCCGAATTTGTCAGAACCAGCACGCTTGTTCCTAATGTAATGAAACACCCTAGTAAGCATGACTCAACAAGAGAAAAGGCCAGGAGATTTATCATTTGGGGCAAAATGTCTGGTCATACTAGCCATGAACGTTTACACACAGTGCATGTAAATTCATGGAAAATGAGGGTCGTGATGTCTCTGTTAAGTTTTTCTGAAGTTAAATATTTAATAAAGTTACTGCAAGAGTCATTTCCAGCATAATGCTGCGCTGAGAGTTTTGTTGTGCTGCCCAGAGGCATGCTAACCAGGTACTTTCATGTGCAGTGAGAACTTGCATATGAAATTAGACATATAAGCTTTTCTTGCATTATTGTGTGCAGTTTTTTTGGCATCAGACATTTCCATTACTCTTGGGAGGGTCATGTTGTCATAAGAGGCCCTCTAGCACAGTTCTGGTTCGGAATCGGAGTTAAAATAATATGAAACTTGGAATTACTAAATTTACACTGTATGAAAAATTACATAGCTCTACCTAAATATGCTGTTGATTCAGCTCCAGTTCATTCAGCAATATGCAGCATAATTTGAAATAATAATTTTCTAACACTTTGAAAAATAAAATTGACATAGAAGCATGAAGCATCCAAGTCTTTCAGATAATTATAACAGTAATAACTAAAATACTAAAGAAATGCTTTGTATGTGAATATTTTTATACATTAATCTCAGTTTAGTAAACCGTAGGTTTTTTATTTAGCAAACATTCAGATTCACAAGATCTTTTAAAACATTTATTTGACATTTCCTCTGATGGCAAACTTTAACACGTTTTATGCTAGGTTATACTTCTAGTATATCTGGGGTTTGTATTTTAGAACCTCCAGTGCCTTAATACATGTACTTGCAGCTACTGTAGACAAATTGTATTCCCAAATTCAGAAAAGCTCAGATCCAAATTACCTACACTTATAACTTAGTTTTGGAAGACAATGTGACTTAAAAGGAAGTAGGTGTTGTATCACCAAAAAAAAGCGACTGCTGGTAGATAAAATCTTCCAAGAGTTGCTTCACATTGACAGCCCTAAACAAAGACATCCTAACGTCAAACAGTGAGAAATGTGGTATCAAACAATAGTACTCTAAATATCTTTCTATATGATTTGTCACATCACCTGCAGTATTTGATGGATGCATTGCAATTAATTCCCAGATGTGATGAAAACTACAAAAAATATGTATTTTTTTAATGCTACTGGTAAAGCACTCACTTAAGATGACAGGGCTTTCTCATATTTTACTTGTAGACTCCTTGCACTTAAATATTGTAATTTCAAAATCCTATTGAATTTTTCAAATGCTTCCAGCAAGATATTTGGTCTTGTTATCCAATTCATATTAATTTGTTACTATGAAATGTGAAATAGGCCACAGAGATGGAAACAACCAATACTTTTATTTTCAATTAATAAGCATTAGCTTTTTTGTAATTATGATTTTTTAAATGTTATTTTTAGCTATCATACCTTGGGAGATAAAGTTAAACGTTGACATTTGCTATTCTGCTGTCTACTCAAAGCTAATGAAATTGCTAATCAAACCTGCTTCTAAACATGCATCATTAATATTTATAATGCCAATGAGTTTAGGAAGGAACTACTGTTTGGAAAAATCAGAATACCTTTAATGCACTATCATAACACAAGCAAGAGTAATAGACTTCGTAGTTCAGAATATTATTTAGAAAGGAAAAAAAGCAATAATTGTGCGCGTTGAACTTGCTTAGCGTATTGCTACCTCCAATGCAAGGCAACGAATTCAGCAATCAGCGTGGTGGGAAAATACAGTAATTTTGGAACAGGAAGAAGTGCACAGAGCAGCCCCCGAGGATCAGGAGCTGGGGAGGGTGTGAAGGGGATGACCGAAGCAGCTCTGAACTGCCTGTGCAGAGTAAATGTTCCGCTCTACCCGGAGCTGGAGGCTTACAGCACCATACTGCTGCAGTTGAAGCCAATGGCCAAACTCCTATCGAACTCATTAGGAGCAGGAAAAGGTCCCTTAATCTTTCTGTGTCATGAGGATATTCCTCGTTAAAGGGCCTGGGTTTGCACTCTGGTTTTATTCAGTCTGTACTCAGGCAAATGCCTATTAGAGCCATTAAGGTCAGATCTCTGTAGGTACATCCAGCTCCTATTTAGTTTAATTGCTGGAGCAGTGGTAAGAAGATGCTGCAGGTATATCCCAGTGACTTATCTGGTCACATGCATCTTTGCAACTGCATTGCATTCAGCGGGATTTTTTTGCAATAAGGGCTGCTGGGAGAAATTGTCTTGAGGCTTTTCTGTACAAAAGTGTTGTATTTTAGTCCCTAATTTTTTATGTTGTCTCATCTAACAGAAAAAGCTAAACAATGACAATAAAACAATAACCAGCCTTATTTTAAGCCTGTTTTCAATATAACTGTATATTTTTCTCTTAAGGCCACTTACTTCCTTGATAATTAGTTTCTGGCAATTCATTGTTGTTTGTGTTCATACAAAATAAGCACAAAGTTATAGATAGTAGAGACAGGAAGAAATGCTCAGTTGATCTAATCCAGACCTTCTCATTCTTTAACGCATAATTATTTCTTTAATTTAATTTTCTAGATATTATTTTTATTAGAAATATACAGATAAGAGCTTAAAATGTCTATCTTCCATTAAGTCTTTTGCAGTATTTTTCCATGACCTAAATTATTCTTTTCTTGATTTCATTCTATTATTCCCCACTTTTCAGATAGGTGTATCCCTAAACAATTATTTTTTCTTTCTGATATTTAAATGGCACTTTTCAACTACTGTAAAAAGTTAGCTTCAGTAAAAATGAAACATACTGAAGAACATGTTAATCCTCTACATTTTTATGAGAAAAATGTCACAATCTGCATCAGTCTCTTTTCAGGCAATATTGCCTTGCAAAATCAAAAGTGGTTTTGCTGCTTGCTATTACCTGCAGGCTTATTAGAGCTGAGAATTCACATATGGGTGACCTGGGGATGCACTTCACTTTTATTAGGTGTAGGCAAGAAAACAGTGCTTAATAGAGTACATGTGAATAATGATGCTGGGAAAATGTGGTATTTTGCTTGAATATCAACTGTTGTATCCTCAAGCATATTCATATTTTTAACAGATTCAAAGTGCATCTTTTAGAGGAAAGATGAATGTATGGTATGAATTGGACACAGCAAGAAGAATGTAAACTTTGCAAATAATTATTCAAATGTGAAATTACAAAAATATTTTCTCACTGGGATTTTGTTATGTAAAGTTCAGTATATTCTCAGCATTCCTTTCTACCCTGCAACAAATGCTTTTCCTTAATAAAACTTGACTTTGGCAAGGATCAGTTGACTAATTTGTTCTTCAGCATCCCTGGCTTGAAATCAGAAGAAGACTAATGATGCAGTCAGTAGATACTTCTCAGTTTGTACAGGTTTACCCAAGGCATTGGACATCTGTTTATGAGAGATCATGCTGAGAAAATGCCTACATAGTGTCATCTTTCATCTTAACAAGTAGTGGAAATAACAATTAACATCCTTGATTTATGGATTTTTTTTTTCTCAGATTTTTGTGTAGTATGTCAGCCATTATTTTCTCTATTATCCAGAATGGATACTGTTCACTATTAATTATCTTTATTCTCAGGCTTTGAATTTGTACCTTATCGTCACTGGTATGATGGTGTTGTAGCACAGGTAACGAAGCATAGAGAGGCCCTGTAAGAGCTGAATGAATACGGAAAATATTTTCATACAGTTTTGCTAAAAAAGAATTTGGGAAAAAATCTGTAACATTTGATGCTCAAAATTGTTTTCTGAAATTGACTTACAGAATCATTAGGTTAAACATTGTGTGTTTATTTGGTTTGTACATTTGACATTTCTTTGACAAATTGAGTTGGCAGAGAACTGAGAAAGCAAAACACTGTGGAAAAACACACGACCGTTGTGAACTTTTTCTTTGTTGGTGCAAAGTAGCTCAATAGGACATGAGAGCTGGCATTACCCTTTCTTTTCAGTTCCTGAGAGTTTCTAAACCAACTTATTGATTGTCTGTAAAATATATTGATAACCATGTCAATAATCATCATTATTCTGATAATGATGACTAGTTTTGTATTGATGAAGTATTCTTTTTTTGGGGAAAGTATGTTTCAGCCTATTGATGGCTATTTGCATGCTTTCTTCCAAAATCCCTGTGAATAATCACTGCCAGTGGTTTGTAAGAGTGGACATCAAAACACTGTTACTTCTGTTGTTTGAAATAATAGTTTCTTTGGAGACTACAAATTTCTTATGTAAATATTGTTTTAATCACAAACCAAACTGTTTCTGATAATTAAACCATAGCTACAATTCAAATTCATTTATGATCACTGATGTGAAGAAACATTTATGAGACTGAAGCACCAAAGTAGTAGGTGTAAAAGATTATTTTTAAAAATCCTTCAAAATAAATCTCTATTTCTTCATTGTTATGAGTATTATCCTAACTCTAACCCTCGATTTCTTGTGCTGTCTGTCACTTCTTAATTTTTATTAACTCTCTCTAGGGAAAACTTAAAACTTCATTTAAATGGGTAGTGGGAAAGAAAAGTACATCTACTGTTATCCCCCAAATCTACCCAGCATAGCCATCCTAGATAGACAAAATCCTAGCCATAAAAAATTTACTGGACATTGGAAGGAGAATTGACTTTTCAGTAAAATCTGAAAAGGCGTAATTTGTTTTGATGAGCTTTAATAACATGATCAGAAGTTTGTACTAGAAGATGTTTTGTATGCAACAGTGTACACTGAGGGTTAGACGTCGCAGAAGTGGTTCGGCTTAATGATTTCAACAGAAAATCCACTAAGATACTGCCACTAAATTTCAAGAGCCAAGATTTGTTATTATTGATCTTCAGTGTTAGAAAAAAAAAAAAGAACAAGTTTCTATTTTCTCCTAGGTACCTTTGTTTATTACCCTGTGCAGTTCCACGAAAAAAGGACATGGATAATGCAAACTGAGAAGCCTTGCATGCTTGCATAGGCGTATTGTGGAAAAGACTTGTAGGATTAGGCCTGTATGTTCACAGGGAAAATAAGTTGGGAGAAAAGCCGGCCACACTGGAGCGAACGGCAAAACTCACACAGATTGTGCTAGGCCAGGATTTCACACTGAATTTTCCTGTCACAAACTACCTTTTTTTTGTTCACTGGTCTTTACATCAGGAGAATGGAGTAACTTAAAAACACTTGCAAGAAGAAGGAAAACATTCCTAAGTGTAGTTTATCTTTGCATCTTACTTTCATTAATACAGATGTTTTATATTTCCTGCAAGAAAACACACTTTGGGCCTTTTTGGCTGATATGTAGCATGATTTACACATGGTTCCGCTGTTTCATTCTTTTGAAATGCATGATTTTAAAATACCTAACTCACAGTCCATCTGAGTGTCTTTTTGGTTTTCTGTTGCTAGGTATTAAAGCATGTATTAATTACAGTCTGGTAGATTACAAAAATTATTATACTTCGTTAAGCAATAATACTCATGATTTCACTGAAAGCAACAGGATATAACAGAGTATGTTTAAAAAAATTTTACTGAAAATGAGAACGAGGAAGAATAAACTTACTGAGTTTATATTCATATTGATAAATGTTTATGATGTATTTCCAGGTAAAAAGAAACATAGATAGACGATTTAGTATTTAAATGATCAAGAAATGTTCTTTATTGGTACTATATATAAACATGCATGTGTACTGTATATGTGTGTATACCTCTCCCTGTATCTGTTCCGCGTGTATCTATGTATTTATGTGCGTGTGTATAATTCTGCATGGCACAAGTCTGTATGGCTCATCACCCGCAGGGTGGGAGGAGCACCTGCAGAAGAGCTGGGTGTGCTACTTTTGAAGTTATCACCGTGATCAGCGCAGAGCTCAGAGTTCATCTGAGCCGCACCTTCCCAGTGAGCATCCTCACGTTCCTCCCTCCCTGGCCAAGGGAGGCTGACTACATATCAGTACCAGTTAAATTAAAAGCCCTCCAGATCTTCACGCTGCTACAAGCACACATGTACTCCAGTGCTTGAGAATTATATAAACTCCTATGTTGATATTTCTTTTGCCTCTTCTCCTTGTGAAAGGCTGAGACAGTTGGGGGTTTTCAGCCTGGAGAAGAGAAGGCTCCAGGGAGACCTTATTGCAGCCTTCCCGTACCTAAAGGGGGCCTACAGGAGAGCTGGGGAAGGACTTTTTACTAGGGCATGTAGTGATAGGATAAGGGGGAATGGCTTCGAACTGGAAGAAGGTAGATTTAGATAAAACATTAGGAAGAAATTTTTTACTTTGAGGGTGGTGAGGCACTGGCACAGGTTGCCCAGAGAAGCTGTGGAAGCTCCATTCCTGGAGGTGTCCAAGGCCAGGCTGGANCTCTTCCGATCTTAGTGGGAGGTGTCCCTGCCTATGGCAGGGGGGTTGGAACTCGATGATCTTCAAGGTCCTTTCCAACCTAAACCATTCTATGATTCTATGAAATAGAAGCTTGTGGCTTGGCAGGTTAGGTTATGCCCTGTTGCTGCTTGCTTTGGGGCAGAGGTGTGTATGGTAGTGCTGTGGTGAGCCTGCGCTTTTTTCCTCTTACGTGTAGTCCAACGTGAAGTGGCTTCCTTCGGTTTCTAGGGCATCACTGGGAGCACCATAACAGAACAAAACTCCCAAATCCTGCTTCTCTGGGAAGCAGAAGTTACACAGGAAAAAATAGATCAGGTTTTGATTTTTGCTTATGAAATTACCCACAAGTGTCAAGTGGTGTAACATCGAACAGTGTACCCTTTTACCGCAGGTGATGCCATTTCCCTCAACTCTCTCTTCCCTGCTCAAAATTGTATATAAGTGTTGTATATATTTCTTGTTTTCCTTAGTGGAGAAAAAGAAGAAGGAAAACAAAAGCTCTTTAAATACGTCAAGCACAAGCACCTTGTACCTATCATGGAAGTCATATGCTTTCTTCTTTCTCACATACAAAGCAACACATACAGAGTGAAACCGAAGACCTGAATTTTATGAGTGAACATGAGCACATAATAATAGCCTGCAGCCTATAACTGTGTTAGTCCTTACTTTTGTATCTATACGTAAAGATTCCAGCAGCTATGTCAACATTAGTTTTCCTTTCCTCCTGAAGAATGTTAACCAAACTGTTCTAAATAGGTTAAAACCAAAGATGATGGATTGCGAGTCACATAAAACATGGCACAGCTCAACTGTCTCATTTTTCATGAGTTTATTTTTTGTTCTCATTGCACAGTTTACCTGTTTTACCTACAGAACTGCGCTGCACCAAACTAGTTCTTAGTTCTTAGAGACAGACCCCATTTAATATGTTTTACTTTTCCATAGGTTTAAAATTTCAAACCAATAGCTTTCACCATGAATAACACTGTCTGTGCTTGTTTCTCTCTTGTATTCCTGGAAATCTTTCTAAGACACTAGATTTCTAAATACAGGTTTCAATACCAAAATTACTAAGTATGATGCACATAGATATTACCAGTGATCTTATATTCATACATGTATATTTGCAGAAGCAATAGATGTTGTATACCAAAATAAATAAAATAGAGAAAACATTAAAGGTATGGATGAAACTACCTTTATTATCATAGAATCATAGAATCATAGAATGGTTTAGGTTGGAAAGGACCTTGAACATCACTGAGTTCCAACCCCCCTGCCATATGCAGGGACACCTCCCACTAGACCAGGTTGCCCAAGGCCATGTCCAGCCTGGATATTAGTATTTCAGCACCATAGCATAAAATAATAGAAAAAAAAATACAAATTCACCAAATATTTTCTTCTTGTAACTGCATTCCAAGACACAGATACATCATGCAATGATAGGTACAGCAAGTGGGTTGTTTGCCAGCTTCAGAAAAAAGAGGACTTTATCTCTGAGAAACCAGACGGTACAATATCTCACCAGTATTACAAGACACAGATTTAAATCGTAAATAATCTAAAATTGTAAACTATCTCCAAAATATTAGTTTAGCATGCCTTTCAAGTATAAATGTTGCATACAAGTCAGTGAAAGGGACCACAAGATCTTGTTCCAGCAACCACGACTTTGAAAGTCACCCAAAGCTACTCAGACAAGGTAGTTGTAGCTCAGAATTGTGAAATGCCTGAAGTGAATACATTACTCCACATTTGTTTGGGGCTTTTCATTTCTCCTTAAATGATGGGTTTTCACTAAGTCTTTTAATTTCTTAGAAAAGAAAATAACCTCTGATTGCAAATCATGTTATCAGCTAACTTAATTTCTTAACCATAACTATATAGATTGTATTAACCCCACAAAAATGATTACACTAGAAAACAGTAATAATTTTGATGTATGCAGGTGAAACAGAAGTCAATGGGACAGCGCTCACAAAGAATTGCTCAAACTCCTGGAATTACCAAGGATTTTAAAGAGAAGAAAGGCCAGTGCCCAGTGGCTACAAATCTCTCTGGCTCCTGTGCTGTTCATGTGTTGGGAACAAATACTCAAAACCTCATACCCACATGGAATTGCCAACAGATATTTTTTCCCCCTGTATTGCACATAGGCCTGAGCGTAACATGGATCTGACTCCTCCGTAACAGTACACTGTAAATCTTTGGCCTTGTATAGCTAAAAGGCTCTTATGATGTCAACAGGAATATGGCCAGAGACAGAATAACTAAAATTACCTGGTTTATCCATGTTATCTACTCCTCGCAAATATAAGCAAAACTGCATGGGTTTTGCTTATACCGAGTAATTTCTCTGCTGCTTCGAGACTTTCCAGTCCTGCCAGCTCTGGCGTGGGAGTGCTTTATCTTCTCTACCATTTCAAAAGTAGCTCCCATGTGCTACGGCAATTGCTCTTTACTAACTCTGTACAGATCGTGTCCTGCACCTTAACTGAAGCTACCTATCTCTTAATTTTTACTACCAACTATCCAGCTGCCAACCCCCTATTCAATGTCATTCAGACATTCAGTCGTACAGTGCTGTGCATATAGATATACCAATTTATAGACTTGTTACATATACGTGGGAGTGCTACCTTGGACTACTACTGCTGTCACTGGGATTTGGAAAGATTTAACCTTTCTGAGAGTCACTGTAGAATCAATGGATCATTGATCATCCATGCAAAGTTTTTTCTATTCTCATTTAACCCCACATTTTTCTTTTTCTTTTATCGTCTTTTTAGATCCACTAACCTTTTCCTCACAGTATATCTCATATTCAGACGTAGGAGTTTTATAGCCAAGTCCCAGTTTTAGTATAAAAATTTTGCTATTTGCAGAAGCTGTTAGAATGATTTTTTCAGTGCCCTGTTCAATTTATGAGATCCCTCAAATCCCCCAGATTTTGGCTGCAGAGGAATGTCACAACCCAAGGGGTTCGTGTTTTCTTTCTTCCCTCGTATCTCTGCAAACAGAAGGATTGCATTTTCAGACATGACCATAATGTGTGTAATATTTTCCCACTTCCTTTCCTACAACCCCAGCGATTTTTTTATTGTCTCTTTCACATTTCTTCACTTTGGCCAGTCTCCAGTAAGCTCTCAAATGATCTCCTGATGTTCATATTTTAAACTTCAATCTTGCTTTGCTTTCCCTCTTATTTTTGCGCTCTCTCTTTCAGTTAGTATGATGTTCCTACAAGTTAATCTCCTGTTACAGCCCTCTTCAGACTGGCATTACGCTGTAAGGCACCGAATGCTCCCTGGCATTTAAGCTGGAACACGATTGCAATTGCCTTAAACTTGCTGAATATAAGTCAATAGCATAGGTACAGCATATACGGCACCAGAGATGCTGACTCCGTTTCTGTTAGACCGCGTACAACATCTAACAGTGAGAAGTCAGAAAAACAACTGTATTTACCTTGCCACGAGGAACTCGCAGGAAAGGGCATTTGGGGGTGGATCAATGACATGATAGGGGTTTAGATCTTGCTTGCTACAGAGATGGCTTTGACTTCCCTGCCCCCCCGTTGACCCGTACAGGAGAGAGGTAATTGATGACAGCCTGTTCCCAAGAGCAGGTTATAATACTCCTGTTGTCCATCCACACAGGCAACCTAATTTTCTCCTCTGTCTAGAAACCAGTTCATCTCAAACACCTGCGTTCATGGATTAGTTTCGCATGTGAGCTCTTTGGACATAGTGTTGTTCGATATTCCTAGCATGTCAATGTCAAGGATAAAGGGTATTATTATTATTATTATTACTATTATAGTATTGACTGTACAGTTTTGGCAGTGCAGGAAGATTATCTTAATAGTCCTCATTCTTTAGTTTATTTCTAAGCAATTTCCCAATGATGTTGTAACTCTAAGCCAGATACAAGTTTAGGATATGAACAATATATTAGCTTTTTTCCTATTAGTATGCATGACTGAGATCCAGTAATATGTATACATTAGCCAGCTGTTTTATGATTTAGTTGAACCGGGGTTTTTTTCCTCCATTTCTCTTAGGGAAGCCAATATACTTACAGTTATTACTACTTTTAAAAAATCTGTTCTATAATTTTGTCTTTTTCTTTTCCATTTTTCTTCTATTCAATTCACGCAATGTTGCCAGCTTCTTGAAGTTTCTCCTCACAATTATTTTTACTCTCCTGATCACACTTATACTACCGTCACATCTCTAAGACTTGCTGAACTATAGGTCATAAAGAACTTGTTTTGAAAAGAGTTTGTGTTCATATGTTTGTTTGGTTGTGGATAATCTGTCCAAAACTCTCGGAAGGCGTTCATTACTTTGAAATGTTTACTAAATAGATCAGCTCAATATATTTGTGCTTACAGGCTGCTTGAATTTCTTAAGACTTTACCAAAGGAAGAGATCTTCAGTGAGGAAAAGAATTATACAGCAAATGAAGAAAATTAGGGACTGATTTTGCTGAATTTGCATATTTGAGAGAATCCAGTTTCAGCATCTAAGGTATCACTAAAAACCTGCAAAACAAACCCATTCCATATTGTGTCAGCATAGCAAGAAGGTAAACTAGTTAGTTAGTGGCTGACCTGCACTACCCTCCTTCATTTACCAAAGCAGTTCACTAAGCTGTGAAGAACGCTTTGGACAGTCATATGTAAATGTGCACGTGGGCAATGAAAGCAGCTTAAACACCAGCAGATACTCAAGAGCTAAGAGTTAAAGAACTGAAAATGCACCAGCAGACAAAAGAATCCATTTGATAAATCTATTACAATCAAAAAAAATATGCTTTTTTTACTTAAGATCAACATGAATATATTTATATCACAATATATATTTTATGTTACAGCTTTACCAGAGACTTACTGTCTCTTCTATTTGTCTCCATTTCTCACTGGAATTAGAAGACGCTCTTGTTGCTCCTTTGGCAATACAGTGTTTATATCCCCTAAATAGTAACTGTGAACTTTTTGCTCATATAGAGACAGGTAAGAGAGGCCTCACATAGAATGTATTAAATAATACACTACCTAAACTAACTAATAGACTACCACAAGAAGGTTAGCAATCTCAGGACCCTGTGTCTCTGTGCATGCATATTTAAATGTTAGAAAGTTCAAGAAGCAGATCTAAATTAAATCCTGGATTGGAATAGAATATGGGTTGGCTCTCTACTATATTTCTTTTCAAGACAGATTTCTTTTCCCCTCACAAGATCTTGATCTATTGGGGGCGGGGGGCAGGGGGGAGAGTCCGTAGAGAAAAAGAGGCTTTACGTTGAATTACAATGCTTTAGAGAGCTAAACTATATAAACCCCAATCGCGTGTGTAACCCCTTCTAAGCATTTCCAGGTGCTGTCTGGAAAAAGTTAGCTCAGGCTGAACACGATATTTAGGTAAGTAACACAAGTTTAATTTATTTGTACGCTTGGTAACTCCTAGCCATATCGCCTTTGACAAACTCTGCTCTGGCAGGGGGGTTGGACTAGATGATCTCCAGAGGTCCTCTCCAACCCTGACCGTTCTGTGAAACCAGGCCATCCCTGGGCACTTCAAGCACATAGACAAGCAAAGGGCACTGAGTAAAATATCCTTCACTGATGCTTCCATCCAATTGCCCTGAAAGCTGACGGAAACACTGGGCTTAATTCTGGTATCACCTGAACCTTTACACAAAGCCCAGTAGATGTTTCTTCCAGGTCACCGCCTTGTGTGTAACACACAGCACTTTCTATCCGCATGCCCACGCAGCTGAGAAGAACGAAGCAGAACCAGACCATTGAAACACAACCAGGTGCATCTGCTCTTTCTCTCTCCCTACTCCCCCAAAAGCCTTCGGAGAAGGATGAATGACAATAAAAAGAAGTAACTGAACATGCTGACTAAAAACTTCAGGGACTTATAGGAAACCCTGGCTTTGTTATTAATGATAGTGTCAAGAAATCAATGAAGATTGCATGTTTCCCCTGATAATATCCCCGACTACACTCCTCACTGGCAGCTTTCCGTGTTACTTAACACAATTGACCTGTACTTGGGTATCATGCCAGCAAAAAATAGTGAAACCCTTCAACGCTACAAAAGAGCATATTAACATATGTATTATGCTCTGCCATAGACTATAGGGGTTCAAAAAGCAGCATTCATCTTTACGTGGCTGTTTGCCAGCTCCCACATACACACGTCGGCGTGCCCCCAAAAAGCAATCCCAGCCTTTTTTTTTTCCTTTCCTTTTTTTTTTTTTTATGGATGGATGAGCTGCCAATAAATTGGAGCACGACAAAGTCTGCCTTTCTCATTTTCTTCCTATATGCACTTGCTACTTTAGATCTAAAAAGGAAAAGAGAACTAACAAGATGTTTGTCCACTGGCTTTCTGTAATTAATACGGGGAAATTCCCAGACGATAATGAGACATTTCAGAATAGGATTACATGTTGACACTGGTTCTTGAGTTCAGCAGTTTGCGATACTATTGCCCACCAACAAAACATTTGACATAAATGACTAGCCTATTAACTCACCCTTGGAGGAGAGTGTCTTATAGTTCCCATCCTGCTTGTCAAGAGGCATTTGCAAGTCTTACAATGCATTAAATGAATTCTCTAGTGCTTGCACATTCAATTTCCATCCTTTCTTTTTAATCTTTAGTGATTTTAGCAGCAATGTCCTGGGAACCATTTTGGTACAAAAACTCTAATAAGGAAAAAAGCAGGGTGACATTTAATTAACAAAATTAATTAGTGCTAAATAGTGAAAGAGCATTCTCTAGCCATTTATGAGACAACAGCTGAGAATGGAGGAATGCTGGGGATGACAGCTGGAAATTGTGCTCAATTAAAAATTAAAACACATTCTGACAATATGAGAAAAAAATAGTTTCTACACTAAAATTTCTCAAGATCTTAAACTTCTGCGATCCCAATATCATAATGCTGATTTTCAACTTTTTTTGAGGTGCCGCCCTGACAATTTGCCACTAGAGATATGACAGCCTATATAGAGAATTTAAGACAGCTAATAATAACCTTGCGTTTCTTTTGTGGCCCTTTCGAAATTATCTGCAGGGCCTCCCCTCCCCCAAGGATTTTGTGGAACAGAGCTTGATATTCTGGTCATGTAATTGAATATGAAGTTTAATGAAAGTAAGAGCCAAAAAGCATCAGTTACATCCACTATTCCCACTAATTAGATATTCTATAGTTCTTGGATCACTTTAGTTTTATGAACCAAGTGAAAATATGTTCTTAAATGGTAAAAAAGCAGCAAGTGTGCTTTACGGTAGAGATTTGGTTTTATTATTATTTTTAACTCACTTCTGTTTACTGCTCTTAACGTCTATGACATAAAACCAGGGAATAAATCCCACAGTTTAAACTTAGCCTATGATATTGGGTTTTTTTACTTCTTCTAGCTCTGATGTTTAGTACTAAGCAAACTAAAGTCAACATATTGTAAATTAAGATAAAACTGCAGTCAAACACTGACTTGTCTGTAGGAAGTAGTGATAAACGATCCTAACATGTATGCTGAGCTCTTCAAAGACAGAGGGCTACAAAGGAGTAGATGTAGTCTCTACTCATGCCAAACTGTTTGTTCATGTATTCTAGAAACTAGGGCAAGGCAGGTTACCCAATTGCCCACGAGCATTCATATAGTCTTATCTCTTTCAAGAAGGACTCTCATTTTCTCTGTAGGCTTTTTCGCCTGTACAGGAAGAAAAACCCTGCCTGGCTGCATCTGTGTCACCCTAAAAGAGGTCTCCCGAGCCACTGTCCTAGTAAGACACAGCTGCGCGTCAGCCTGTACATAAGTCTGTTCCTAAAGACTGACATACTCCTAATATGACCTATTAATGACCCCGTAACTTAAACCCCACCATTTGCCACTTTGTTTTGCCCATTTCTGTTCACTAAAGTCCATGGCAACATTGAGCTCCTTTTACTTAAAACATGCCTGTATCCAAAATTGGTGTACAAGTTGTCTTTCTTCAGCTTTGCCTTTTTTTCCTATAATCAAGATGGATAATTTTTTTTTTAAAAGGTAATATAATTATTTCCATTTTTCTGAAGCTCTGTTCTATAAAATGTCTTTTTTAAAAAAATATTGATTCTAACTGAAGGAAAAGTTGAAGCCTAAAAGAATATTGAAGATATTCTCTATAGAGAGGACATGCAGTAGCGTGTCTAAACAAAAGCCCAGTCTTTCAGCAGTACACAAAAGTATTTACAGAAGGATTAGTGAATTTATAAAACAAGAAAAAAATGCAGTGAGCTTGGGAGTTGGGGATTTTAGATAGGCCCATGAAATATATCTGCAATATTCCCAAGTGTGAGCTCTCACATGGTGCTGACATGTGCCTTCCACAAGACAAATACAGAATCAGATATGAAGAACACAAGTAAATGCCGAATAACATTCAAAAAGGAAAATATTTGTAGGTTTATGATCCAGCTGCCATGGAAAAAATTATTGTCCAGAGTAAAAGAAAGGTAATCTGAAGACTCTGAGCCAGACAGTTTAAATCACATCATGCTTGTGGCCTTAAAACATAATCCAATGATTTTTTTTTTCTTTAATGCAGGAGATAGAAGTAACTTCAGGACTTATATTTATTTGATGACTAAAATGTTGCACACATTTATGAACCTGTGAAACTACATGTTTTTAGTGCATTTAAATACACAGAATTAAGAGTAATTTTAGTGTTTGCAGGATAGGCTTTACATCTCCATTTAGATACTTATGTAGATAGAGGTTCCTATAACTTTCATAACTGTGAAAATATTGGCCCGTTTTAAATAATTTTAAAAGTCAATAAAATGACATTGTACAAGTAGATATGCTTTATATTTATACTGATTTTACGATTCTGAGTTGTTCAAATCCTGGACATAAAGTCAAAATCTAATGATTACTGAAATCAGTGGAGTCTTTCCACTGCCCTCAGGATTGGGACACAAAATTCAGAACTTGGGAACAGTTCTTTTGATTCATCTACAGATCAGTAACTTATTTTAATGTTAATAGTACACTAGTTGGATTTCTTCACAGATACTCTCACTTTTCAAATACATTCTGTTCTGATACTGAGGAATGATACAAAAGCACTTTTCCAGCATAAAGAAAACAATGTTAGTAGATACATTGTTACTTTTTGAATCACAGTGTTGTTTTTACACTTTCTCTTGTGAACATTTTTTCAAAAACTAGACATGAGCTTTTATTAGTAAATGCCCATTTATTATTAAATGCACGCTGGAAGTTTCATTAATGAATATTTGAGAAATGTTAATAATGTATTTTCCATACTTCTTTTATCCTGATAGAAATGTTTCCTAATTAGTTAAGTGAGCCACTGTATATTCTCCCAAGCGCTATCAAAATAATTTGAGATTTACTGTGTTTTTGAAGGCACAACAGTACTTTTTCTAGAAAAAAAACCCCACAACCTGCGTAGCTTTTCATAAAGCCAAACTTTAGGATGTCCAGACATGGGGAGCTGAAGAGTCCATTTGCACATTGAGACCGGTGTTGAGGCAATTCTCGTGTAAGCACCGTGCTACAGAGATATATCTGTCCACCGTCCTGCAGTGCCTTATGAGTACAATTCATGAGCCCCTCACTTATGGGCACCTGAAAGTCCACAGGGGATGGGACATTCCCACTGGGAACGTAGCAGCAATAAGGTAGTAAAAAAATACCCATTCATTGAAGTATAGACCTTGTTTCTACACGTTTAAGGCTGATGAGGAAGTTTGGGATCAAACACTACATGAGCATGTTCTTAATTAGTTTGTGAAAATTCCTGGCAATGATACTACACATGAACGATGAGTAAAAAGGTATTTGTGCTTTAAATATATTAATAGCAGCAAATTTTCCATATAATAAACTAACCTCATAAAAATGATAGAAATAAATAAATCCTGTCCCAGGTTAAGACCAAAAATCATAAAAATATTAATGAAAATGTATTTTGACTGAGAAATAACAGAATTTAAAGTTACCAAAATCATATATGCAACCTGCAGTCTTTGCCTGCCAGATGGTAAACGGTCCTGGCAACTGCTGATTAAAAGAGACATATAAATATATATATAAAAATATATATATACTGTGTATACTTATACACAGTTATATAATATATAATTATGTGAGAGATATATATAATTATATATAAAAAGTGTACATGTATATAACGATATAATATATTATACAGTTCAGCTTGGTTTCCCTGCTGCCCACCAGAGACCTGAGATGGAAAAATGTGACCATGTTCTTGTTAAGCTGACCAGAAGAGTATGGCGAGTTTTTATTTTTACTGCTTATTGAGGGCCAGTGAGGAAACTAAGAAAAATCATTTATTGGCTTTCACCTCCTAAGGTTTCTCACACCAGTGGTTGTCTAGCAGGCATTAATGAAGTCAAGGAGCTGAAAGAAGCCCTAGATTTTCAGCGGCTTGGCTCGTGGGCCCAACAGGAACCTGGAAATCATCAGACATCCGCCTCAGTAGCCTATTTCCTGACTTAGCAGCCCGTTGAGAGCTCTGGAAGGCAATGTGATTGATTTTTGTTAAAATCCTCCTCATAGACCACCAGAACATTTTGAAATCAAACTGAGCCTCTTCAACAGTGAGAGTTTCACAAATAGGCAAATGTCTGACCAGACCTAGAATATACAGAATATATGCCATAACAGGACCGGTTGATTCTAATAGTGACTTTTAAAAATATATTGTTTAAAATGTTCTACTTGTATCATATCGTTTAAAATATCATTTAAACACATTATTGTAAAATTGTTGAAATTTCAGAACTGTGTTTCATTTAAATGCCAACTGAAGCCTATTTCCTTGTGTCCAAACTTACAGTCTAAAAGTGGAGCAATGACATAGATCATTATGAAGCCAATTCAATCAAATCCATTTCCCACAGTAAATAATTCAAAATCAATGAAATAACATGAGGTCTTGTGTTTGTTTGCTTTGCCTTTTTAAGCATATTAACACATTAACATATATTTAATTTATTTTTTAATTTATTTAAATATTTATTATTTTCTTTTATATTTTATTAATGTATTAACATATATCTAAACATTTTAAACATAAGAAACAGACTTGTGTGATTGTGGGATACCCTCTGCGACTGTAAGATCCTGAAACGTATTTAGTCTGGCACTTAATGGTAGTAATGAATTGGTGTCCATTGCTGGAAAGAAAACTGCAATGGAACTTACACCCTAACGTGCCTTTTCTTCTTCTCCACAGTAACCAAAGCACTCTAAAGTCTGACTCCAGCTGATTGCCTTTTTAATGAATCCTAAGTCAGCCATCTCTAATTCTGAGTTTTTAGAGCTGGCAGTATTAACCTGATTCTTCTGAATTACCAATCAGTAAGTAACTGAGTACCCGTTTAGAAACTGTGTCTCTCGGCACCCATCAAAGGGTTCAAAACTGCTTTGATGGTGTCATCTCTGTAGCCCACACCTTATCAGACAGGGTTTCATCGGGCATATAGTCTGCCACCAAAAAGTATTAGCCCACTGCTACTTTCTTAACCAGTTAATTACATTGGTTTAAGGCTACCTCTGGGTTCTTTTGTCAAAGCTAAATTTAGCAAAAATTTGGGACGTGAATCTATTTTACTTTTGTTGTGTTTATCTGACTAACTCTGACTGCTCCCTTAGAGACTTATCGGAGAAGCTTTCCATCCTTCTCTTTGCCTTTGATCAAAGGCCGTCAGAATTTGCTTCATTTACATTTCAGACCCACTGATTAAAACCATGTCCTTTGGGTTATGAAGTATTGTTGGATGACAGAACTAAGACAAACTGTTCTAACTTCCTCGTTGCATTGTATTACCTCAAGATTTTTATCACCCTGCTATTATGCCTCTCCTGTATCTGCATGCCTGTTTGGCATAGGAGCTTTCTTGCTGCAGAAGTACTGATAATCTCTGGGTTTTAGGACAATCAATGACTCTTGGTCCCAGGGATATCATTACTGTTAAAAGAATTTTTAGTGTAAAGATAACCTGCTGACTGCTGGGAGCATAATACTCTTTCAAATGTTCTGCTACGTGTACAGTAACACCTCTTTTTGTGGAAGCCTATGAACAGCACACAACACCTATGGCAGTTTTAATTTAGAAGGGATCAGCTCTTTGCAACTGAGAGATGCGAAGCCATTCAGTCAGAAGGAAATCAGTAAAGAGAATACTACTTTGGTTGGTTCTACAGCGCTTTCTTTGTTTTATGTTGTTAGCAATGAGCAAGGTTCATGGCATGACATTTCATCAACTAAATCCGTGTCCCTTGATAACCTCTTAAAATCCTGGGCTTTCAACAGAATTCCCTTTCCCCGAGAAGGGTTCAGTTAAGCTCTTATTAAACTCATATGATGTCATAGACCACTGACAGAATAAACATCCGAAGCCTGATTTGGCTTTGTTCTTTCCCTTCCTCCGTCTTCTGGAGCAAGTGTTTTCCACTAAGAGCCTTACACTTCGGCTGACTTTGACAACTGATACCTTACTATGATAAGCACAAAGATGGGAAAAATACATAAGCACAGTCTCTTCTACAGCACTGACAGATCAATTGGACAGGCAAGTGTTTGACTAGCATTAATGGAATTGCTAAAAAAAAAAAAAAGAAAAAAAAAAAGAGCTGTTGCTCCCATTACCTCCAGTGCTATGCATCGTAACTTAGCTTTTAAGACTTACTTGCTCAGAGGTCACTTAGGCACTTGATTCCTTTGTTTTCCTTCTGCCTCTGCATCAAGTTTAAGGTTATTGTAGCCAGAAAAATTACCCGCTTCTTTTTTGCCTATTCAAAGAATCTGATCAAGGATAAGAATTTACAAACGGGAATGAGACTCAAATCTCTCTGACACTATTATATTCTACATTTTCCTGGCTTTTTTTTTTTTTGGTGAATTTTATCCCTTCAAGATTCTTGTATCTTCCTGCTAGTAGTCATTCTTGATAGTCACGATGAAATTTTAAATTGGTTTACTTTAGGTACGGAGAGTGAATATTGAAACTGTCTTTTGCGTTAAGAAAACAATAATCTCTTCACTCACATGGCAGGAGAGAGGGTGACTGGTTGTCAGATTTCTGTTGGTTTTGCAAGACTTTTAAATGCTTTTACCTGCTAATCAACATTTATAAAAGTCATTAGGGTTCTCCATAGTGTACACTGCAGGTGCGGGTATTAGGAACTGAATACGAGTTTTGAGTTTGCTTTTCTTGTTACTTACATAAAAAAGAAAATGTTTTTACTACTTTTTGTTTGTTTGTTTGTTCTTTGGAAGAGCTCCTTACTTAGGAGCCATTCAAAGACTACCTCCTGTCATCTTTACTTCAGATTTGTGTGTTTCTAGATTAGATACAGCCAAAATAACTACGTAAGTAAATATGTAATAATTATAATAACTATGGATAAGCCATTACAGGGTAATATTTTCATACTGATTAAAGAATTTACAAGGAGAACGATGATATATATTAGTCTTACACTACATTGCTAAAGTGTGTCTGTAAGAGGCTACGCACATCTATCCACCTAACTAGTTACATCATTAGCATCATAGAATCATAGAATCATAGAATGGTTTAGGTTGGAAAGGACCTTGAAGATCATCGAGTTCCAACCCCCCTGCCATAGGCAGGGACACCTCCCACTAGACCAGGTTGCCCAAGGCCACGTCCAGCCTGGCCTTGAACACCTGCAGGGATGGGGACTCAACAACCTCTCTGGGCAAATGATGGGCAAAAATCATCTTGTACTTAAAAGGAGAGGGGTATTCCTAACAATGAATGCACACAAGGAATGTAAAGAATTATACAATTTTTGTACTGCAGGCTCTAAACAGAGTAGTTTGCCTTAAATTTATTTCGCAGTAAAGAAGAATACACTATTCTTGAATGGAATCTAGCCACCCAATAGTAACAATATGCATGTAGATGTTTCAGAAGTTTATGGCGAAAATCATGGTTCAACTTCCAAAGATGAGGAAAGGTTCTCTCCCAGTTTCAGATGTAAAGACTGTAGTTCTATTTGGAGATTGCTCTATGTACCCTTTGGGCTCTAAAAAGCTAGGGCCCTTTTATTTGAGGGGATATTTTGTAATTCTTGCTCCTTCCATTTCACTCTAATACCTGGACTATTTCACTCTAATTCACAGAGATATTTACTTTATTCTGGTAACTATAAGACATGGGAAAAGAGGGCTGTCCACAAAACCGTAAGTACACGCGTATGAATACTGCTGCTACCAGCTCATTCTTTCTTCACAGGGAAGGGAACTATGTGAAAAAATATCCAAGAATAAGATATAACTGCAGTTTACAAAATTTAACTGATATTAAGAACAGTTTAATCAACCATACATGCTGTCATAGAACTTTACCAGACTACAACACTTAAAAGCGGCACCCAAATGCATGCAGGGTGCAGAGGGTCCTGTCAGGAGATGTCCTGAATTGGTGAGAAAGCCTCGTTGCACGCTTTTTCTTTTGAATGGGTCAGGTGTATGTGTCAAGTATGAGCAGCATGATACGTGGATA
This sequence comes from Anarhynchus alexandrinus, assembly GCA_008711295.1. NCBI lineage: Eukaryota > Metazoa > Chordata > Aves > Charadriiformes > Charadriidae > Anarhynchus > Anarhynchus alexandrinus. The sequence goes on along the minus strand of VUYV01000085.1, from coordinate 741,632 downwards.
CAGGATTGCACATTTTGATCATAGACAACTATTATTAATTTTCCCATTATTTTAATCTAAATTAATTACAAAAATGATCAATGCAGTATGTTCACAGTATACAGCGGTAAACAGAAATTGACTATAATACAGGGGTATCCTGGTTTGAGGTAAAACAGAACCAATTTTGTTCAGTAACTTCGCTTCTTAGCTGGGCCTCTGCTAACTACTGAAATTAACAGCATATTGTGCAGACAATGTTCACTCTCTCAGAGTGATAAGACCAATGTTCATAGCTGATGCCCAGGCATGGTGTGCAGAGAGGCTCTTGCTTATACTCATTGCTATAACCCCCAAGGCCAACCAACTTTGTTGTTTGCCCCATTGGAAGGTCAGAAGCGAAAAAGCGCAGTGGGGTCCCACCTGCAGGGAGGAGCGGACAGGACAGGTGACCCAAAACTGACCAACAGGGTATTCCATCCCATCTGCATCATGCTCAGTATAAAAGCTGATGGATCAAAGGGTCAGCCCTCTTCCTTCAATGGCTGACATCTGAGGAGGACTCTGTTCGTCTGCCTGTGATCCCGATCCTGAATCCAGATCCAGAATCCGGTTCCCGTCCGTCACCGAGTCCAGCCTGGGACTGGCCCAGTGCCAGCCGGTGTCATGATTGTCATCTCGGGAGCTTGATACGGTTTTGTATATATTTTTCATTATTTCTTTTTATTTTATTATTAATATTTCATTAAAGTAGTTTAGTTCTTTCTAAACTCATAAGTCTCTTTTTCCTCCTCTGCCTCTCTCTTTTAAGAGGGGTAGAGGGGAGCATCTGTCAGTCCCATCAGGGGGTCCCCTAGGTCCCCAGTAGCCGATTTGGCCTAAACCACGACAAGGGGTGAAAACATATTTTCACTCTATTTTATAGATTGGGCCATTAAATGAGTGAAATAAGTATTTACCGAATATAGGGATGCATTCTGTCTCAGTGTATATAAATATAAAGTAAAAGGTTGTCACTACTGGAATACAGCCAGCTAATTTCATTCAGCATAGTCTCACAGTTTCATTGACCAATCAAAATTAAAATGATGCTTAATAGCCAACAATTCACAGTGCCATTAACATGTAAAAATCATGTTTCTCACTTTTGCTTCAAACCATTTTTCATTTTTCTTGCTATCATATTGAAAAGGAATTTAGTTAAAATTAAATCCTTGGGAAAAAAAAAAATACTCTCCAACTTATCAGTTGAAAAGGATGAGGGTCTCATAGGACTGAAATTGCATTTTTTGGCTATTTCCCCCACCCTGAGAATAAATTCTTATTGTTTTTAAATGTTAGAGGTTGTGTTTGCTTTAAAATAGCTGCTTTAAGCAGGTGATGTGTGCCAGTTCAAGAAGCAGCAAGTGAACCAAAAATCCCTGAGCAGTGCAGATGTTCAACAACATGAGTAATAAACTCCAATCACATAAGCTCTGCCAAACAGAAGGAAAGTTTTCTTGAGTGTAAAGGTATTTTCCCAATTTTTTTGCTTCAATTTCTCAGAAAATCATGTACTTCTCTTTTTAATATTGTGCTTTCTTTTAGATTTTTAAACTGTGCTTCAGTATCAGTACAACTCAAGCAGATACCAGAATATTCCCAAGCACTTCCAAGGTTTCCAAGTGCCAGTCTTACAATTTTCTCCTCGTAAGCCATAACCTATGACATACAGCAGAGACAATTCAAGGAAAGAACAGCATTCCTGCTATACTGCAGCTCTAGGCTCTGTTCCCTCCATTTCAGGGACCAGGTAAAAGTTGTATGCACTCGTGCATCCCAGGTGAGCAGACAAAACTCCTTCTGGGTGAAGGCGATACTGTACGGCACTGATTTTGGGCATGAAAAGGACAGGAAATGCCATTTGCCTCTCTGGACTAAGACTGGCTGTTCTGTGAGTACCAACGTTGGAACAAATAAAAAGGGTTTCTCTTTCTGATGAGGTCTCCCTGGTAATAGCTGAACAAATTCCTTTCCTCGTCAAACAGAGCAAGTGGAGAACCAGGTGCTCCTACACGTGCAGTTCCATGATGGAAAAGGATTAGTTCTCAGTAGTAATTAACATGTAGCAAGCTGGTAACCTTAAGTCTTGGGAACAAGGAGAGACACTTGAAGAATCTCTATTGACCTGCATCTGTCATCTACTTACAGAGCTTAGTTCCTGATGAGACTGAGGGCTTTTGGCATCCCCAACTATAAATTACACGGCAAGAGTCTTGTACCCATGCATGCAACACGATGCCTGCCTCAGAAACTACACGGGAAAACAAAGTTATGGCTTGCAAACTTGTCATTGTTTCATGTATTCTTGGAATGAAATAAATGACTTCTCTTGGGGTTTCCTTAATTTGCTACAAACTCCTTCCTGCAAAGAAGTTCACAAAATATTTTTTAATGGCAACTTCAGAAAATTATTTTTAATAGCAACATCTGGAAAAGTAGGCCATCTTTTATTCTGCAACTAATATAGCCATGCACCTCAAGTGCAAATATGCTTGGTTACATGATTTAATTCCTAGTAATAATTTCTTCAGTCTGATTTGTTCAAGAACAAACATCCTACTTATAATTGAGCTGTAATGATGAAGGGGTGTATCCACATAACTACACTCTCTGATGTACAAACATAAATTTTGAAAATAAGATTTTAACTGCAAGCAGGTAACAATAAGAAGCTTTAAAAACAAAGAGCGAATAAAAATCATCCAGTGAATGTAGATACAAGAACCAGAAGGAATGCTGTTTGCCTGTGATTACGTTATAGACTACTTTTTCTCATAATGTTTAAAAAACACTCTCCATTAAATCACTCAATTACAGAATTTTCTCAAATTTTCGTTTTGTTTGTAATGCACACTATTAGACTGGCTGCTTGGCTTTTCCTTTCCACACAAAGGAATCTGGAACGTTGTCTCAGCTCTCAGCAAAGTTTGCTCCAAGAATAAAGCGAAGCGGAGGACTGTTTTGTTTGTCAACAGGTTTTTGTTTGTAGTGATTTTTGTCTGTGAGGATAGTTTGAATTGAAATCAAAGGGAATTTGGAAAGAATTGGTTTGTTCAGTCTTAAAAGGAAAAATGAAGACAAGGGAGTACTAGTCACACACATAAAAGGTTACTCTAGCAAAGTTGGTAATAAATTGCCTTCTATACCCGTTGGGGAATAAGGTGAAAGTGATGTGCATAAAATGCAGCAATGGAAGTTTAAGCCAGATGTTATGAGAAACTTATCATTGAGAGGATAAAGAAGGAATTAAATTGGCTAAGGAAGTGGAGGAATCCAGATTTTCAAGGGTTGGTTAGACTAGCATCAGCCAAGAATTGTTCAGCTATAACTGCTCCTGTCCTGAGGCAAACAAATACACTAGAAGACAAGATAAGGTCCTTTTCAGCCTTATTCTCGTTTTTAAAGTCTTCCTGAAATGAAAATATTTCTTTAACATTTGTAAAGTTCAATGTGTTAGAAAAAATATGAAATAAAATATTTTAATTTTTTTAAATAGATTTCAAAATAATCAGTTACAGAACCACACAAAAGAACCCTAATCAAGGTTTCACTAAAGGCTTTCGGTGTGGATGAACCCTCATTTTTCACACAAACAGTTTTTCTCAGCTCGATCTGAAACCAAGTTAACTGCTCATTAATTCTTTCCCAGACAGTTTCTAAAATCTGTATCACAAGTTTCCTTGGTAACAGCAGCCAGCATAATATTCCATGACACCTAGCCATTAAACCGCACAAAAGCACGAATCCTGAACCTCTGTGTCCATCTAGGAGGATAAGGGGAGGCTAAAGGCAAACACACTCCCCCGCACGTACACGATCCTGTCCCAAGCACACATCAAATGCAGCTGATGTGGATGGTGACAGCATCCTACGACACACTGGATACGTGGATAGCAGTTAGAGGCTCACCTAATATTTACCACTGCCTTTTCTCCCTGTATAGCTCCTGGTACAATCTTGCAGGAAGCCAGGAGAGTTGCAACTCCCAGCAAACACAGCTCCAACTTCTGAAGTAAACTCTTTGCCCCAACTGGCAAAGCTTTTGCTGCCTTGAAAACACTTAATCCATCCAATATTTATCAGGAAAAAGAAAAATGCTTTCTTTTTTTTATTTTTACACTTGATAATCTCATCATTGTTATTTTTTATTAAGGACCAGCTCAAAGATTTCAATCATTATCAGCTGCACTGTGCTAAATGTTGTGCAATAGATATCCAAGAAAAAAGACAATCTAATTCTACTAACTTCAATCCCAGATCTGGTTCCCTATTTACTTCAGTCACTCACAATGAGAACTGACTTATTTGTAACTCAACTAAACCGTTGTAACAGGCATTCATGACCTGATAGTAGAGGCAACACCTGGAAGAAGATGGAAATCTCTTTCCTGAAAGTGAAGGAGGTGAGTATCTACCACAGCGCTAATTTGAGAAAGAATATGCTGAGCCAGCAAACCCTACAGTGGAAGACGGCTCTCAGGTGATGGGCAAGGGCAATTTCCTCATCAACTTTAGGTAAGAACATGTAGAGTGATCGACCACAGCTGATACAAAGGAAGCTGAACATTTCTCAACAACAACAGAGCAAGAGGGCAGTCTTTATTATTGATAAACAGCTACATCAGGTGAGACAATCAGCTGGCTGGGTAACTGTTTGTCCCTGAGTTAATCAAAGGAATGCAAATGTATGTCTTCCCGAGTTACCCAGACCAGTATGGCGAAGTAAACTTGGCTCAGCCCAGCGTAAGAGTACGAAAACTGAACAAGGAACAAATAAGTATATTTCGTATTACCACCCTCCACGTGGGTAGTATCCAAAAGAACACAGTCAGAAGACATTGCACTCAGGATAAGAATGGTGATTTTACCACGAAAGCATGATAACCTGAAAATGGAATAAACACCTAATAAATTCAGCCTATTTTTCCTATTCTACTTTTGGAGCTGTGGAAGTATTCAATATCAGATATCAACTCCTCTACCACACAGTTAAAAAAGGTCATGGTAAATGTTGTGTAAAACTAAAGTTTTGCCAGTCTTTCTACAGCACTGTCAATTCTCAGATAAATCTGCTTCTCGAAGACTCTCTTTTAATAAAGCAGAACATCCTGGGATGTGAAGAGTGGTGTCTCCATGGTTTGATCCCTTCTGCTCTGCTGATTTCAACAGCAATATGTATGTCATTCCAACGCTGAAGCACTACACTTGGCAATGAAGTTAAGGAAGATTAAAAGGAATCTTCCTGATCTCCAATTATGTATATTTAAATGTACACTTGACACAGTGTATTAGCCGGCAAAAACCTGGAATTGTCAACAGCTGAAAAACCTGCTCATCAAAAAAAGCACTCCCAGTTTCTTTTATTCATTTTCCACGGACACAATCAGACTTCAAAGGCAAATACGAACTGATGCCGGATTTTATCTTTTTTCTCAGATTCTCTTCTCAGATATGGTTTCTTTTATATTCAAGTTTGCACAATGAATAGAAATTTTTACTCATTACTGTCTCAGTTGCTGTGGCCCATATTATTCTTTATCTTTAAAATTATGTTACCTTCTTTTCAATGCCATTCCTAACCATGGAGACAGAATATGTCAAACTGATTTATGCCTAGGCACTTACCTCAAGAGTGAGTTATTTTCCCAAGCATGTATGCCAGAATAACATGTAATCTTTTAAAACGTGGAAGCAAAAATGAAATTAATTTGATTGAAATTTTTCTAGGGTGTAAGTATTATACGTTTCATGTCCACATATACACTCTAAATATGCGATCCTTCACAGACTTCCTCAATGATGAGTGTACCAAAGAAATGCAAAAGGCAATTTTTTTTAACACATGCTGATCACATCTTAGTAAATTTAATCAGTTATTCAAACTAATAATTCATTCAAACTCTGCTAACATAGAGACAAACATTACTTAACGTACAGCAGTAATCCTGTACAAAAATGGGTTTACTCACTCTGCTTAATTGACATGAGATACATGGAGAGGAATTATTGATCAGAAATCAAAACAATCTCGGGAGAGAAGAATTAAGAAAGTCTAGAGACAGAACATGTTCCCTGAAAAGGGAAATTAGGAGCAGACGTAAGGAAAGAAAGTGATCTTTGCCTGAAAATGCCTTTCTCATCACATCTTTTGGGGGTGCTAGGGTCGAAGGCAAGGAAGGATCATTGTTCTCATGAGAAAATAGGGGAAAAAACCATGCCTTAGCTTCCTTGGTCAGCAGGAGAGGGTGGTTGGTTCCAACAAGATACCAGACTTTCCTCTCTCTACTTTCCCTGGAGTAAACCAACTCTTTAGTCACACAGATCAGCCCTCTTGCCCTTGGCTTCGCATTTTTGGGCTTCACCAGTGGCTGTCCAGAAAATGACAGAATGCCACAGGATATTCCTCAACGTTTACTGGACTAGTCTTGTCAAGCTTACAGAGTTAAGACCTGAGAGGAAGCTTAGCACAGACGCCAACCCTGGAGCAAGTGACACTTTTGGGTACTGCCTATCAGCTTCATTACTAATCTAGCATTTTGTTTTGTTGCAAAATATCTTTAAGCTATGACTCTCATCAGTAATTCCTATTAAAAGGGTTTTTGAAATGATGGTGAGTAGGTGAGACACTTTGGTAAGGTGATGGTGGCTGTCAGGTCTGACAAGACAAAGAGGGTCTGCACTAATGTTTGCAGGTGTGGAAAAGAGGTACTTCTATTTAAACAATCAATTATGGTGGCCTTTTTGATGCCTTCAAAATTAATGAACTTGTACTGCAGCTGGCGGGAGACAACTCCACACATATCTGAAAATGGCAGATGTGCAGTTCTCAGAAGAAGCAATGTCCTTGACATTGCATTATTCTGAAGTTGTTCAAACTGTGAGAAGGCCTAGGAGGAATTAAGAGAAAACTCATGTAAGATGACAAAACTGCCTAAAATTTTGTCTCTCATTGTGAAGAATCAGAAGATGCACACGGCAACTGTCTAACCAGGTATTTTTTTTCTTCAACAGCAAAATGGTATTAACTTGGTTAGACCTTAAGCAAAGATTGACCTCCCATAGTGTCAGGGACATCTTATGCAGGAATTGGGATTGATTGTCTGCTTCTGTTCATCTCATCATGAGGTCCTGGGGAAGTCTATGAATGCCAGAAAATTTCTCCCTTTCTGGTTACATATACATTGGCTAATATCTGAAATTATTTTTGACAAATATTTAAACAGGTAGGTAACTAATTCAAGAGGCAGATAAAGCACAAACTAAATTCTGTGGTTATCATTTTATGAAAGCAGCTCAATATACAATCTTGCACACTGACTGAGGGGAAGTACGCAATGACTGGATGGGCAAAACAAACCAGAGAGTATACTTGTGTAACTGTGAGAATTGCGACTCATGAGGATACAGAAGGATCAGCAAGCACTGATCAGAACCAGCATTACTTTGATTTGAAATACTTATCAAATCATGTGAAAAGGAACCCTTGAGCCAGCTGGAAAGGATGGGACTGAGGGGATTAGGAAGTACAAGTCAGCACCATTCACCGGAGAGATGAGATGGTGTGTCCAACATGGAATGATAGCATTAGGTAAGGAACCACGAAGAATAAATTGGGAAGAAATTATGCAAGAGACTGATGGGAGTTTGTGGCACTGTAAGCAAGCCTGTCTCAGTACTACATCCAACACAGATAAAAATAGTAAATAAGAAATGAGACGTAAGATTTTAACTGATAGACCTCATCCTTAGGAAGAGAACAAAAGGTTTTCTAGACTAATGTTTCTTTGTCACGTTCTACCTTTAACCGTCTGCAGAGAGAAGGACTAAAGAAGATCTAAGTTCTTGGATAAATTAATGGAATTATGGTGTCTATACAAGTTAACAATTATGTTAGGTGAGATTTATAATTTCATCTATGTAACATGTTATCTATTTAATATTTATGTGAAACAGGTAGGTATGTAATTCCTTTATAAAACCACTACTTACAGCTTAAGCTACATTTTAGTATCTCTTAGATGTATTTCTCTATCTTGAAAAAATATGAGTGGACAGACAACAGGGAGGCTGGTAACATAGGCGTGGTTTTTTAGAATATGAATGTGTTAAGTTTGATGACCTCTACACTTCCATCATTAGTAGCTGTGCTTTCTAGAGCTAAATTATGTTCCTAGCTATGCTGTGACGGTAACCATGTGACAACACGCCTTTTCGTACCATTTCTCCCCATCTGCTAATCCATTTTCCCTGGAACTTCCTAGAATATCAAAGCTCAAGTATCTTTCAGGTGGATTCTTCCTGTCTTCTGGCTGATAGTGCCACTATTAGTATTTATATTAAAGTACATTGAGTGGATAGATGTTCTGACCTGCTGTTTTCTCCTTTTGTAATTCATATTTGCTGTTTTGCTCCCTTACTCTAGCCAATAAAATAGCAATGCTATACACCATTGAATTTCCACCATGTTTAAACCATGTCCTCTTTCTCCAATGAAGAACCTTGTAATTAAAAAGGTCTCCTTTAATTTAAAGTTTCTCGATTCTCATCTTTCTTTGAGCACAAATAAGTAATATCTGAAGTAAATATTGATTTTTATTGAGATCAGTAAAAACGTCACAAAAATCTTTTTTGTGGTATACTCTCTCAGTTTGCATATAGGAAGAGGGCACCTATAGACAATTTTGTACTGAGTAAGTGACTACAGGCATAGCAGTTAATGACTGATATTCCTACTTATTACAGATATACCGGATGACTATTACCTTTCCTTTCACTGTGTTATTAATGGCCTTATTAGGAATGCAAATCAATGTCCACTATGTAAAATGGAAAACACAAAAATCAATGCATGTCCTGTTGTGTATGGTTTAGATTCAGATTTTTTTTCAAAGTGTCACAGGTTCAAACCTAACCTTGAATGCTAAATTAACTTTAGATGTTTGGTTTACTTATAATTTATGGTTCTCTTGTAGATTTTTTTACGTTAACTTTTAATGTATTGTTTTAAAAACACAGACCAGAAAAAAGAGTAGTTTTGTAAAACAAGCTCATAAATACTATTTATAAATTCAAAGTAAGCCATCCAAAAGTAAAGCCAAAGCTAATTAAGGATTAGGCTCAGAAAAAAACATTATGATGCTGTTTTTCAATTTATTATTTCAGTTAAAAAAAAAAAAAGTTCCAGAGCTCATGTCCAAAATTCTCAAGCTACTTTGTTTTTCCCCATTTATACATCAGGATCAAAGCCACCGTTCTGTCCAGCGACATGCTTTCAGTCACTGAATAACTATGCTTTTATTTCTCACATATGGTTTTTGAGACCTTTGCAGCTGCAAATGATACAACGTATGTCCTTTTCGTTTTCTTTGATATATTTTTTATCACTCGAAGTCACCTAGGATTAGAAACCCTTTTTAAGCAATCCATAATCAAAGGGGCAGCGATGTTGAAATATAATATTTCAGATCTTCAACTGAACTAATGGTCAAGTTACAGAGCTCATCTCCTCCTACAGAATGCGCCAGTTTATCATTTTAGTCATTGAAATGCAGCCTACATCAAATCTTGTTCTAGTAGTTCCTTCCTATTTGACCAGCAAAAGACTGAGGGATCATTTAAAACAATAGCTGATTTGAATCTTTGCCAAGTAAAATATTTTAATTTCAAGCAAGTTTTGCATAACTTATTGTTGGGTTATTTTCATTTTCAAGTTCTGTGATTCTTGGTCATGGCTGGGACTAGGGAAAGATATGCCAAAATACTTCACATTTTCTTATAAGGTCCTCTGAACATATTAAGAAGTCTATAAGCTTTTATACAATATTTAGACAAAGAATTTCAGTGTTGTGTTTATCAAGTATTAGAATGACTGAGATCCTCACATGATAGAGCTGAACCCCCACAAAATGGATCAAATCAGAACCATCTCATTAGTTACTGTAAATCTTTTAAAAGTAATATTGGAACAGACATTTCTCTACTTGGTCAGATCTCTCTCTTATTTTTGGATTGCAATAGAAACATGCATTTCATTTTCTTAGCACTCTTCAAGACAATTATACTTTTCATATTTTATCAGCTTTCCCTTTCTTTCATTTTGTCCAATAAATGTCCTTGGATTTTTGTATAACCACAAAAGCTTTGCTGAAAATTGACTGCTAGACAAATTGTGTAAAAATCCATAAATATATGTAAATATGTGCATGTGTGTTTTGCATATATGTGTGTATTTTGCTCTTAAGCAGTATAGAAAACTTTTAAGGCTAAAAAATGCCTAATTCATGAGTTAAACATTAGCAACTGGACTAGAAAGTGGTGTGGAAGGATAAGTATCATGTCATTGATCTTTTAACCTCAATTTCCTACCACTAGTGTAGGTGGAGCAAAAGAGAGAAGAGAAACAAGGACCAGGCCAAAAGAGAAAAAGGGAAGAAATTACGAAATCTCTGTGATTTACCCTAGTATACTGTGCAATCACTTATGACAGTAAAATCACAAAGGAAGTCTCAGCCAGAGCTATGGAATATAGCCTATGTATCCAATGCATCCATTGCTTTATCCATAGCAATATCATTTAATAAGATATAAAATATGGGGTTTAAAGTATGGTTTTCTGAGTATAAATATTCCATCCTCTTTTGCACGTATGTTAATAAAATCATCAGTATTACCAGTCAAAAGAGCTAACTCACTGGTAGATCTTGGTGGATATTTTATGAAGATCTGAATAAAGGATCAATCGCCAAATCCAGTAGGAAAGAAATTTCATAACTGCTCTTTACTGAATAGTTAAACAAAAGTAAGCCTAATATTTAAACATGACAAGGATAGAATGATAGCAGTCTTCACACGAACCCGAGAGCTGTTTTCTCACACTTGAGAATTGACAGCAGCTGTTCCTTTCTTGGATCATTTCTTGGAGATGACAGCTGGATTGCATTTTCTTCCTTTTCCATTCTTCCCTTCATGTACCATTTTTCATTTCCCTTTTGCTTACTTTTCTTGATAGCTGAGTGTGTATTGATACAATCACTACTTCACATATTAGTTTTTCAGTTGTGGAAAAAGTGTTGTACATTACTGTTTATTTTGCTTGAACAGTCTGTGTTTAGCAGTCTCAGAGTCAACAAAAATGTATGAAGATATACAGAGTACCTCCTAATTCCATGGAGATTGGAGGAAATTCCACTGGGAGCCATACTGTATTTAGGAACCAAAGGGATTTTCAAAAGCTTTTTATTAGCCTAGCTCCAATCACTTCAGTAGAGTCATTCCTGACTCCCAACTGCAAGAGGAAAATGATGCCACTTGTCTAAAATCTCAGTTCCTAAAAATTAGCATTCAGGTTATATGTATAAGCTGTTGAACGTACTGCAACACAACCCCTTTATTTCATGGACTATAAAGCTTATGAAATACAGACATCCACAAGCTATGAAGCAAAGGCTCATAAAAATGCTGTGAAATGTGTAATTATCCACTAGGATGAGTCTTCAAACTATGCCTGGAATGAACTGAACTGGGGGATTTAGTTGAAAAACCAAAGTCTTCACAGATCACATCGATAGCAGACAAAAATGAAAAGATACATGAAATTCAGAATCGGCAGAGCTCTCTGAATTTAATAAAGTAACCAAACACACTCAAATAGTTCCATGCAACTGCCTATGAGAAAAGCACTTACCTTGAAACTTTCCACTAGCTGAGTGCCAACAACTCCATAAACAATGAATTTAATTAAGGAAAATTACCCCTACCAAATATCTGATAATGGATACTTGTCACTTCTAGCTCTCCATAACTTCCTCCCTAAAGCTAACCAAAAATATTGCTTGGAGGACGTGAACGCATTATACAATGAACTGTAAGATGATTTTATTTTGTGTCAGAAATCAGATTTATTAACAAGTATTTTCAAAGAGTAGAAGTTACTCACCAAACTTTAACCTTTTCATATCACTAAGACATCTAGTCTTAGTGGTTTTTATTATTACTAGTCAATTACAGATTCGGCAAAACTAATAAAATGTGATTTTAATGATTTCAAACCCCTAACACAATTTCTGTTTCTCTTCTCCTCTAGTCACTTAAATGTTCTCCCTCTGTCCTGTTAACTGAATAGATCCCAAAGACATGATTGTCTTGAAATTTATCTTCTTTTATCCACTCTGTATAGACCTGTCCGTCACAACCTATCTTCACACTGTTACCCATTTCCAAATTTCTCTTGGAAATAAGGACTAGACAAACTTCTCTGACATCACATTATTCTGTTAACATTTCTCTTTATATCTCACACCTAGAAAATCTTCACTTCAACTGGAACTAGTGCATTAATGTCTCATAGAATTTTTTACATAAAGTTTTCATGTCCTCTTCATGGTTTCAAAGCTGTTCCTGAAGGCTCATCTAATTAGAGGCATATATACAATTGATAAAAGCTCTATAATACAACTCTGATTATATCCAACTCATAAAAACGAACAGACTTTTCAGCCTTTGACAAATGATGAGATTTCTACAGCTAAGTAGCAGGTATTGGGTGCCCTGTTTTCTTTTATTATAGCAACGGGTAACTGAGAAAACCTATGTAAAGCAGGTTCAGAGTTACTTTTGAGTGCAACATAGTGAAATGTACTGTAGGAAACACCATGTGGCTAGATGAGGTAAACTTAACTCCTTCATTAATGACTTACATGAGTTATCCCATCAGAAAATCTAATACTACTGAATGTGATAGTCCAAACAGTGTACAGCCCAGTGTAAAATGGCAGTTTTTCTATGCACATATTTGAGCGATATAGATGCCTTATAAATAAATGTGGAATTCTGTATCCATCCAAGCCCTTATACAGATTGATCTCTAACGCGTAAGATTCTCCACGTGTAGAAATTAATTTTAATTAGACTGTTGTTCTTATAAATATTCCCACCTGCATATTGTACCAGAGAATCTCGCAACTAGAGAAATGATGTACTAATGTAATTGTTTAATGCAGCCAAGTGCCAGCCTTATTGCCTTACCTCCACATTTTTATCTTATTACCAGCAGGCACTGCCAGCTGTTAAAGAAATATGGTTTTGATAGTACAGAAGATAATAGGGAGAGAGAAAGGAACTGATCTAAAAGCCACTTAAATCAGAAAACACAAATTTACAGTTCTAATTAATCTGAACCAGCTAAAGCAGGAACTCAAAAGCATAGCCAATACTGCATATAACCCACGCTACCAACGCCTGACATTGAATTTGATTCAATGAGACAGATAAAACCTGAACAGTACTCTTTTGCGGGGAACGCACACACATGACCACATACATGCATAGGGACAGCCAATCTCAGTCTAAGTGCCCTCCCTTCAAAAGAAAGTGCATGCATCTCCTGGATTAAAGGCAATCACAGATGCAAAATAAGATAACCCAGCACATCATGTCACTCCAATTCCTGTCCAATGGAGCATAATCTGATTTTCAGTATTTTAAACTACATCCTGATTGGATTACTAATGAAGGCTGGCAATTCTGAGGAGTTTACCAATTGCTGACAGTTTCTGTGAAGCAGCTGGGCAACTACTTTTAAATTGAGAAAGACTGTAAAATATATTTACAGCTAAATGCCTTTCTACAAAGATGGGCCAGATGGTCCCATAGAAATTGGAAAATGAAGGAAGCATTAATGAATCATCCAAGAAACCAGAAATCTTTTAGTGGGTGGTTCAGTCCATTAAGAAGAAAAATCACCCAAAACCCAACACTACCCAACTCTTCATAAAGTGCTGTTTTGCTTACTGTAATTTAAATGCACTTATAGGCATATTGTATTTCTAAATAATCACAGTGAAGCATAATTTTATAATATATGAAGTTTGCTTTTGTCATGTTAATAGTGTATTCCATTACCAAATGACACTTAAAGCTGATTTTTTTTAAGTATACTACGAAAAGTCTGAACTAGAACTTCTTTATATTTAGCTCATGCATAGGAAACCTTAGCGACAGGGAAGTCTGAACGGGAGACAGATTCTGAAATAGAGAAACATTTCTAGAAAGAGTTCTGGACTTAGTAGAAGTGCTTTCCGATGATAACTAACATTTCTGAGTTGCCACCGAGATAAGCGGAAAAACAAGACTCGAAAGTCCTTTTAAATTGAATGTCAGAGAGAGAAGTCTCTTGTGATTTCCTAGTCCATAAAACTCAATAATGCATGTTTGCTTTCTTAAAGGATCTTATTCTCCAGTTTTCAGGAACTAATCCTTCTAATGGCAAAGTGAAATCTCTGTAATGCTTCACTGTTGCACAACTAATTGCAGTTTGTTTTTCATGTCTCCATTCTCAATTTTTTTCCAACCTTTTGTTTTTTCTTTCTCTTCAGGGAAAAACGTAATTCCTCTGTCAATTTGTTAAACTATCAACAAAGTAGCTTGAAAGAAGCAGTATTACTATTCTGTTGAATAAGAATTGCACAACTTTGAGAACAAGCTAATGAAATGAGCAGTTGGCCTTGATAACACACTTACTATTACTGAAGCTCTTGATGCCTTCTTAAGTTAAGTACTAATGATCAAGCTTGATGCCATTATTCTATTTGGTAAAAATCAAACACAAACATTTTCTGTACTTGCAGAATACAGGACTAAAGAATATCACTTATAGAATCATAATTGGAGCTTATGTGTTATTTAAATTATATGATTTTTCATGTCTGTTTGGGACACAGACTTAGTTTGAACTTGAACCATTAAGGGCAAGTTGATGCATTTCTTAATACATAAGGGAAAAGATGTTGAGGTTTTTTACTTGTTCAGTTTTTCTGTTTGTGGGTTTTGATTATACGTCAAACGAGCTTTTGAGCTGACAACTACCTCTTTCCTGATACATCTGTACTGTACTTCTGATGAATGTAGCCGTACCCGAGACAAGGATTACTCAGCCCTATTTAGCTCTGCTTAGAAGAGTTGTGCCATTTTGTGCTATAACTGCCGTCTCCACCAGTCTGGAAAACAGATGCTTTGTTCTAAACTCCTATGACCCATCTAAGACCAAAATAGTTCAACATTCATTTTAAATAACCACAAACTCGTTGTTTGGCTATGTTCCTTCCACTGGCAGCTCTTTGCTGCCAAATGGAAATATTATTTTTTAAATGTGTGTTAGATCAACCAGTTAATTGCAGGAACAGAGTAAGATCCGAATACCACATTAGCTTCACTATTTTTATTCCAATTATAGATACGTGTTTTGGAATGTGTACTTCGTATTCTTAATAGAAGATACTTGTTTCACTCTTTTTAGGGTATTTATGTTTTAGTATATAATTTAATATTTTCTTGCGGAGTCCCCTGTGCCCTTTAAATTCTTCCTTCAGTATAAAGCTATTATTTATTAAATATTTTTTTTCTCCAATAGTGCTTAAGAAATGGACATTAATCTCTAAAAACCCGAATATTGTTATATATGAAGAAATGGAAAAAAAACAGAGTAGCTAAGTTTCTTTAGGAACTGAGTTGATGAGAAACTGTTTTCAGACTCTGTTAAAGTGAAAAATGGAAGCTTGCTAACGATGGAAGGATTCTTTTTTCAGGATTGATAGGAACCGCATGATGGATCCCTCAGAAGGTGAAGATTGCAAAAGTTCGTCTTTATCGATAAGGAGAGCTTAATCTGTAGCCAATATTCTGCTTGCATTGATTCCATCTGTATTACGGAAAGCCAATGTTCACACTCCATATTTTGAACATATTTCTGAATTGACTTAGCCTTGGAATATTTTCAAGATTATTTTTATTATATTCAATTTTTTCTCCAAGTTGTTTATGTTTTTCTTTCTCTCGAGTTGCCAGCCATCATCTCGAGAGTCTAGATTTGCTACTTGAAATATGCAGCATATGAAATGTGAAAACAGGACATGTCATATTGCATCCTAATTAGAAATGGTGAATGCTGGAGAAAAACAACCTATGTACGATCATTTATTTGAATTTCAAAATTAACTTAGACTGATTGTACCCTTTGTGCTCCCTTTCCATTAATATTCCAGCAAATTAATTTACTAGCAGGTATAAGTGCTTAAACAGCTAAGTTTAAGTGAACATTGCTGAGGCTTACACAAAGCAAAATTAAAACTTCAGAGGACAGCCTCTGATTGTTTTTTGTTTTTTTTTCCCAGTCATTAGTCTGGAGCATCGTGGTACAGCCTTTCTGCCTGCAGGTGACACCCAAGTTGCCAATGAGATCTCACCCTGAGGTGGGACCAGGCAGCTGCCAGGGCTGGGCCGGCACAATTTATTTTGATGTCTTTGGGGCTGTAATTCCTATTGCCTCCAGGAATCTCAGAAGGCACAGAACAACTTTGCCTCTATGTTTTAACTCAGGAAGCAACCTATATCGGACTATAAATGGTCTCTTTGAAGCTGAGCTAGGGACTCTTTCCAGTAGCCATTAAACGCGCGTATGTTTGCGACAGCCAGGCGAAGGAATTTTCAGCGTTTCTGAAATTCTTGTTGATGACAGTGGGGCAAGAGGACTGCTTGGTGCCCCTGTTATCAGGAGGTTAAAGACACTTCTATGACTTTTATTGAATTAGGGGAACAAAGGGCCACAGAACTCCATGGACCCTGCAGTTTTTCTCTACTGATGTGGAAAAGGATTGCTCTGATTGCTCTGGATTCTAACTTTGGGGCTAAGGGCAGCCGAAAGCCTGTCAGCTCATGCGGGAGAGAGAGAGCCTGTAAGGCAGCATACCGCAAGAAGCCAAACTTTGCGTGGGTTAGTGCTGCCTTGGGTTAGCATCGGTTTTCTTTTCCCTGCTCTCTCCCTGCCTTTTAAGCTAGCACTTAGCTTCCAGTGCTTCATATTCTCCTTTGCCAAAGTCTTAAGGTAAACAGACTGCTCCTGCCTCAAAATGCAGAATGAACAGAGCTTCCATTTAGGTCAAGAGGAGCTTTAGTTCCGTGACTTCAGGGAAATTGGGTTTGATGAAATTCTAACTTGTTTTTCTTAATTAGGAATGGAACAAATACATAATTAGTAAATGTATATTAAGGTATATAATTCAAATGAGTATAGCATACTTCAGAGAGCCAATGACAAGTGTAGTCATTCAGATTTCAATAAAAATATATTTATTACCTGTAATTAGTCTACTTCATCATTGTTGGATGCATTAAAAATGTCCCTTATTTTAAAACAAGTTATTATTCATTGAAATTCAAAGGGAATTGAGCAGCAAACAGTGTCTAGTGTGATTGGTCTCATAATTAATACACTTATTCATTGTGAAATACAGCTATATTGCCCATTATTTTTAACTAAAGTGTAATACACTGAATTTTAAAGGCATTGGGCTATTACCCAAAACAAAATATTTCTAGCAGATAGGAGTGACATTTAGCTTTGGCAGTATAAGTACATGTCCTGGTTAAATAAAGAAAACAATTTTTGAAAAAAATTGAACATTTATTTGAGAGCAGAAAATCATAAATACATTTCATACCAAAGCCCCAAACTATTCTTACTGCACTTAGGTAAAGGGTACGGATGCATAAAGAAAACTCATCACAACAAGATGCTTTCAGGCACAGTGAAATCTTGCCTCTTGTCTTAACCCAGAGCTTGCCCTCCTTTCCCAGTGGAATTTTTGTTTTGTAATACCAGTGCAAAACACTTCTGAGCTTATGCCTTATGTTGTTATTGCTTCGCTTTTACTTTGCTTGCCCCCTTTTTCTTTTTTTCCCCCTTGCTTTTCTTTCCTGTTTCTGCTTCACAGCGATTTTCCAGATCACATCTCCCTTCTCCTTCACTTTCCCTTCTAGTCATATCTCGCCTGACTTCCATGTTACTTCCTCGGCAGAAATTACTATCAGCTCTGCTTCCGACTCAGAGTCCCTGTGCCAACACCTCATCCGGCACAGCGGCGTAGGGATGGGGCTGCACAGCCCGGAGGTGACAGGTTCCCAGACACTGCCACCTGGGCCACTGGCACCGCAAGCCCCCTCGCTCCTCCACCGCTGCCTTGTTCTACCAGCAGTTTCTTTGCCATTAATACCCGACTTTGTTTCTCCCCTGTTCCGCCCCCTCCTCAAATGCTGTGCTTACAACACCCGACAGCGTTAGAGAATCCTTCAGGCAGGTACAGCCCAGCTGTGCTAGAGCTGGATGGAGCTGGTGCTGCCATGGCCCTGTCCTTAGCGGAGCACAGGCTCTCCAGGGTGGGACCCAGCCCCTGCAGCTCCTTCTGCCCGGCTTAATTATACCTGTGAGAAATAATTTTGCCCTCCCCCCCCCACCTTTTTTTTTTAAACTGTAGTATCTTTCCCAGAGTTTTAAATATCCGAAAGTCTAGCAGCTATCACCCTCTAGCACAACAAATTCCTGTTACCCTCCATTTTTCTCTATGTACACAGGATAACTTCATTTTATGAAAAGAACTCCTCCGGTAACTTTAGAGCTTGACAACGTGCATTTAAAAAGCATTTAGAATAAAGTAGGAGGTTGCCATTCTGTATCACATTTAAAAGGTTGAGGAAGGGAAAACGTGGAACTAGGATTAAATTCTGCATTAGCAGTTGAATGTCGCGAGCTGCATTTATCAGAGGTTGAGAGACAGTCATTTGGGCTTTCCTTCACTTTGAATCACAGAGCACCTGCGCCTTTTCTCGCTCTTGCACACTTTCTCATAAAGCCACAAAACAAAGTTTAAAAAAAAAAGACTAAGAAATAATAAATTAAGCTATGAAACTTACACATCGCCTAAGCAGTACAATATATATCAGTATTGCCAGTTATAAAATTTATAAAAGTGATACTCTTGCATCCAGCACTGTAATAAGGTTGCAATTGTGGAATAAAGCAGAATACACGATGGGGGAGAACTCCTGCCACAACCTATCTCAGACACTTTCCCATACTTTTTGAAACTGCAAGACTGCACAATCTGCAACTTTAAATCTTTTGAGAAGAAAGAATCATCATGACTGACTTCCCCATTTTCAAACTGATTAAAAATTAACGTGCTTCTCATGCATTCTCTGGTCCCTACAACTTTATTTCAATAATTGACCTTACCTGGCTTTACGCATAGCTAGAAAGATGCAGGTCTCCAAGCAACTGTGTTCCTTAGTATCTATAAATAAAAACAATAAAATTAATATATTTTTAATTGTTTTAAATCAATAAATAAGTATTTATTAAAACTGCCTCAGGGCCAGGCAGTTTCCAGAATAAACACTGTTACATTAAGGCGTTTGCATTCACCTAAGACTATCATTCATATTTACCCCAGGTCCACGGGACTGGAATTTCTTGCAATCGGTTGGTCACTTATGGACCAAGGTGATGTCAGGGCAGTTCTCAACAGAGAAGTGACCCTAAAAAAGAGCTCTGACACCCCGTCTCGTCTCAGCAGAAGGGACTGAGGCTGTGTTGCACTGCCTCCTCACCTACCGACACAGACAAGCTAAAGGGGAAAGTTACTGCCACCGATTGTCCTGCAGCAGTGCTACAAAGAGAGGACTGGAGACTTCAGAGGTATTGATTCGGCTCTGCAGAGAAGAAAAAAAACTGCAAAAAATCTGTGGGCCTGGGTGAATTTTTGACAAAAATGAGTAATACAGTATCAGCCCCCTTTATCTGTGCATGACTACCTGGGCAAGGCAGGCTCAGCAGGGCACAACGCATCATCCCTCTCGACTGACAGCAGACAGCCATACTACTTTGCTCTGTGCCCAATGCCAACACAGGTATTTTTAATCTGCAATTTATTTCTGTCTGTCAAAGGTGAAAAGCATTAAGCAATTAATTATTTGAAGTGATTTAAAAGACAGATGGAAGCCAGGGAGACTTCAAAAAGTAGCCGATTATTATTAATTCATGTGGTATTCATTAGTGTGTCATTAATGATGCTGCTTTCATTTGATATTTGATATAGAATGCAATACTATTGGAATTTCTCTGTAATTTAATGACTGCTTAAGAATATTTACTGAAGTCTGAGAATAGTACAGGTGATTTAAAGCTAACGTTGAAAACTTTATGCGATGTCAGGAGTATTCTGCACCAGAGTATCTTCTTTGGCACACATGGTCAAATCCAGTCTCCAGCTATCACCTGACAAATTGTCTCCCTCCCCACTCCAACAGTACTATCAAATGCTACATCGCGAACCAAAGAGTTTGCCTATAAAAAGTAGATCAGGAAACACCCTTCTGTTCCAGTTCATAAAACTTGTGGATGCTGACATCTAACATGTCAACAAATTCCCTGGGTAAGCAAATGGTGATCCCAAGAGGATCCTTCAGCTGCAGATGTCTACAATAAAGGTACTATTAACTTACTGCACTATACACTGTCAGCATTAACTTTGCATCTCAGGCTTTTGTGAGATTTTTATGCATCCTTTACATGTTGGAACCGTTTTAACAAGTCACTTCTTCACAGTCCCACAGGCATATGTTTACTGTATAAACTACATTCCCCTTTCCACCAATATATTCTGTTTAATAAAGTTAAAGTTCATATACTCACTAATAGAAACCAGATTTTTGAATTTAAAGAGAAAATACACTACAGTTCCTGGTACAGTTCTAAAGATTAAAGAAATACAGCTCTATTTTAAAATGATAAAGCTCTGAAGATAGTTTCCTGTTAGCAGGTCTGATCCCATGAAATGCACCATATCCAAACACAAGTATCACTTGAGAGCTCCCAGTGCCTCCCAGTGTCAGGTTATTATGAATCTGTCTAAAGAGATAGCTCTGCAAGCAGCACCCAAGCAATGTCTACGGAGAGTAGCTGTGGTCCACCAAGCTTGCCTGTCCACAGGGCTTCTCGGACCACTTGACTCTCCAGCTGACCTTTTAGACATTTCCACCTTTACACAAAGGCTCTATGGTTGGGCTACGCCAGGCTTGTCTTTTTAAATTCTCAATTCCTCAGGAGAGCAATAGCCACCAATAAACACACTATTGTGGTTCCCCTGTCATAGACTAGGCTCAGCGATGCCCCTAAAGGCAGCTTATCAGGGCAAAAGATGGATAAAGAGCTCCTGTGTGATGAAAGGATACACTGCCACACATTGCATGTGTAGTTCACAATTTGAAATGTACACGTACTGTATTTTCCCTGGGAAGGCGACAAAAACGGAATAAAAAACACCACCTAAGAGACAAGTGCTGCATTATCACGGAATCACGGAATCTTCAGAGTTGGAAGGGACCTCTAGAGATCATCTAGTCCAACTCCCCTGCCAAAGCAGGATTGCCTACAGCACATTACTCAGGACTGCATCCAGGCGGGTCTTGAAAATCTCCAGAGAAGGGGACTCCACAACCTCCCTGGGCAGCCTGTGCCAGTGCTCTGTCACCCTAATTGGAAAGAAGTTTTTCCGTGTATTTGAACAGAACTTCCTCTGTTCCAACTTGTGCCCGTTGCCCCTTGTCCTGTCACTGGGAACCACTGAAAAGAGTCTGGCTCCATCCTCCTTCAACCCACCCTTTAGATACTAGTACGCAATAATAAGGTCACCCCTCAGTCTTCTGTTCTCCAGGCTAAAGAGTCCCAGCTCTCTCAGCCTTTCCTCATAAGGGAGATGCTCCAATCCCTCAATCACCTTAGCTGCCCTAAGCTGGACTCTCTCCAGCAGTTCCCTGTCCCTCTTGAACTGGGGAGCCCAAAACTGGACACAGTATTCCAGTTGTGGCCTCACCAGTGCAGAGTAGAGGGGGAGAATGACCTCCCTTGACCTACTGGCCACACTCTTCCCTATGCAGCCCAGGATTCCATTGGCCTTTTTGGCGACAAGGGCACATTGCTGGGTCATGGATAATTTACTATCTACCAGGACCCCCAGATCCTTCTCCTCAGAACTGCTTCCCAGCAGGTCCACCCCTAACCTATACTGCTGCCTAGCATTCACAGAATCAGAATTTTCAGAGTTGGAAGAGTGGGATCATTTGAAAATAATGAGACTCTTCATTTTCAAAGACTCCAAATAAGCTCCAAAATGCTCCCCTAATGTAACTTGGACCTATCATTGCCAAAGACAGCACAAAGATGTCTGCATATGTCTCCCACATATCCTCACTGAAGTGAAAAAAGTCTCTGCAGAGTCTCTCCAAATTTCCTAATTGATCATGGAGAATAGAAGCACCCAAGTTCAGAAAGAGACCCTACTCCTGTTGTATTTCTAGCTTATCGAAGTTCCTGGTAATTGCACAAGTCCATTACCTGCCAATTTAAAATATTTAGGCAAATTCAAAAGCTTCGATTAAATACCTGCCTTTATACCATCCCCATACTGAAGAGGAGCTAGGCTAAACACTTAGTAAAGATGCTCCACGTTTCTTCTGAAATATAGTAATACCATCACCAGTAGAGCTGTGTGGAAAGTTTTCAGAAATCTTTTTTTTGTCTTTTTGGATAGCTGATTGCTGATTAGTTAAATGACAGGATCATCAAAAGCTTTGACAAAACATATTTCAGGTCCAAACTGGAGTTTCTGCGTTGGGAGTCTTACTAGAAGGAGGCCTAACAAGTACGTATGTAAGTCTGAGCAGCTGGGAAAGTTCACATTCAAATGAGGCTGAGAAAAATGCTTTACATAAGTAAAATAAGCAGTCCATTTTTTGAGTCTATTGGATCTTGCAGGATACAAGTGTCTTCCAGCTGAAAACCTCCTGGATGAACTTGAAATCTTAAGATCAAACATGTTTGTTTTCAACATGTTAGAAATGGTTTTAGAGAGAAAATATTTTTTCCACCTCCAATCATTAAGTGAAATATTTAACAGGAATATGATACAGTATGTACAAAGTCACCAATACTTTTCTTATTTAAACTTATTTTCACTACCATTCTCATAAATCACAGCATTGTATCAATGGAGGACCTGATACTTCTCCCGAAGGTCTGGCTATTGAATTTTAACTAGGACACAACTAAGCAGTGGGGGAAGAAAGCAGTGAAACGGGAGCAGAAATAGAAGATAGGCAGCAACTGTAATAGAGATAAGAATAGATGGTCATAGGCTAACATTGTGCATAATTTAATGGCTTTCTTGAAATGCTGAATTCCTTTTGGGGCAGATCAAGTATCCGCATAATAACTTTCTGTGATGTTAGAAGCGACAAGCACCTTAAAATATGTATGGAATATTAGAAGAATGAAGAAAAAGCGCAAAAAATACAAGCCTGCTTACTATGCCCCAGTAGTTTTTCCTTTATTTCAAGCAGACTGTAGCTGACTGAATTCTTACTGTCTGAAGGCAGAAGGAATGGTCCCGCCTTGACCACATTTCACTTTTAGTACCACTAGATCTAGGTAACCTAAATCTTAAGGCTTCACAAACATTTCAGATTGTACATATTACCTGTGGTACAGTTCATAAAGCACAAAAATCACTGGCAAAGTGCTAAGTATTTCAGATTTTTTTTGCATGACACAAATAAGGTGTACTACTTAACCAAGATTAAGGACAGAGCACGTAGTTAAGTGTTCACTCATCAGGCTTGCTGGTCCAAATGTTTGCCTTACCTACATAAACTTTTTTTTCCTTGAAATGGTTAATATTTGATAGCTTCCTCCTATGAATAAATCACTAGCCTGTAGCTATAAAATGGTATGGTACAGAATCTAACTCTGAAGGCAGATGAGCACCTACAATATTCTGTCCAGCAGATTAGAAGGCTTTAAAAGATAAGGCGTCAATCAAATCTGGATCAGTCTTTCAGACATAGTTCAAGTCATGTCTGTTCCCCTTATATTCCCTCTTAAATTGCATTGCATGGACTGTACAACACAAGGGCATGCAGTTTGGCAAGTGTTCAAAAAATGGCATGGTGAGTGCTCTGGGAACCGGCAAAGGATATTTTTTAGGCCTTAGGGATTAGCCAAAATTGCTGAGTAGGACCCAAGTCTGATGAAAGACCCTTAAGTATGTCTATATATGGTTTTGTATTTGTTTTTTTGGATAAGATGGAGTCACGTGCTTCAAATCAGACNTTTGTATTTGTTTTTTGGATAAGATCATAGAATCATAGAATCATAGAATGGTTTAGGTTGGAAAGGACCTTGAAGATCATCGAGTTCCAACCCCCCTGACATAGGCAGGGACACCTCCCACTAGAGGGGATGGAGATCACATGCTTCACAAGATGGAGTCACATGCTTCAAATCAGATACATGCTTAAGTACTGCAGAAGAGAGGCCTTCAATAGTTCCACATTTATTCTTTCTCCATACAAACTGGCACTGCTTTCAAATTCACCTCTCACTCCTCTGTATCCCACATTACCATTCAGGGTCATGGTTTGTTCTTTCATCCTCATTAATTTTCTTATTTTCTTTGGGATATCTCTCTAAGATCCTTATATAGCCCCAAAGCACATTAATGTGATATAAAGCTGCCTGTAATAACTACAGACCACCTAGCCATCCTATTTCATTCCCAGAATGGTAAGATGGAAGGAAGCCCAACTCGTACCACGGGTCACTAGATTGGAAATCTAGAGAAAATAAAAAGCGTGGAGTTTTATCTGCTGGAAGTATATTTCCAGGGGTATTTTTTGGCACTTTAAGTACTCTAAGTTCATTATTATTTAGTGTTGTATCACAAATTAGCATGGGGGGTGCTCAACAGGTACCTGCACAGAGAGATACTTAGGATATCGTATCGCTAAATGAAGTCTATTTAATAGGAATTAAAATATGATCTGACGTAGGAAACTGAGTACTAAAATAGTCTTTACTGCGATTACATCTGGTCACCTTCAGTTTTAACACTGCATTAACAAGACAAGCAGTGATCTAAAGTCCAATTAGATGCCAAGTTATTCAACTCATTAAGTTTGAATGAAGTAGCACACTGTTCTCCTACAAAGAGACCGCAGTGCAGTTCTTGTAAAGTTGGTGAAGAGCTCTTTAACGTTGTCAGAAACGTCTGGAAATTCAAAACCATAAATTAAAGCTTTTGAAAATATCTGAAGGACCAAAATAAGCAGAAGTGTGTTGCACAAGTACATATGCAATTTCCGCCTAAAGCATCTTGGCTTTCCAAGCATGTGAAATGCTAAACAGCAGAAACCGTTAATTGGGAGACAAATGTTTACTTTTTGCTCAGAAGTGTGTTCCCTCCTCTGCGACCTGGCAAGTTGTACTTTAACGTGAAAGCACATGGGGGATTACTCTGTGAACTGCACGCACTGAGTATTCTTTTCTCTTTGCCCCCCACCACGCCCCCACTTTCCCCTTGCAGTGGAATATATTTCTTTGTTCAAAGTCAGGATTAAGAATGTGATTTCACACCAGTATAATAACAAAGTCGTCCATGGTGTCAGTGGAGTTACGCTGGAGTGCAGAGGTAAAATCAAAATCTGTCCTTTTTCTTGATCCCATATAGTATTAGCCTTTATCTTGTCTTTACATAGAGCAATCATGTTGCCAATGGGTACATTATCGCAAAGCAGATGGGTAATAAAACTGTTCACAACATCTCTCTGGCAACTTCATATTTGCTTTTGAGAAAGGAAATTCTATTAACCTATCACTTCAAGCTTGGGAGGAAAGCTCTTTCTCAGTTTCAAGTTTACAGGATCATATTTACTACCCGGGGTTTTTCAGTTCCCAGTATTCCCACAGAATTATAGGTGGGAAGAATGTTAGTAGTGGAGGTTCATAAAAAAAAAATAAAAATGGGCCTTTCTGTGTTGATGGATGAATTTTAAACTTTTAACTTTCAGTTCTGGTTTTATATGGCCTAAGAGGGAATACTGGTTTGGAGATAATACAAATCTTCCTGCCCTTAGTCTTTTAGTTTCCCATCATTCATACTCATAGTCTTCCTGTGGGCTGGAAGAAATAGTAAAGGAAAATGCTCTCTTTTTTTTTTTTTAATTTTAACCCAGATCTTAATACTTCAGAAAACATCAACTAACAAGTGATAGGATGAGAGGAAATGGCCTCATATTGCGCATGGGGAGGTTTAGATTGGATATTAGGAAAAATTTCTGCACCAAAAGGGTTATCAAGCACTGGAACAGGCTGCCCAGGGAAGTGGTTGAGTCACCATCCCTGGAGGTATTTAAAAGACGTGTAGATGTGGTGCTTAGGGACATGGTTTAGTGGTGGACTTGGCAGTGCTAGGTTAACAGTTGGACTTGATGATCTTAAGGGTCTTTTCTGACCTAAATGGATCAAATTTTACCATCTGCTTTTTCTTTCTGAGATTTATTTCCCCTGCATGTTCCTGAGACTCCCTTTTTACATAGCAGCCCTCAGGCTTCTTCCCTCAGCCTGTGGGCGATGGTGAAGGGAACAGGTCTTTGGACCTAACAAACCAAGACCCACAATGAGAAAGGGCTCTTGACAAAATCATTGATGCTTTTAAGGAGAGAGAAGAAATACCTTTTCACCTTCGAGCTTGGGAGGAAGGGAAGAAGGGAACCATATCTAGAAAGACATTAGAGGGCAAGTGGTCCTGGGGAGCTGCTCGGACAGCCCGTGAGGAAGATGGTAGTAGCACCAAAATTAGGTTGTTTGCTGTAGCATTTATAAAGCCTCATGACAAATGTTAGCAGAACGCTGCCTTTGCTGTAATGTCTTTGGCTGTTTGGTCTCAGAAAGAGTCTAAATGTTTTGAGGTTTATTACAAGACACGTTTATTAAACAAGCAGTATAAAGATGTGTGTGTTTCCCATCATTAGACTTACTAGGAATTTCCATGAAAACATTTCTGGTTTAGTGTATGTCTTCCATTTAGCAGTTCTTACTGACACTAAAAATGTGTGCTATAAATAGGTATGCAAAACATATTAGAAATTTCACCAGCTTTGTAGCATCCTTCCAGCACCTTCTGCAATATATTTTCAGAATATTTTCTACATGTTATAAATAAAAAATACCTACTGCTTAGCTGAGTAGTATCCAATGTTTGACATATTACAGACAAATCCTTAGCCATTACAACAGACTTATTCCCATTCCCAAAAATGGAGTAATGATGTTACAACAGCTTAACATGAGACAATTAATTTTAGATCTATGCCTAAATTTTAGGTGTAGATAATATAAGTAGTTTTACATTACATTTTTAATATCTTCTGTATTCAGCACTCTCAAAATATACAGGAAGCTTTGGAATGGGATGGACACTTAAAGAACAATTTTATTCGAGATTTACTGATTGAGAATCTGGCTGTTATTTGCCTGGCTATTTATATAGAACTTGAAGGGAAAGTGAGTTTGCTTTTGGAGAGCTGAAACATCTCTGCAAATACTTCTCCTAAAAAGGGCCAGCTTGCTTTTGAAAGAAAAGTATTTCCGCCTGTTTTATTACCCATGTATATATATGTTATATATGTATATATGTGTTAGAGATACTCACAAAATACAAAGTCACCATCCTGATCTTCCCTAGACAAGGAAAATTAGAACATATTGGTGTCACCCACTTGAACAGCTGTTTACAGCAACTTGCTGTCTTGTGAGCCTTAAGACGAGGACAGACCAGCTCTACTTGGAGATTTTGTAAGGAAGTCAAAGTTACTGCTGTTGCTCTGAGATCTCTTTGGGTTTTTTTAAATCTCTCTAAGCTGTTTCAGGAGTCTTTCCTCATAAAATCACGT
The DNA here is from genome assembly GCA_008711295.1 of Anarhynchus alexandrinus. Lineage (NCBI taxonomy): Eukaryota > Metazoa > Chordata > Aves > Charadriiformes > Charadriidae > Anarhynchus > Anarhynchus alexandrinus. The sequence continues at coordinate 713,996 of VUYV01000085.1, read as the reverse complement.
AATTTCTTGTTTTCAAAGCACTCCTGGCTACCTTGGAGTAAAATTTTCCAATTTTAACTCTATTCTGTGGTATCTTACGCAGTTCATTTCCTGGAAGCCCACTCCAGACTGCCGGCAGGCTTGCCGGGCAGGATTCTGGGGAATATGATAATTTTCATTGACTTGTACCAAGAATTCTTAGGTTCAAAGAGACAATGTAATTTCCTCTGCTAATACTGCATCTGCGAGTACTAACAGGATATTTTATAGGACACAAACAGATGAACAGGTCAGGCAGGTTTAGGCTAATGAAAAACAAATTGTTCTAGTAAGTGACCTATCTTTGCCTGAAGGGTTTAACTCTCCTATAATAAATTCAGACTTTCAATGGTTCTTGCCATTCTGTGCGAGAGACTTTTTTGTCATTTATGATAAATTTGGCATTATTTTTTTTGTTGTTTGATTAACATTGTTCAAAAGTTAATCCCGTACTAACTACCATCTGGAATAATTGAACGTTTCATAGATGAGTCTCTGCTTATCCTAACTCTATCAGTATGAAAACTATTTTTTTCCATTTGACCCTTCTGAAGGCAGAAAACCTTGTAAGCCCAGACAACCAGTCACTGACAAACAGCAAACGTTAAATAAATACTTACACAGTTGCCCTGTCACAGTAATACCTTCATAGTGATGACATTTCTTATTGTTTTGGTGGATCACCTAGCTGTTTAATGACATGGGATTTATCCCTTATTAATTATCCCTTATTTATGTATTATGAACTTTGTACTACTCTAGAAAATGCTTTCACTGAAAACGGAAGGGACTGTCTGGGACAGAAAGGATCTCAAGATATAATTTCTTGAGTCCCAGGCCAGTCACAGCTGATGAAGTGGCTGCAGGGCAATGAAACTAAGAGCAAGTGGCGATATCATCCCATAAAACAGGAAAAAATGGAGCAGTCCAAAGGTGATTAACTAAACGGAGCTAATGAGGATGAGCTCAGGAGCACAAAACGAAGGTGTCTGAATGGTAATATCATGCCTGAAGGGAGGTCTGGAGTAGAGGGAGATGGCTTATGAAAAAGAGACTTAGCCTGGGGCACAAATTAGAGGGGATAAGAGGTTTTACACCCATGATGGTGAGAGATGGAAAAGAGAGACCTGGCTGTGGGGCTGATCACAGAGCGAGGCCTTCAGTGGGCAAACACGTGGAGAAAGCCTTCTGCAGCAAAAGAGAGAGTCACTCTTGGGACAAACTGTTAGGTCAAATGTAAGTATGAAAACCTACCATGACCTTTCTGTTCTGTCTGTTTCTTGTTCTCTAACTTAAAAATGGGCCAAGAGCTGCTAAGAATTGGATGAAAACGGAAATGTCTTTTTTCCAACTAATTCTTTGCTTATTTTGTGGGGATTTCTTAATATAATATTAATAATAAACTTTGAGATAAAAGTTATTTAAAACTTAAGAAAAGCCCAGCAACCTGCAAGGCTCCAACATTACACAAGTAAAATGGAATCTTTTTTTTTTTTCAAATTGAGGAAAAGCCTGAAAAAGATACTTCAGACGGTTTGAAAGATGATGTGAAACAGGTACATGAATACAGAAGTCACACAGTTCTTCAGGGGGATTTTGTTGCTTTCCATCGGCAGTAGCAAGAGGAGGGTCTCCCCTCCTAACAGATGCATTTCAAAATGGATTTTTACGAAGGGGGAGAGCAGGATGAGTTCCCTGGAGCGTACTGAGCAGACAAGCTTCAAATGGTGCGTGGATGTCTGAGCCTCCTGGTCACTGTAAGCAATTTGCATTCCTTTGACTTTCCACAGCCTTAAATCCCTATTTCAACCCACTGCCTGGGGGCTCTGCAGGNCCCCCGAAGAAATCTTGGAGGGAATTTTAATCTGGTTGCACTCTCCCTTTTTGTCTTTTGTGGTCAGATGTGACAATAAATCAGAAGACAAAACAGTACCATCAGGATTTCCCCCTATTCAAACACAGTAAATCCTATTCTTGATACCAGGTAAAGTCTGCATAACAATAGAACAGAAACATCCACTAGGGTTTCTATTTCCCAACTTCAAGTAGAAAAAAACATTTCCACCAAATGTTTTTTATTCTCAGTTTACAGTCAGTTGTAGCTTAGTTATTCATGCTAGGCTAGACTGAATTATTTACCTTTTTCCAAGAGTTTCTCTTTCATTTTTTTTAATAGTCTCACCTGAAATAATTAGAAAATAGCAGAGGAGAATTCTAAAAACAGTATTTAAAATTAAGTGAATTGAATTTACGCCTTGTTCTAGAATAGTATGTGTAACTGTAACATGCAATTATATTGGGGAAAAAAATCTAAACTCCCCTCAGGTTACAGACTGATTTCATAGTTGTTTTGTAAGCTATTGCTCTGCTTCCTGGGGTATCTCTCAGGCTCCGTTCAGCACGGAATCCATTATATACTACATATTCAGATAGATGAAAGGTATTATGGCAAGCTTAACTTTCCTTCTATTTAGTGAATAATGATTTATAATTATTCCTTTTATGATGTTGAAGTTAGCTGGGCATATGCCTACCAACTAATTTCCCCTTGTTACTGGAGGTGTTGCTTTTTAACAGCAGTTGTTCTAGACATCTCTCAGATGGTAGATGTAAATGAGAGCTGCGAGCACACTGTTGCTGGTCACAGCTCTCACCTAGAGCTTTTCTTATGTGATTTACCGTCTGTAGTACACTATCTATTGCCTGAGTAAAAGCAAAATCATCAACACAAAGAGACGGCCACAAGTTGCTTTTGCTTATAGCGTGTGATCTCTATTCCTGACTGGGGAAGACAAATGAGAACTAACACAGAACAAAGAAAAGGAAAAAAATGTAAAAGGGAAGGACGTTTAGAAGGAAACTAAAAAGTTATAGCCATCGAAATTACACATTATCTTCATTTATTTTTAACATTCCTGAATCACTTCGCTGTTTAAGAGACCGTTCCCCAGCAGACGCGAAGCAGCCTAGCTTTTTATCACCAGAACATCACCTGGTCCATTGCAAGTGATGGGAAATAAAAGGTAAACGAGTACAAACAGATATGCAGACGCAGGCAGAACTTTGGTGATCATTAGCAAAGGCAAAAACTCCAGGCAAAGAGTCCTTCCTGATCTTTGTTTTTTCTTATTTCACCTCTTCCCCACCTTCTGTGAATTAAAGTCAGATTTCTCTTTAAAGTATTTTAATCTCTCTATTGTCAGCATAAATTTCTGCAATTGTCAAGAGCCTACTTACTCCTCTCTTTCTTCTATTGTTCTTGGTGTTCTTCAAAGTGTGTCTCCATGTGTCTGCTTTTCTGCTGGATGTAAGCACTTTTTGGTCCCTGCAGTAGAAATGTTTTGCCACACTATACATGTCCTTATTAAGAAATAAACTATTTTATCTCTTTTCTTCCTTCCACTAACAACAATGACCAGAGAAAAATGAACAGAACAGCTATAGATGGGCAAGAGTATATTTCCAGAAAAATGCTGATATAACTCACAGAGATTTGGCACACGTGAAGAACTACTGAAAACACCAACTTTGTGCAGTTTTCTACTACTGCTACTAATACCACTCAAAGACGAAATGATTTTTTTGGGGAATAAAGGTCACAATTGATCAAGGAAAAGCAGAGTTTAACTGTAAAATCAGGACTATTAGTTCTTGTTCTGGAACCCTGGTTCCAGACTGAGTTCAGTTGCCTCTTCATTTTAAACCCTTTTAAAGATGAGGAGATATCTAAGTATCCAACAGATCCCCTCATGAGAGGCAGAACTCTCAAACTATGCTGAGATTTCAAGGTATCTGAGAACATAGAATCCCAGAATCTCCTAGATTGGAAAAGACCTGTAAGATCATCTAGTCCAATCATTAACCTAACACTGACAAGACCACCACTAAACCATGTCCCTGAGCACTATATCTACACAACCCTTAAATACCTCCAAGGATGGGGACTCCATCACTGCCCTGGGTAATGCGTTCCAATGCCTGATGACCCTCTCGGTAAAGAAATTCTTCCTAACATCCAATCTAAATTTCCCTTGGTGCAACTTGAAGCCATTTGCTCTTGTTCTATCACCTGTTACTTGACAGAACAGGTTGACTTCCATCTCTCTGCAACCTCCTTTCACGTAGTTGTAGAAAGTGGTGAGGTCTCCCTTGAGCATCCTTTTCTGCAGGCTAAACAACCCCAGTTCCCTCAGTCGCTCCTCATAATAATAATAATAACATACTCCATAATAACTAACTAATAACAATTAACTAATAATAACATAATAATAACATAATAATAACATACTCCACATTGTTGCAAGAATGGAAAAACATCGTGATGAAAAGATAGGAAGAATACTCCTAAAAAACCCACTTTCATTCAAAGATTTAATATTATTCTACAAAGGAGGAAATTACCATCACTCTACATATTAAAACAATGAGGCAGAGAGGTGAGCATCTCTTTGCACAACCCAAGCTTGCAGAAGAGCTTTACAGTGTGAAAGGCAGAGCACCCTGCTAGGGCAATGACTGCATTTACATGCTGAAAGCAGCAAAAGCCTCTGTCTGAGGGTGATATAATAGTGTGTGAGAAGTAAAAACCCTGGTGACTTTGATTGTATGTGACTGCTCTTCTGTGCATTTCTGTTAAAATGCTAGTTGTTTGTTTTGACTGTGCTTTCTTATTTCAAACAAAGGATATCAACAGCTTTAGATTCCAACGCTTCGCCTTGGTCTGTGAACAAATAAATCGTACTACACTTAGCACATTGAAAATTCATAGAATTTGTGAAGGCACAGGCTTAAGGCATGCTTCCCATTACTCACCACATATTTATACAAGTTTTCTCAAGCTGGTTACAGCCGTTGGCTGCACTCAGGTCAACAGCATCACATAATAATGTTGAACTGTATTAACTGCATAAATAAGAGATTTTAACAGTGGACTCTGTTTGAAGAATGGGTCACCAGCGTCAAGTTAAGGTCAAAATTATCCTCAGATCTTCACAGTACATCTACATTTCTATACTCCAGCTTCCTAACGTACTCAGAAAAAACAGAAGTTCTATGCTGGTATGAGACAAGTAATGAACAACTCTACCTTGAAAGTAGATCTGATTAATTTTTTCCTTCCCAAAGAAAACATCAATAGCGTTATTACTTTTTGGAGAAAAACTGAATTTCAACTAATGTTTTTTGCTCTAAATCCATTCTTCTGTGCTGATAGTATTGTACGTGTTATTAATTGTGAGTGAGATACTCCAGGCAGCCAAGAATGACATGAAATAACAGCTCTGAAGCTATAACTGAATTATAGCCATTCTAAGATAAATGTCCAACTATTTTTATTAATCCCACCGAGAAAGCTCATTTAGAAGTGAGGCCCTTTTAAGGCCCCTGAGGTCCCTTTAAGTGAGACCCTTTAAACCTATCTTTTTCACTACTGAGAAAACTTCTGATTTCAATGCAGGATGTGGCACATCACTGTTTTGTTCATTGCCTAGTGGCTTCAAGAAAGAAATAATAATATTACCACAAATATTGTGTGCACAGTCAGCCTGAGAACTTCTATCCAAATATTTCGTAATATAAAACACTATAGAGAGGGTGGAAAAGAAGAATTGCTCCTAAAATCAGATACTGAAGTTAATGCTATGATTCTGACTCAGCTGAAATAATTTGACTCCATTGACTTCACATCAAAGCCTTCTTCAAAAGCCAAGTTTTTCCTTCTTGTTGAAAAAAAAACTGTGTCACAACTAGAAATCCGAAGAGATTTTTCAATTCAATGCTGACTGTCATTACAACTAGCACTTTGATTACAGAAGCAAACTTCTTACTCTAAGTTAATCCACAAGAATGGTAAGCAACACTTCTGTGGTCCATATCCTATTTATCCACCACCGTTTTAGCATTAAAAGTACGTTGCTTGGGTATAAAACACAGTTAAAACAGTCCCAGTTCTCTCTCTCTCTCTCATTCTTCCTTGTCAATGTTTAGCCTCCCTGAAACCAAATCTAGTGTGTCAGTGAATTACACTGCAGAGATCCTTTCCTTGATTTTGCTCTCTGGAGACTGAGCGGCATGTTCCTTACTTTTTTTCCCAAAATGCTTCTTCGGCAGGGTGAGTGTGGGCCTTGGAATCGCTCAGCTGAGAGCGGCTGACTCACACGTCCCAGGAGACACCCTCAGAAGGAATAAGAGAGACAGATGTTTTCCATCTTCAGCGACTTACAAAGTGTTATCTTAACACTCTCCCATTCGCAGGCTGCAAACTGCAACCCTTCCTTACCTCTTTGTGTTCTGAGGAGGAATTTTAGCAGGCAGATCTAGCAGCCTGTTAGTTTACATTACTGCACTTCAACTTTTTGACCCGCCTCCGCCCTGCAGCCACAGGCTCGGAGCTCTGCGCTCCTGGCACGTGCCACATTCTTCATGAAGGATGAACGGGGTGAGCGAGAAGCATGCTGAGCTTTGCCAAAGCCACACACGTCAGTTGTGGCTGCGAGACAAGAAGTGGATGTGAAGTTTCATTTAGTAACGCTTCCGAAACACAAATTACAAGATCTTTTACTCTTGTATTAAGGGATTGTATGGAAAACAAGTGCAAAGTATGCAAGTAGTTCCCTTTCCTTAGGGGGTGGAGGTCATTAAAAGAGATTTCTGAATTTGTAATAAAGCTGTTTATGTTCCTCCTCTGGACAGCACCATTCTGGAGCGATCCTCAGTCTTTCATCACCAGACATAATCCAATGCTTTAATGAACGAGGGGATGCTCTCACGCCTAGGAAGGTAAAGTATCACGGGCAAGGTGGAGGTTGACACAGTTCATACCAAATTGACTTAAAGGAGACCCCTGAAAATGGAATTTATAGCTAAGCACAATCTGCTGAAGCAAGGGATAGCCTTTTAATATGTATTACTGTGCTAATCTGCTATTAAAATAACATCTACAGTCTCTTCAGAAATTATGACCTCTTGCTTGTATTAGAATACATATCTGCTGAACATATAAAACATATATTTAACAATGGGATATAAAAGGCTTTTGATTTTCAAAGTGCATAAACATGACTCAACATGTCTTACACTTTCACAGGCATAATTTTGTTCTTGAATTAATAGCAGGTTAAAATGGCATTACTTAGCCACCTATTTCTCTAATTTGCTCTCACAGACAAATACATGGCTAAATCTTATAAATCTTAAAAAGGTTAATATTAAATTAGAGCCCTTTGAAAAATCTGGTCCAAAACCACATTTTACTAACAGTACTTTAGTAATTCACAAAGCTTTACACATTTAAAATGCTAACTCATTTAATAGATCAAGCGTAAATAATGTTCCTGTGTCTTGAGCAGGACGTAACACATGAGAATGGAGACGCATTTTAAAAGGCCAGAATATAACTCTCATATAACAACACTACTCCTCTTTGGGAGGGCAGAATATTTCCCCTCTTCCCAAGTGAAAAGTTCCTTCCAAGACAGGCAAAACTTTTTTTTTTTTTTTCTGTCCTGAAAACAAGTCCTCAAACAATGTTCTTGTACAATTTCCAAACTGAATGGTGCATCCTGTAAGGATGCATGCCAGCTAGGTACTCAGTGACCAAGAAGTAGTTTCATAGTTATTTACAGGGTTTAAGAGGGTAGAAAGTAACAAGAACCCAAAGGGAAAAAAACACATGCCTGTGCCCCGCTGGTCATCAGCTCCATAACGAGGGGACACCGGGTAAAAAGAAGAGAGCTGAACATGTGGCAGCTTCTGAAAGGAGAAGCAGAAGGAAGAACTTTGCAATTCCTTGCTGTACCTTCCTACGGCATTAAACGTTTTACCTAGCTGGAATACCATTTCTGTGGTTGCTAAGGATAAGAAAATTAGGAAAGTTTTGCTAGTTAACAATATGCTTTTGGACTGAACTCTGTAAATACTTCCACATCCGTCAATAATTTTTTTACACGTTGAAACAATACCCTCAAATTCAGATTTTTGTAGGTACTTTTGCAGAATTCAGAGGATTAGCTGCCAAAATAAATACTGAATACAGAAAAACTTATTTCCTTTATGGTTTCCTCAAAAGTCTGGATACAGTGAGTTTATTGAGATCACTGCAGTTTTTTGATAAAGCTGAACCATATTATGAAGCTTAACTAGGTTTTGTTACAGTGTTATGGGCTTAGCTAATAACTACTGTAAAGTTCCTCAGTTCTGGAGAAGAAGAGAAAAACCCAAGCTGAGCTTTTATGTACACAACTCAGAATTACAACTCACTAACCAAAATCAGAAAAGAGAAGCGTGCAGGAAACTGTATGCAAAATTTAGGCAGACTAGTCAGTGGCATAACAGCAAAATTAGAGAACAGCGAAATGTATGCCTGAATTCATCTGCAAAGGGTAATAGAGATTTACAATGAAACAGAAATAGAAAATAAATTTAGACAAGGTTTAATGATAAATAAAGTGTGATTATCTGCAAACAATCTTAAGTTATCTTTTAATGTTTTTGTGTAGTGGATCTATAAGGTTACTGAAATGCATGAGAGTTTTCAAATCTGGACCTTGATTTAGACTTAGAGGCAGCCAAAGAGACATGAAAAAGTCTGGGTGGAGAAAAAAAAGATGCATCTTCTCTGGAAGATGAAAAATGTCTGACTGCACTGACTTTTGAAAACTGCTTTAGTTTCATGCAGTCCCTATTCCCTGCCAACAGCCCCTTGCCAAGCCCTCGTTCCCCCAGAAAAACCCACAACAACTGAAACAAGCAACAAAAGAATAGCACTGTCTGTCGAAGCAGCTATTTCCAGGATTGGACTTGCACTGCTTGGGGATGCCGATACTGTGTAGTAGTGACAATTTTGGCCTGGAAAATGGGTACTGGGCCTCCAGTTTGCCTGACAGACATCGGTTTCCCGAGCTCAGCAAACTCTGAATCAAGCCGAGTTCCAACACAGAATTTTAAAAATTGCCTCTTAATTACTGTAGTTATGCTAAGAATAGAGAAGAGCGGCAAAACATCATTGCTAATGAAAAGTCATTGAACTAGCAAGACAGATAGATGCTTTTTATTCAATGACTTGAGATGCCAGAAGATTCTCTGATCTAGGCATCTGGGAATTAATATCTTCCCGAGCATAATTAAAGTGTTTGTCTGCCCTAACCTATAAAAGGTTTATCCACAATGCCAGTTATCATCTAATGAGAAAGGATATCTGCCAAAGAGAACACTAGTCTATTTTTCTCCTGTATCTTTGCAGAGATGATCATCACAAGTACTTGGAACAAATACAAATAATCAACCTCCTATTATTATAATTGTTTGGATAAAAGGGTTGCAGTTTAAGACTCTGCTATAAATCAACAGTCTATTTATGATGTTAGTTATCAGGTGTACAATTACGCACATCTATTCCCTTGAGTAATTGACCTTAGCCTTAAGTGGATGCCCTCTCCATCATGTTTACTTTGCTATTCTTTCTCATCCTCTAAACAAAATAACAGATCTATAAATCAGCGACATTAAAATAGCTTCGGAAAGACGCCAGGCTGTTTTTCAGCCTTCCTGCTCTTGAGACTGCCCAGTTAGCAGACTGCTGGGTGACGCCTCAAGGGCCGTTTCATTTTACTCCATTTTGTCATTGCTGTTTAGTTGTCAGGGATGGGTGATTTTTAGGATAACTTGGCCAAGTCCCAGACGCAGTTTCTACAACAGGAGGTGTAATAGGCTGTGATTATCTAAAACAAGAGAACATTACGATACACAGACGGGTCAGCTTTAATACAGCTAAGGTGGCAGGAAATCTGTTTTAGAAGACTAATCCACTACATCTATACAAACCATATGTAGACCTAAATAAGACACTATGCAGATACATCAATGCTTATGTAGGTACACAGAGAGAGCGGGCGGGACCTACAAGGCTTGTTAAGTACCCAAGAGCAGACAGCTCAATCACGGAAATGTTAAAGAACAAAAATATTTTTAAATATTATTTTACATAGCAGCTGACAGGTAGCACACCATGTAAGATTTCACATAGCGAAACTTTTCCTATGATTAAAAAAAGAATAAACTCTTTGTAACATTTCATTATTGTAATACTTGGGGCAGTGCCACATTCAGGACAACTGAAGTTTCGCTCCTGTAGCCCCATGGCTGATTCTGAACACAGCCATAGCTATTGGTTTGCCACAACCAAGTTTTCAAAATGACAGACATAGGTTACCACACTTAAAAACTAAACGTTCTGACATGTTTGGAGATACGATACGCTATACTGAGGATGACGCAGCCTCAAAAAGGAGGTTATCAGTCCTCTGCATTCTCAAAAGCTCCCTCTCTCCCTCAGTTTCAAGCAAGGTCTCATTATGGGTGACAACTTGCTTGCAAGTCATTTTACCAACTATTTGAATTTGAAAGACAGGAGTTTGGGCAAGTTGGAAAGAATTCAAGCTGTTACTTTAGCATAATTCTCATGTGAGAAATTGAAACTAGACTACTATTTAATAACTCTGTTTTCCTCTTTTATATAATAATTATATAAACCTATCTATATGTCAGTTTGGGAATCCTTTTGTGTGGTATTCTTTACTCACCTGCCACCTTCTTTGCAAACTCCCTCTTTTCACCAGTGGCAAAACACTAACTTTTTTTGTTTTTATTTAATCTGTAGAATTATTCTCTTGAGAAAAGCCACAAAAGTAAGAATAAAGCAGAAGAATGCAGCATATTCAGCAAAGGTGAGATGAGCCTATCCAGGTTGAAAGGATTCACTTCAAAGCTATTTAAAAAAAAAAAAAAAAGTCTGCTCTATAAACCAGTGAAATCTGACCTTAGAAAGCTGATCTTAGCTTAGGACACATTAAAAAAGGGAAGGCAAGAAAAGGGAAAAGAAAAAAATAAGAGACCAGAATTTTTTTAAGACCTCATTTCGCCTTTCTTAGGCCTAAGCCCCTAAATGGAACAGATCTATATATTTTCCAGCCTTTCAAAAGATACCCTTCCTAAATCAAAGGTTTCTTTCCTACTCAGAGCAGTTCTTCCTAAGTACCCACACTAGAAAAGCCAACTTAAATTCTGCAATGCACTTTCTTGGACAGGGCTCTTTCAGCCTTTATAGCAATTAGGTACGTCTCAGGCAGTCACTTGATTGATTTTCAGCTGGGGCTCGTACTCCCACCTATCAAGACTAAACACCTGCACTTGAAAAAAAAAAACCCCACCTTTGCTTCAGTAGTGGCCTGGCTGGTCCTTGTCTTTCTATACTGTAACCAGGAAAAATGGTAATATCAGAAGAGCTGTCAAAGGCCTGTTTATAATAAACTCAGTGTTGCGGCCTTCCCACAGACAATCCATATGCTTTTGATTTGTGTGAGCCCAAGCAGTTCTGTGCTTTTCTTGCAGTTATTTTGCTGCTTTGAGGATATTATGATTGTAAGAGCATCGATCAAATGAAGTCATGGCATAGGACTGTGTTTTATAGGTAATGTCTTCATGAATATGGAGGTAGACACTGTTGAAACTGAGTTAGATACCTAAATGTTACAACCATTATGTATTGAGATTCAGTTTAAGAAAAACAACATAAAATCAGACACAACATTTGGGAGTCCAAGTCCAAAGCTGTAAGCCCTGCTGGGCTGGCCATGAAGGGAACCACACCTCATCTTCAGTTTTCAGTTATTAAAGATAGCTATCTGCAAATCGTTCTACACCTGAGCATATGTAGAAGCACCTCAGTCCTGAAAGGCCATGGAGAAGCTCAGCTCCGTCTCAGGTTTAGCTCTGGCCTATTTGAATGTGCGTGTCTTCAAGGCTAAACCCTCCTAGGGGTCAGATCTCAGGAAATGTTCTTGTATAAAGTTCCCGTATGAAAGTTTACCAAGCCTATTTTACAGAAGACATAAACTTGCTTGGTTTGGATGTCTTTAGGGAGACAACTAGAGATTGCTGCTCTAATTTTGTTCTAGCGGTGCATCTAGTAAGGTGCCTGTGGGATGTCCTTGTAACGATTTTATGGCATGAAACCACATAGACTGTCTTAGTTGTCTTGCAACTCCCTCTGAATGTCTATTTTTATATGTTATCTTGTATATATTACATGTGTTATTATATATATTATATTCTTATTTTCTTATTCCTTATCCATGTAAAGATTTGATAAGTAACTTCTTCAATAGCTATATTGACTTTACCTAGTATCTAATTTGCTGGCTGCTATGACTCCAGTGCTGCCATGTCATATATCATATCCCATCATGTATCTAGGCTTAATTTTAGTTTCTCTGTTATTTTCCTAGGCTGAAGAACATCTTGTTGACTCCTTCAAACAGTTCCTCTAATCCTGATCTCCTCAAGTCACTCCTTTTGGTTTGCATCACTTCCCAATTTAGTACATTCAAATGCTTTGATTATTATAAAAGTTTTGTCCTTCAGAAAGTCAGATGTGTTTGGTAATGTTTGTTTTACAAAGTGTTGCCAAATCCCAAGAGTTCTAGCTTGACTTGTTCATGGGACAAGGTAATGATGTTGAAAATGATTCCATTGTGCCAGCTAAGTATTACCCTTATTAATCAATCCCCAAAGCATGCTAGGAATGTTAAAATCTGCAAATACTTATTCTTTAATTAAGATTACTGAATTCATACGTTGCCTTCAAACTAAAATAAATCTATAGCTTCACTAATGTTGTGGGATTTTTGCTGTTTGCAAAAAGTCAGCTGAAAGTCTTATTTGCAAAAGCACATATTGCATCATCAATATAATATTATTAACGTCTTTTAAAACATAAGGGTGTTACATGCCCACTGTACATGCCCTGGTTGATCTAAGCATTTCCACTGACATCTGTGGGCATTAGGAAAGCCTCTACCCATGCTATAAACATGCATTAAGCAAAAATTAGCACAACTAATATGCCTCAATGAGGAGAGACTAATGCTCCTTAAACAAGGCAAAAGTCTAGCTCACAGCACAGGCGACTCTCCTTCCACACTCCCCAGTGGCTCAGCAGAAACCCCTCTGTGCAGAAATGCTCATGGGTCCTTCACCCATGGAGCACTTTGGGCTACCATCCCATTTTCCTAAACTGACTGGTTCCATAAACCAGGAGCCTTGGCCTGATACAATCTCAGATTTTTTTAAGAAAAATGGAGTACGTGACTAAGAGCATTATCTCTGACAAAAGACTTCTGCACACCACATAGAAAAAGTAAATTGCTCCAACCCATTAAAGATTTTAAAATTCCCTAACAAATGATCACCGTATTTTCATAACATCAAAAGTGAAGACCTTTTCTACCTCATTGTCAGAAATGAATAGACCATTTCAACTGAACCAAAAAATACAACAAAAAATGTTCCCAAATAGACATCTGGAACATAAAATTTCAGTACAAATGATTAATATTTGGCAAAATAATCAGCACGTGAATCATCATCTTATCATCAGGTGCGTCAGGCAGCCTTAATAGTGACCTGTCAAAACAACATTAGAAAATAAGTGAAAAATGAGATCATATTTAAGTTATTCAGAGAAGGATACATTACACAGTCATTATAGTCATCTTAGGACCAGGTGCTAGCAACTCAAGGAATTCAATATTTAGTTAAAAGAAAAGATTACATATGGAAAGAATCATTCCCTCTGGCTTATGATATCCACAAAAGGACAACTATTTCAATCACACTAAAAAAAAAAAACAAACCCAAAATAATAATATCAGAGTTTAAGCTGATTAGTTTAAAATAACTCTTTCAGATATGTTAACATTTCTCTCCACACTTTCAGTATCATACCAAGATATACCTAAAACTGAATCTTATTAATGTGCTTCTCTCCATCTCTCCTCTGTCCTGAGGCTGAAAAAAGTGTCTGTTAATGCCTTGTGACTCCAAGGAAACAACATCCTGGTTACCAGGCTGGAAATTCTGCTAAGACTCCTGCTTTTTCAGATAATTATAGGGACCTGTGGAATCACAGACTTAAATGTTTCCTGAAAAAATCCTTTAGTCCCACAAATACAATAATGCCCTTAAATCAAAGTTTATCACAGATATTTTTTTTTGTGGAACTTGGCTCTATTAGAGGCGAGTTCAATATTGGAATTAAAGTGGAAGGCTTTTTTTTTTAAAAGGTCAGTCTGGAATTAACACTTTTCCTTCTGTGCATGGGCACAGCTGTAATTAAGATTACTTTACTATGTAGTTATAAAATTGCACCCACATATGAGAGATCTCATCATCCGAGAGATAATAATTGCACCCAAGGTATATGCAGCTGTAATTTTACAGCCAAATTGTGGCCTGCCTAAAATTCAGCCCTAGTGAAAATGCAGCAGGCAGCTGCCTCCCCTGCTGTGCTAATATTCCTCACCGAAAAATATTTTGTTAAAAAGAAATTATTGTCATGTAAGAATGACTAAAGTCTTTGAGCAGCATCCTGGGGAGGCCATATGACGAGGTGCTGCATTTGAAGTAATTCCTACATAAATACATAATCTATTATAAACAATTAGAAACCTGCCATTAGTCATACCAGCGGTGTGCTTACTTCCATGGCTAATGGTTAATGGCTTCAATGTACACCAGCTTCTACAGCTCCAGGGAAATTATTCCATACCATATTGATACACCTTAAAATGGACTAGATCCCCTGAAAGATGGGTGTATTAAATGAAACTCTGTGGTTTTATACATTTAGAGGCTTGGGAATCACTTGCAAAAGCCTGCCATCTGCTAATACGGATGAATTATGACAGATGAAGTTGCTAAGCCACTATCCATCATACTTGAGAAGCCGTGGCAGTGTGGTGAAGTTCCCACTGACTGAAAAAGGGGAAACATAACCCCCATTTTTAGAAAGGGAAAAAAGGAAGACCTGGGGAGCTACAGGCTGGTCAGTCTCACCTTTCTGCCCAACAAGATCATGGAGCTGATCCTCCTGGAAAGCATGCTAAGGCATACGGAAAATCAGGGGGTGACAGCCAACATGGCTACAATAAGGGCAAATCATGCCTGACAAATTTGGTCACCTTCTATGACAGCGTTACAGCACTGGTGGATAAGGGAAGAGCAACTAACATCCTCTACCTGGACTTGTGCAAAGCATCAGACACCGTCCTGCACGACATCCTTGTCTCTAAATGGGAGAGGCATGGATTTGACAGATGGACCACTCGGTGGAAAAGGAATGGGCTGGATGGCTGCATTCAAAGAGTTGTGGTTGTCCTGGTTTGAGGCACTGGAACAGGTTGCCCCAGAGGAGTTGTAGATGCCCCATCCCTGGAGGTGTTCAAGGCCAGGCTGGATGGGGCTTTGAGTAACCTGGTCTAGTGGGAGGCGTCCCTGCCCATGGCAGGGGGGTTGGAACTAGATGATCTTTAAGGTCTCTTCCAACCTAAACCATTCTATGATTCTATGAATAGAAGCCCTCTCAAAACAAACTCTATTACCAGGTCTCCTAGTCTCTTCTCAAGGGGACGATTTCTGCCAGCCAAAATAAATGATAAAAAATGCAATGCCTATTTGGATATATGACTATATATTAACACCTGAAATACACAATTGAAGTAGATTCAATTAGTTTCTGACTTTTTCTACCATTTTCACATTATTTTAGGCTGATTATAAATATATATATATTTCCATGCACAAGGATGTTTATTTTCATTTCCAGGTCTTCCACCTGTCAAAGAGGTGGATTTTCCAGGGACAGACTACAGTTTGTTATGTCTGTACTGCCATTCAGGGCTTAAGGATATGAACGCAATAGCACTTCTCCTTCAAGACTGAGACTGATGTTACCTTTTTGTCTCTGGGCTCCAAAATATACCTTTTACGAGAAGAAAGTCAGCCCACAGTGAAATGTGGTAAGTAATCACTGATTTGGAAAACAGCCACTTGAAATGACTCTGCTGCTACCCACTGGTTGAGTCATTTGAGGTGGGCGATTCAATGTAATTTTGAAAACATGTATTATGTTGTGGGCTCGCCATGAACATTCTTTATTTTCCTTTTTTTTATAGAATTAGGACACAGTTCAGGGACAAAATGTCTCATCTAGGGTAGGAGAGAAAAAAGAAAGTGAGAGAAATCCATGAATCTTGTAAGCAAGATTTGGAACAAGAAACAATTGGTATTTGCAAAAGAAAGTATCCCTTTAGAAAATAACATAATAATGGTTATTATAAGCGACTACGGAAGAAGCAATATTTCCTGAAACAAAAGGATGAGACATAATTCCATACCCCTGCCCACACTGAATAAGAAGAAACTAAAAAAGCTGATTGTGAAAGGTAAGGGAAAAGTAGTAGCAGTACCTGTTTACTTATCTAATTCTGATGAAATTTTTAAAAGGAATTTGAAGCAGAGTGAAGATACATCTGTATCTGTCTTCTATCTGTCTGAGTGCTTCTATGCATATGCTTATGCACTTTTTATAGAGATAATCAGTATATTTCAGATTTTAAAGGAAAAAGACAAATCTGATCGAAAATATTTCATCAACATTGTTTTCAGCATGAAACTACTGAACTGCAAAAATACCCCATTTCTGCAGGTAAAGAAAAAATAAAAAGAAATTTGGCTGGATTTCTGATTTATATGATTATACAAAATGATTTTATTTTTTTTCATTCAGAAATTCTGCACAATTTTTCACTGACAGGGTTTGGGTTGCACTTCTTTTGGCCCCAAACCACACCAGCAGACCAAAGATCAACCACACAAATATGCAAACTATGGTGATGTAAAACATTTTTGGACGTATTCTGACTTCCTTTCCCTACACACCTGGTTTCTTTGATCAGAACGTTGCCTCTATGTTAACATTTCCTGGATGCATCAAGTTTAGAAGATAAACTTTTGCTTTGCCTTTTGGGGCAGGAATTATGGGTGAAAACCAGATGTATGCACGTCAGAAAATTCATATTACACTTTAAGAATATATTACATACACCTGCCTGTCTGATGCAAAAACACAAACAGAAATAATAGAAAGAATGGAAAAGCAAAAGAACAGGAACAGTAATCATTCTTACATAAGGCACAAAATTTCTATTAGGAAGAAAATGATGAAGAAGATTTCTAGAGCCAAACTAGAACCAAGACACTCATTTTGGAGTACTCGGCTACACTGAGTATCAACAAAACCAGAAAGCTAAGTCTTTATAGATGGACTTCATTCCTTCCTTTTACAGATGGTTGCAAAATAAAAATAAAAAGTGCTATTTCTCTGTTAGCTTGAGCCAAACTTGTACTTGAATCATACATGAAATATGAAATGAACTATATCAAATAGAAATTTCCTTTACATTGGCTCTGTTCTCCTTCTATTCAATTTGTCTTCCTCTAGCCTCCATTTGTAATCCGTACGTATCTAGTAGGTGATGATTTGCCCAAGTTTCTGAAGAAAAAGAGAAACAAACATTTTTGTCCTTGGCGTTACGATACAGGTTAACTTAGTCCAGCCATATTTAGGGAAAATCAAATCTATGACCCTTTTGTGAGATGCTGAGATAATTGCTGATATGAAAGTATTTAATCCTTGTGAGATTTCATATGCATCTCAATCTTTCTGAAACTTAGATGCTGGAAATTCAGAAAACACGCACACACATCCCCAATTGTTCTTAACAAATAAAAGGATATATAAAGTGGGGATCACCCACTTCTACCATAAAAAAAAATTAAATCTGAAAATAAAACCACTGTCTGAGATACATGCTGGATAGTATCCAAGGAAACTATGTCAAGCTCTTTCTGTGAATAAGGAAAGAGAGTCATGCATAAAGGGTCTTGTTTTTCTATCATTCAGAACTATTACCCATATAACAGCAGATATACATACAAGCATCTAGCTCACAGCTGAAAGACGATACAAATATGTTTCCCAAGCTTTTAATATGGGGCTGGGAAGAATCAATCGTAATGGTCGTTAGTAGAGGTGACAACTATGTAAAAAATATTGAGACGTTGCTTATTTCTCATATTGTGCATTTCAAAGCAGATTTATCAAGCATTTCAGAGAATAATAATAATACAGAATTGTTCTAGTACACTCTTTACAACATGAGAATTTAAGGCAAGAGATCATGCAAATGATGGAGCTGTCAAAGCTGGGGGCTCTCACTGTACAGACATTGGATGATATCAAGGTAGAAAAGATATTTATTTAATTTGAAGGGGTTTTATTTAATGTGTTATGTTTGATGCAGCTACATAACACCTGAAAAAAAACTGAAGTTCTAAAGCCCATCAGTTTTATACTAGTGCTGTATTTCATCACGTTGTCAATCTGCAAGTATATCGTAATTGTCAAAATGACATTGTTGAACCTGCCGCGTGACACTATAACCTTGGCTTTTGCATATGCTGCTGTCGATTCAGGATTGAGGCAATTGAGTTGATCTGGCTTTTATAAACTTCTTTAGTCCCCACAATTTACTGTTACTCAGCAGTCAGTCCTGTAGGAAGTAATATTCTGGTGACTGAACACATTTATCTATGAACCTTCCCCTGACAGACCTCATAATTTATATCCATAAGGTGTCCTTCAAAATGGATAAAGATTGATGGTGGAACAAGAACTGTACTTTAATAGCCATTGCATTACAAGCTTTTTCTTTAGGCAAATCCAGGCTCTGATCTCAATTAAGCAAAGGTTATCTAAAACTCCCTTAGCACAAACACTGTACGGATGTGTGAGTTGGTACACTGAATCATGACTACCACGGCAAGGGTAGAGACAGACTGGCACTGGAGGCTGAAAGCATATCCTCGTGTACAACCAAATAATTCACAGGCTGTTCTGCAGAATGATTCTTCAGTCTTGAATTTAATTGTGACTTTCACAGGATTTTAAAATGCAGGTTTAAATCTACCAACTTAAGTCTGGTGAATGGTAAAATCTATGCACTTCTCTCAGATGAGTGTAATTTGGGGCAACTATGGGAAGTTCAGAGTAGACAGTTTTGGAGGAGTTTATTTTGCACAATTAATTTGGAATTGAGGTCATTCCCTAGTAGTTAAGAAACAGTAAGTGTGAATTCAATTTTCCATTCCTTTCTTGGGTTCCCAACAATTCTTTGCTGTGTTTACAAAATGACATGTCTACCAACACCTGTCCTCTAGCTAGATCTGCAAAATTATCAAGTAATCATTCTTATATCCTGAAAGATGCATCATAATTAACACTAGAAGGTGTTTCTGCACAGTATCTAGTTATTTCCAGAGCCTGAACCATTGAAATACTTAAAAAATCCTTAATTTATTCTGAAAATTCAATATACAGAGAGTGATTCAGAGTGAATTATTTGTAAAAACACCTCTTCTCTCTGCTGAGTATACCGGAAGACTGTGGAGCTTCCTTTCTTATTTTAGGTCCTTACAACTGAAGGATTGAGAGTAATTCTCATTATTTCCAGTTAGCCAATGGGACAAGGAACACAAAGATGAAACAATTTGCTTAGTTGCTTAAGGACTGTGTAAGCAGAATAATTAATTCATATGTGCGTGAAGATGTTCCTCCTCTGAAGCCCTAATATTTATCTTTAGTGAGTATATACAATGTTGTGCTCAGTAATGTCAGTAAAATGGATTGTCAAAGATCTGCCTTGTAAACATCAGCCTGAAGTGCTTGGGCTCATTTCTAACTCATCAACTGAAGTATTAGGAATCTAACTTTTCATCCATGAGCAAGAAAAATTAGGCTGTAGCATACAAAAGTGATCATAGTAGTGGACTGTTTGTTATTCTTGAGAGTGCTCGTTGTCTGTTTTGACCTTTTTTTGTATGTAATCTCTGGTAATAGTGTTGAGAAGAATGCCTTTTTCCAAGTCACAGGTGGCTGAGAATTTGCAACTTTTTCCTCTCAGAATGGTATTCAAAACAGTTTAGCGTATCTTCAGACTGAGTTCTGAAAAATGCTTTTTTTGGAGCTATCCTGGAACATTCACCTAAGAGACCAGAAGCTACAAACCCACCCGATGGCAATATCACTAAGAAATACACAGAATCATTTCCACACTTACTTCATTGATCCCCTTATTACTTCTAGGTACTGTGACTTTCAGATGCTTCTAGGAGACTGCACACGTGCAAAAAATTCAATGCAAAAAAGCACACTTGTAGAGGTGCATGCATTTCAGTCTTCAGTATCTTCTCTTGATCTTCCTTTCCACCTTAAAAATTTTAATCACACGTGCAAAGAGATGAGAGTAGAGCTACCAGCCCAGATACGACTGGCAGGCCTCGCAGTAAAGAGGGTGACTGTCAGTTCTCGATTCCTCAGTCCAAATGCTTTGCTGCTCACACAGACCTCCAGTTTGTAAAGTTTCGGAGTGATTCAAGTCCCTCTTTCTCTACAGGGTTTCATCATACCAGTAAAAAGATAACGTACCATTCAGCAGGATTCACTGAAGCTGCTTCTCTGCATGTACACGCTGCTATTCTGCTCCTGTGGCACTCCACCAGATAAGCAATTAAAAAGAGCCCAAAAATGTAATTTTGTGTACACACCCAAGTGGGTATTGGCAAACATCTACAATGCACAATATCTTTTCTTCCTATTTGCTATATCAGCTGCTATCTAAACAGATCTGGGAAAGTGAAGAATTGATGGCTTTATTGGTTTCAGGAAGAACTGTCCCACATGAAGCACAGCTTAACTGAGATGCACTCACTTTCATGGTCATCTGCAGAGAAGCAAATTGAATGTTAATGTAACTGATTATAGTGTATGCTTCACTTAAAAAATGGGGACAGGTCTCAGTTGGGAGAATTTAATTAAAGCAGTCTTCCAGCAAGATAATTATATACCATTCTTTCCACTGGACCTTCCTAGTCCTTAAACTTCAGTTAATAATAGCACAATAATCAAAGATTTTTACATTTTTGGCTGAATAGCAACATGGTGAACCTGAATAGCATCTGAAAGTATGGCTTTTCTGACTACTCATGCTCTCAAAACCTGAAATGAAGTTGACTGTTAGATTCATGCCTCATCTTATTGAAAATGAACTATAATACCACCACATGTGAAGGAAGAAGGGACACCGACCTTTAACAGGGACAGACATATTTGATTTCTTCCATTCTCAATGCAATATTCTAGGCTATATATTACTTATCCACGCATTTTTGGATGTGTAAACTGAAATAGTTTGACATAATAGTGGGACCTAAAGCTCGTGTGATTTATTTCCATGTACAATATCAGGGTTTCTTAATTAGTAGAGGATGACATAATCCACCTATTAAAATGTAGATGTCCCAACACCCCACTTATACATTAAAATTTCACTAGATTTTTTCCAAGGAAAATTATGTCTGTATGTACATTAGCACACTAATAATTAGTACATTTTTGTGCATCAGATATCTTACAGAATTGATTCCTAATTCATGAAGACGGTTTTGGGAAGGCATAACTACTCCAGTTTCCACAGAGATACATCTAATCTAATTTCACAGATGTGAAATCAGAAATATGTCTTAAGAGAATAAATTTCATAATGCCCTTGTGCACAAGATAGTTATTGTCAGAATTATCTCCTGTACCAGAGGAAGAGCAATAACAAGACAGTGGTTTAAGACTTCCCTTTATCACACATGAAGATATACAAATTAGGATGGGCTGGATCTCTAATAAATAAAGCTTTGCTAGAGGCAACCAGCTTTCAATCATCCACACAATCATGAGCATTTCATTTAAACTAAAAAACAACATTGAAGCTCCTCAGGGAAGAGACTGTTCTTCTCTATGGCTGGGCTGCAGACTCTAATGATACCGCAGATAAAACCCACAGTTTTCTTTTAGTATAGTCATTAATTACAATTTGAGAGAGAACACCCCACCATGTCAGTCCTGTCATCTCTCCAGATTTCTTGGATTCCCATTTTTCTGCCACTTTCTTTTAATAGCTTTCTCACCACCACCACCAGTCGCAGACCTCACCCTGTGGAACTACAGCCTCCTTTAACTTTTTATGGATGTTAGTGATCATAAATTACATTTGGGGGTAACCAAGGGCCACCACGTATTTGAGAGGAGAAAGCAAAAAATAAGAGTGGTTATATTACTGCACTAACATGAAACTCTTTGCAAAAGCACAGAAATAACAGCAGGGTGTGGACTCAGCCTTGCGCACCCTGCATTCAACTGCCTGTCGTTTTCTTTTCTTTTCAATCAGATGCCGTGTCTGCATCAGGAAATGGTGTTGAAATAACGTTCCAACATTTTATGTGTCACAATGCAATGTTTCTTTTGAAACATACAATTTCCTTATCAAAAAGAATAAAATCCTCAACTCCTTTTTGGAAAGTATATTATAAAAATCTTATTTGACAGACATTGTTCTATAAGCTAGCAATGACTGATGCTTAAATTACCTTAAAAATATCAAAAAGAAGTGTGCAATACCTGTTAGCCTTACATAAATAGTATTCCTCTTCTTAGTGACACATGAAGGCACTGAAGAAAAAAATGGTTTATTTTCTAGATGTTCTCAGTTTTCTTTTCTTCCTGCCATAATGAACCACAGCACATATTTTTACTAATAGGGGGCACGGGGTGTTTCTTAACAAAGCTGTTAGGTTTGGAAGCCATTATCCCTCTTTTTCTATGCCGAGTTATAAAAATCTAGATGCCACTGATCTGGGAATATGTAGCAGATACGTCAACAAAGCTTAACATGTCTCAAGGCACCCCAGGAAATTCTACAGGTTCTTTTACCACAAATCATGGCAGATACAAAAGAATGGAAATATGGGAAATTGCCTTTCTTGTTATCTACATTTTTATATATATTTTCTTTTATTTTATATATTTTTTTCTTTTTTACATATATATATATAAACTCCAAGTTGACAACATGGGATTCAGGACTTTCCAAGCATCAGGATGAAACACCAGTGGGTTCACCACTACTTTGAACTACATCTTTTAATAATCTTTATGTAGGCATCTGCAATTTAATAGGCACAATCTCTTAAGCACAAAAGATAAATTTACATACGTAACTCCCTGAGATTTGAAGGTAGATTTCTAAAATCTGTGCTTTGCATCTTTCACTGATTAGGTAAATTTTTCTTCCCACTAATTGTACCTCCAAATTGCAAGCAAAAAGCAGAGATGAGTGTGACCTTGCAACAGGAGACTTAAAATGGGCCATATGTATTCCTAGTGGAACCTATTAACAATTTTGTAAGGGCAAACAATCATCATCAACACTTTGCCAGGGGACTGACTTAGTAGCTATGCTATTAACATTAAAACAGACCAATTGTAAGAACATTGTAAAAAATCACATGGAGGAAACCTAAGCAGTGCTCATGGATATATACACCTTGTATAAAATAAAATCAATAATAATAATAACAATAACAACAACCACCACCACTACCACCTTACAAAATATGCAGTAACAGTTAAAATGGCTTGCAAAATTCATTTTTACTGACAGTCAGTAAAATGTAGCTGTCCATCAGGCAAAAAACTTCTTCCACCCTTTCACTCTGTAAAGAATAGATCACATATTTCCTGAGGAGATTTTTCTCTCAGGTCAAAAATAGAGGAGAGTTTGGGATTCCCTATTTTGGAAAACACACTCCAGAGCAGAGAGAATTTCATGAAAGCCAAAAGAGAGATTAAAATAATGTAAAAGTATACTAGATTAGGACAGCGAAAAAAACTCCAGAGTTGGTTAGCACCATGCAGTTGGTGGGGGCCTGTAAAAACAATTTTGTTCTTGTGGATGAAGTAGGAGTAGACATATTCTTTCAACATAATTACCATCACTGTTTTTTTACTGTGGTCATTACTCCTACCCATCTCATTATTTAACACATGTACGACCTCAGTCCTTCATAAACACAAACGTATTTATCTTTCAACATCAGTTCTACTGTAAATCAGTTTATTTAAATAATGAGCTATACTTTGATAAACTCTGATGAGTTTGTACATTGCCTATGAGTCAGCCATTTTGATTTAGATAATATTCCCAATGCTTTCATAGCTATCTCAGTCTCTTCCAGTGGGACACACACTGCCCACAGCAATCTTATTTTTTGAGCTTGACAAAAAACCGGCATGCTTTTACAATATGTTCGCACCTTCTTTGCTCCAAAGAAAGTTGTTCCGTGTTGTATCAGCCTATCACAACCCAGTTAGCAATTCAATAAAGCAGGTCTCCTTCTGCAGGTTTTGAAATCTGAGTGACCACCAAATACTGTGAACAATCACAGAATAATTCAGGTGGGAAGAGGCCCCTGGAGGACATCTAGCTCAGCCCCTCACTTAAAAATAAGGTCAGATAGATCAGCCGCCACACAAAGGGCAGAAAACAAACAAGCAAACAAACCCTGCAGGACATAATATACAAGTTTGAACCTATACAGAAAAGCCATATACTTCCTGCACTATTATATATCCAATTAAATGTGAGCGTCCACGCATTGCTCTTTACCCCAAGAAATGTGAAAGGAGAGGCGATGAGACTACTTAGGAGCTATAAATTTGTCTGCCCTTGCAATATGTTTTCTCTCTTGACAGAAGTTATTAGCTCCATTTGTTGCTATGTTATCTGCAGCCTCATGGCTTCTGCCTACAGAGGGCCAAACAGAGATACCCAAATCCTATTGCTTTTTCTTTTCCCTGAACACTTTGTTAAAGAAAAAGAGATGAAAAATGCAATTGAAGATGTTTAACCTATGGTAACAAAGCATATATTGTCTACCCCAAAGGCAAAGGGCTATTCTTATCTCTCGAGCCATCTCTTACCATCCCACCTTTGGAAAAGTCTCACAGAAGCGCATCTGCACAACACTTTCCCATCCCCACCTGAAATACAGCCCTGCCACTCATGGCAGATCCTCTCCCAGACGGACTAGCTTCCCTTCCCCTTGAAGCACACTCACCGTAGCCATCCCCTCCTCACCCCGAGCTCCACGGCCTTCTTAAAAATCACTCCAATTGTTTTTAAGTGTGTCGTTATAATAATATTACAGGAGTAAAATCCCCACTCTACAAAATTTTCAAGGCTTTTTTTAAAACCTTTGAGGTGACTAATACGCTGGCTTCACTACCCACAGAGAAAGTCTTTGCTTGAAAATTACAGCTGAATTAAGCATACCCATTTTAGAAGCAATTTAAAGAAAAAAATCAAAAATCACATCAGAAGTAACTCACAGGCTGTAGCTTGCAACCTATTTCTCCTCACAGAACGGATGAGACGGAGACAACACCTGCACAACTAGTTGGTTTTTTCCACCTTCTCGTTACCTGCTTTTCCCTCCGAACCACCCCTCGGGTGCCACCAAGGCGCTAACACCTCACACCAGACAACTGCTCCCAGATGTTTCGGGAAGCATCCTTAGCCCAGCTCTCCTCAGGCATCAGCTTACTGATCCCCGTCACCTTCATGTGCCCACAGACGTGCTCACACCACGATTTTCCCAGGGACCAAAGTGAGGTGGACCGCCCTGTAATTTCCCGGACCGCCCTTCCGACTGCTTCTGAAGACTGTTTCTGAAGATTTGCCTTCCTCCAGTCAACCCCGACCTGATCCTTGCCTGCTGCTGCTCATCTCCTCCTTGAACACAGCCTGTAAGCCCAGAGGCCTCCTCTCTCTCTCCATGCAGTCACTGAGCATCATAACCATGCTCTCCATATTGGCCTTCTAATTGCTACCGATAAGTGGGTAATTTTCTTTTTCCTTAAGGCCTATCCTATATGGTTGTTTAAGAAAAGACAGAACAGACAATGGGATACTTCAAATGGGAAATATTGTATTACTTACGATTGCCCGGATTTACCAAAGATTTTGTCCTTACCCTACATTTTTTATTCCATCCTCCAACATTAAAACTCCTTTATTTTTTATCTTATTATTTCGATTATGTTAAGATATTTCTTAGAGAAGTACGGGCTTTATTGCATTACTGCCATAAAAGTAATAAAAACATTCACGTATTACCTGTTCTGGACAATCACACTTGGTATAAAATTGGCATTATTAGGTACATTATGAGGTAAATTATTTCCTTTTCCTTATTTTCTTATTTTCCCTTTTATGAATTACCTATCCATCTACAGGTTCAAGAGGTTTAAGAATGATAAATTCCTTGTAATCTACTGATCCAATAATCTCCAATGTAATCTATTTTAATTTAAAAATACGTATAAGATCTAAACAGAGTAACAATGTGCTCAAATCCAAGTGAGTTAGCATTACTCAAATCGTTTATTCAAATTTCTTGTATTTCAAGAATAAGAAGAAAATCTCTCTAAGAGCAGAATGCGTTAAGCAGCCGGTCACGAGAGAACATTATTCTGCTTTCATTGTCGACTTCAGCGGTTTATGTTAAAGTTACAATTCTATTTCAAGATAGTATTTGCCTGTGTGAAAGAAAAAAGAAAAAACCCTTTTCTTTCTTTCTTTCTTTCTTTATTTCTCAAATGCTATTTATTAAGAAACAGCCAGTCTTTTAGGAAAACATAGCTGTGTCTGTTAGAGCTGAGCATTACCTCTGAAGGTCTGTCAATCCGCTGGTAACTGGGTCTATCTGTATGTAAAGATTTGTAGCTTATATATTTATGCCTATATTTACTTGCTAAATTATAAACACTGAAAATGTAATAAAGATGATGAATGTATAATATAATTTTAAGTAATGCAAAGAATAAACTTACAAATTTAATATAATTATATTATTTATACTTACTTTTTTTTTATATATATTTCTAAGGTTGTTCTTCCCAAACTGAATCAAAAGAGTTATGTTCCAATCCAACACACTTTTAAGTAAAATAGGGGGAAAAAAAGAAACTCGGAAATTTGAAAATGCCATATATAGTACCCTCCAATTAAATCAATACAAATACACTATGAATGCCATAGAACATTTCTGAGTTGATTTTAGGATTGCTTAACTAAAAGCAATAATCCAAGCCAGATCAGCAATTAATTATAGAGGTATATGTCATATTTGATATTTCCATAGTTATAATATTTTTTTTTTCCTTTTACAGACCTACCCATGCAAATNGCATTACTTAAATCGTTTATTCAAATTTCTTGTATTTCAAGAATAAGAAGAAAATCTCTCTAAGAGCAGAATGCGTTAAGCAGCCGGTCACGAGAGAACATTATTCTGCTTTCATTGTCGACTTCAGCGGTTTATGTTAAAGTTACAATTCTATTTCAAGATAGTATTTGCCTGTGTGAAAGAAAAAAGAAAAAACCCTTTTCTTTCTTTCTTTCTTTCTTTATTTCTCAAATGCTATTTATTAAGAAACAGCCAGTCTTTTAGGAAAACATAGCTGTGTCTGTTAGAGCTGAGCATTACCTCTGAAGGTCTGTCAATCCGCTGGTAACTGGGTCTATCTGTATGTAAAGATTTGTAGCTTATATATTTATGCCTATATTTACTTGCTAAATTATAAACACTGAAAATGTAATAAAGATGATGAATGTATAATATAATTTTAAGTAATGCAAAGAATAAACTCACAAATTTAATATAATTATATTATTTATACTTACTTATTTTTTATATATATTTCTAAGGTTGTTCTTCCCAAACTGAATCAAAAGAGTTATGTTCCAATCCAACACACTTTTAAGTAAAATAGGGGGAAAAAAAGAAACTCGGAAATTTGAAAATGCCATATATAGTACCCTCCAATTAAATCAATACAAATACACTATGAATGCCATAGAACATTTCTGAGTTGATTTTAGGATTGCTTAACTAAAAGCAATAATCCAAGCCAGATCAGCAATTAATTATAGAGGTATATGTCATATTTGATATTTCCATAGTTATAATATTTTTTTTTTCCTTTTACAGACCTACCCATGCAAATATTCTGCACCTCAAATTCCTACCGACGCCACAGGGACTTTTGTTGGAGCTGGAGTCACAGCAGGATGCTTAAGGTTTGTTTGTTTGCCACCTCCTTCCCTGCTGCTAATGGCTGCAATTCTGTTAGAGCCTGGTCAACAGAGCTCTGCAAACGTCTCCATATTGCACCAGAGCCTCGGTATCCTAAAACCAGCATCTCTTGATCCTTCCACTGGGCAGGTCACCTCCCTGACACAGCTCAGAGAAAACGACCAGGCAAACCTGCATCTGCTACACATCAGAGAAAGATGCTATGGGAGGAAACAGGTCCTTCCCTGAACCCATGTCTATATACTGTAAAATTAAAGCAGATAGGCTAAACCTGTTTATGTGTTCATAGAATCATAGAATGGTTTAGGTCGGAAAGGACCTTGAAGATCATCGAGTTCCAACCCCCCTGCCATAGTTCAAATGAGTAACATCCCTGAAGTGCTGAGGATTGAGTGGTTTCAACATAGGAGCACTACAGTTTCTCTCTGAATTATTTGAGAATTAACCTCTCTGGTGCTGCAACATTTTTAACCCTTTCCAGTGCACTGGAAGGATAGTAGAGTTGGTCTGCAGTGCTATTAAGGCCATATTATCATGGTTATCTATATTTAGCTCCCATCAAAAACAAAGAGCTCATGAAAGGGTTTTTAATTAAGTTGGAAATCTATTAGAAATTCCAAGTAAATGCTTGATTAGACATTGTGTTCCTTTGTCTTTATTACTCACAAAGACGACCAATATTCTGTCTAGAGCACTTTAGTCCCAGGAGGAATGTTCCCACAACTCTTGCTTGTATCAGCACATGACACATAATGGAAAGGTATTGTTGAGGATAAAATTAAATACCAGGGTTGTAAAAAGGTTTTAGTTCTTGCTAATGAGTACATTTATTTTTTTTTTGCAATGACAGCAGATTAAGACTAGTGTGTTTAAATAACATTAAAACATCCATAATTTTTATGGACTTTGAATAGCAAAGACATCAGGAGGCACAAAAAAGTGAACATTTCAGAGAATGACTTGCAGGCTGTTCTTTTACAAGTCATCTGTCACAGGCTTATTTCAAGGTTGCGCCATCGATCACAACTCAGAAGACTTGTTTGAATTAGTTATGGGGCTACAGGTAGGTACAGGAGGGCTGTCCTACCCCGTTTACAGATAAACAAGAGCCTTTTGTTGACTTTGTAGAGCTGAGATTAAATTCTAACGCCCCTGTTAACAGTTATCTCAAGCCTCCTCGGTCCTTTATGAACATTTGCACCTATTCTGAATGTGTGTTTACTTGCATCATCAGCACATAAACATTTAGCTACATAACTGTTGCCTGCCTTTTCCACTCAGTCCCACCAAATTCCAGAAAATTGCTTCCTGAAGGAATGCAAGTACAGGAAATAAGAATAAACATTTTTGGTTTATATCTATATGTTATATATTTATGCCGAATACTTTATGTTGTTTCGTTGCAATCATTCTGCCTTAACCATTGCACATATTTGTAGAAACAAAAGCTGATTGTTTTGGAATCATGAAGAACTGAGACATTTTCAAAGTCTGTGTGAAACTTTGAATGAAAAAAAAACTTTTTGCATTTGCTAATAGTCCCAGTAACAGCCCCAGTATATCCAAAGATAATTATTAGACTACGGAGGGGAGAGGTGTTGGGATTGGATGAACCTGAGATGCTGCTGCTGCTAATGAGGTGAAAAGATTTTTACCAAACTCTTAAATACAAGACTGTGTTATTCAAAATAGTAAAAACCTAGAAGCCGGTACTCTGATTTTTCCTTACTCCACCCTGAGGGAGAAAGAAAATTATTATCTCCTACAAGAATAATGAGAAAAGAAGATTAGTATCTCTGTCCTGAGAGTCCTCAAGGAAGATTTTTCCTTCACACAGGACATCTTCATAAATGAACAAAGCACACAAAGATCTGGATAAAACCAGCATGATACTCTTTTCCCCTCCACTTCCATCAGTCTACAAAACTAATGAAGTTAGAAACTACATTTCCAAGTGCCTTTCCTTCTCCTTTGTCCTTTTTCAGATGGGTATCTCCATTGATGGATCTACAAGGGCTGCCCTTAGCTGAGAAAGTCCTGACAGTTTGGGCTAAAGGCAAAGTGTATGAGATAATAATAGTTCCAGCATTTAAGAGCGGGAATGTGGGAAAACATTTGGGGCCTTCTGATGAAACCATTGATTGGGGAACTGGGCTTCAGCCTTTGAGCATCAATCTACCAGGGTAAATCCAACTCTCACCTTTGTCTGGAAACACATAAAGAAAATTCTCCCTGATGGTATTTCTTTCCCATGCAGCCTTGATACACAAGCTTCCCCACAGAACATAAATTATTAGGTCTAGGCACTTATAAAGTACTAGTTTCTTCTTATAGAACTTAAATAGAAATAAAAGTTGAGCGGCTTCATATTTTTTAAAATGCTGTTGCCCTTGCTGGAAGCCACCAAAATTCAATTTGTTTGACACCTACTGGAATAGCTGAACATTCGGAAGCTATCTGGTCGCTAGGAAACTCTGGAAATTACAGGTCCAAATTGGACAGTCACTTGCAAAGGCACAATGGCATCGTTTTCACGTGCATTACTTCGGGCTGTGGCAGTTCTTGTACTACCAAAAGATATCCAATGAATAAAAGAAATGCTGTACTGAAAGATTCTACTTCCTAATGCTATGCAAATACCCGGGACGCCAGGAGAGCCTGAAGTTGCAATTTCTATTTGGCCAGCCCTCATAAATAATGTGTAGGCATATATATATTTCTCCCAGAGAGTTCAAGAAGGTGTTCAATTGGCATCTAATATTCTGTGCTTACAAAATACAATCCTTATATATCCATAGCACAAAGTTACTTATTCCCTCAGACACCATTTCAAAGAAACAACATATCTGTTTCTTTAAAAAAAAAAAATTACAAATGGAACCTCTCCAAAGATTCAAAACTTAAAGGCAGTGATGCTGCAAAAGGGACAGTATTCAAATTTATAGCAGATGTTTCACTGTTAATTAATGCCACTATGAAAAATATCCTAGAACAGCATAATGTGATACTTATTTACCCTTTCCTTTCATAAAAAAGCATATACACAAATAATTTCCAAGACTTTGTGACATATGCAAAATTTAGACTGCTAGGATTAGGTTCTTTAGTAAAAAAAAAAACCCAAACTCCGATAAGCAGTGTCACACAGATCATATTCAGTTTATATAATCATCTCCCCTCCAAAAGACTGCTTGTGTTTTATTATGTAAATAACGCCTTGGTAAAAGATTTGCAAACCTTGCTCCCCACAAAGGAAATTAACAGCTACTTGGCAAAATCACAAAGGAAGTTATTTTCCTACCCTACATTGCATGGCCAAACGAGTAAACGATCACACGCTGGAGCATGACTACTTGCCTATAAACCCTTCCCATAGAGGCTGTTACAGCATTCCTAGCCAGCAAGTAGCTAAATGATAACTAATCCTTGTTCTTTTGGATACATATAATGCTCAAAACACATATAACTTCTATTTTATAGACCTTTTTTCTCCCTCAAGAGCGCTCAAAATCACAAATCAGCCTTGCAAACTAAATAATCATGATCTTGTTATGAGCTAGAGCTGTAAGCCAGAGGAATTAAATTGAAATTTTGAAAGCAAATTTTTAAAGGTACTTGCATTCATTTTCCATGAACTTTGGAGTGATGGTTCTTCTCATGGGGATTCAAACAAGCAAAGCAAATCCGAGGAAGTAACTTCCAAGTAATTGCCTCACAAGTGGTATGTTTCAGATGCTATCCCACTTGACAGGAATTGATTGCCCAAATTCTTGGTCACAAATAAGAAGAAATTAAATGAGACAAGGCAGGATCTGATCACCTTTGATAATAAAATCAGATATGCTGCCTAGACAAAGTTTCTCTTAATAAATGGAAAATACACAGCCTTCCTCGTCCTCAGTATGAAATATAATTCAATTTAAGAGAACGGCGTGCTAGCACACACTTTTTTTGCTTGGCTGCCCAGCAGCAGAGGGCTCAGGGTGGTCCAGCTGTGGCTAAGAGTCCCTGTAGATGTCTTCTTGTGTGATCTCTTGTGGATCACATTGATAATGAGGCACTAGGTCTTAACAGTGCCACTGTCTAGGGTGCAAACCCCTGCCTTTTTAGCTCTGCGGCTCCGGTACCCACAGCTACTTCATTCGATGAAAACTTACTCTGAGCACGTGTAGGCAAAGCCCTGTCTTTGCCAACTCAGCACTCATGATCGTCTGAGTCCAGGTATGGGCATACCAAACCACTTGGGGCTTTGTATTTGCAGGAACGTCTGCTAAGCTCATCAGTGGAAAGTTATGCAGCAAAAAGTGGCAAAATGTATTTAATTTTGTTACCTTTGGAATAACAATTCAGTTTTGAGGAAAAAATCATAGTAAATATAAATTTTAAAAAAAAAATGCAATATAATTGCTATTGCTTTTTTGAATTTTGGTACAGTAAACACACAGTTTGTTTCCATTTTTTTTCCCACTCAATTAAATGAAACAAACTATCAAAATATATATTTATATATAAAGAATGCATCAGCTAGGTGGAAATGAAAGAAGAAATGTGTAAATGCTCTATGACTGTTCCATAAACTGCCCTTTGTTTTAGCAATGTAAATACTATTTTTAAAATGAAAATCTCATTTAAATACTGATGACTTAGAAAAGCTCAGGAAAAAAATGCTTTAATTTTGGATGACTTTGGGAGACTAAGAATGTCAACTTAATCCATTCACCAATATTGAATCTGCTCTATTAATTTAATTAAAACATATATTTTCAAATATTTTTCATTTATTTTCAAGAAGAAAAAAGAAAAGGAATATTTTCAGTGCATTGAGGTGGTTGTGCTAGGTGAAATAAATAAAGCTGGATTCTCCCATCCTTCTAAAAATGAATGTATAAACATATGCCGATAAGATAAATAGACACAGCTAAAGACAAATTTATAATAAAGCTCTTTTCCTAATAGGTTGCACTGAGAGTTCTGGTTGTACATACCCACCACACCCACTGACATGTAGTGAATCTGTCATGCCATTTCGTGTGTTACTTGTGACAAATTCTTGCTCACAACACTATCTGCAAGGAGGACATCAGGGAAGACAATCTCAGGCCTTCAGCACAGATAGAAAACTTTGGATTTCTAATGTGATGCATTTTAGGCATTTGGAAATAAAGAAGTTGTTATGAAGGCATCTTTATAAGCATAATGACCAGATCATTGCTGACCATTTATGAAGAGTATACAGAGAAAGGACAGCAGATATATAGATTTAAACCAAAAACAAAACCAAAAAAACACCCAACTGAAAAATCCCAAACAAATGTTACGCACAACTTTTATAAGAACTGTGCCGCATTTGGCAAGTGTGCTACTGTAATCAAAAGAAAAGACTAATTTTAATTCACCTCCTCCCTACTGGTAATTGTTCACTGTTTTTCTGTGGTCCTTTCCTCCATTTTGTAAAGTGAAATGTAGCTGTCTGCACGATTGGTCTAGAACAGCTAGAGAGGATGATAACATGGTACGAGCTCCTGAAATAAGCTTTTAATCCAAGACACCAGAGGTGACATGCTACATCTGTTCTTAGTTTGTCTTTATTACTCCACGTGAAGATTCTCCAGTCATTACAGTATTTGGAAACGTGCCAATTATTTAAAATGTGATATGTTAAGATTCTTACTGTAACTGTAGATACAGTACCTCACAGAGAATAACATTAGATGTGTGTTAATAATTAATAAAATGGAGACCGAGGAAATTATTTGAGTATAGAAAGAGATTCTTGAGTAGTTCATAAATCACAACAGCCGCTGTGGAAAAACCTGCAAGGCCCAGCACGCTGGGTGGAGTGCAAACCAACATTCAGCAATTGCTCGAACTGGACACTTCCCAACTGGCAAAGAGAGCCTTTGACTTGGTGGATATGAAGAGTGAAATTCAAACCTGTTTCGAAGATGCTATCTGAAGGCATCTTGGATCTCGGGGTGCGGTTCTGTGGGTTGGTTTTTTTTTGGCTGGTACTCCCTTCTGTCTAGTGTTCGCTGACTGACACTCTACTACAGCATGTTAACATGGACTCTGGCACCGGTATCTCAACTCGCTAATTTTGAGAAATGTGTTGCTTTAAAAATTGCTGGAATTACAATGAAACGTGCAATAAAATGACAAAGTCTATAAGGAACTGAGTAGCTGGCTATTATAATTAATTATTGTATTTTACCAGAGTACCCCTGAAAATGTATTAGTTGTCATACATGTAAGATGTGTTGCTGGTAGATGCCAGTCAAAAATTTACATCATTGATCTTGGATTTTATTGGATCAATACAGTTTGTCTTTGTTGTGTGCTGCAAGCAATTCTCTGTCGAGCTATGTTTTCGGAGCTCTTAAATTGGCAGAGAATACGCCTTGGGAAAAAGAAAGAAAGGGACAAATGGTAAAAATATACACACACATATACATTTACACACATAAGAGTGAGTCACACTGCCTACATTTGTCAAGATCAAACATCTTGAAACATGTCTGATTGAAAACAGAGCATCAATCCACATTTTCTAAATGGTACTATAAACTACAGTGAAGCTGATACCAGTTTAAAACGCAAGAAGAAAAGAACATTACCTACGGAGTTTAACATTGGCAGTTCATGGCTTTGGAGATAGAAACACTGCTCCATATAAGAAAAGGGAAATATGTTCTGTAACCTAAAGAAATTTCTGAAATAGTTAACATGAATCAAGAGATCCCTGTGCCCATTATCTAAAACCCAAATCAATCTTGAGCTATTAATTTTCAAAGTCTGAAAAAGATTGATTGACTTTTCTACAAAACAATATTTTTCATGTGTGCCCTCTTAACCTCACAACCTTCCCAACAAGCATCTGGGGAAGTCCTCACGTAGCAGGCAGGATTCAGTACTTGTTCTTTTGCTAACCTTGCAGAAAATATTGTGCATCCTTCAACCAAAGATAATTTCCAATTCTCATAAAGCAAAGGTTCAAATATTTGCAAATTTTATACAAATGATCTGCAACTAGATTTGCATCTTTGGCCAGGATGGATTTAATTTGCATAAATGACAGAAGGTGACTCAATATTAGGACACCAGGATTTATTGCACAGCACCCACCACCGAATGTTTTATTTATCTTCTATTTACTTGGCTCCACCTCCAGTGTAGGAGACCTGCAATCGCTCTTTGCAAAGAGGGGCAGCATGAACCTGACTTGAACACGCAAGAGCAGGAGAAAGGCAAAGCCCATGTCTCCACACCCTGTTACTGCAGAAAGATGTAACTTGCATGAGAACTGTGGCTCTACTCATGCCCACTTCTCACAAACTCTTTAATGCTACACTCTCTCCTAGATACGGTTCTCTCCTGCACCCACCAATGCTTTAAACTTAGTTTTCTGAGAAATTGCTAAATTGCAAAAACATGGAAGCTTCATACAGCTGCTTTTTCTCTTGGAGTTTCCTTCACATCTACAGATTCAAATCTTGCAATTTCAAGTAGGTTGTGAATCTCACATGTTAACAACACATCTTAGAAGGTAATTAAAAATATCTATGTTTTAAGAATACCTTTTTAATTAATGTCAAATGTGCTGTCACTTCATGCAAAGACGTCTTCCTAATGCTAAATCTGACTCACTCTCTCTTGATAAGTAGGCACCACAGTGAGTATCTGTGATAGGCATATGCTATATACACACTCCCCACAGAGATTTCAGCCCCCTTCCAATATGTTGAGAAGGACAGCTCATCCTTTCTTTTCCCCACCTCCCTCCATGTTAAATTTGCCATTCCCTCACAAAATATAGAGAAAAAATTATAAACTTTCAATTTTGGGCAAAGACCAAACTGCCATGTAAGACTAGAATTGAGCTCCAATTTACAAACCAGAAAGTCTAAGGGGTGGCATTCTCTCTTATGAATACTTTACTGTTGCAGAAGACACTCACAACCTTTTATTTATGCATATAATCCATTCAAAACCAAAGAAAAGCAGCAACACATTCTTGGTCACCAGGTCAGTGATGCTTCTAACCAGGGCATAAAATTGTCTTGTTTGCTGCTTGCTTCCCACCTAATTTCATTTAAAAAATATTTTATACCTTCACATCGCTTATCAGATTTATCTTTACACTAACATGTTAAACCTGTTTCATCTCTTAAGCAATTTTATCCCAATGTATCTTTGATGCTTTTGTTTGTGACTGATAAAGTTCTATATTTATAAAGATCTATGTAAGGGTAGAATCACACCTCTCAAGAACATGAGCAAGATGTGAATTTTGCTGCATATCCCAATGATTAGCAAGAAGTCAGGTGCGTGTATCTGACAAAACAAATGGTTTACTACTTGAATACAGACAAAAGTCCATAGTTTTCTTCCTATTTCCTGTCAACCACACCTTGGAAAAAAAGTGATGACAGTCACTTTCTCTGATGTAACAGACAGACAGTTTGACATATCTTTCTTTAGTCCTTATTTTATCTGAGACTATTACTTGGGGTGCACCTCATTTCTTGTTCTAAAAAACAAATTCTGATTTCGGGAAGGCCATTCTGTGTATACAACACTCCTTAATAAAAAGGCTTTAATGAAGCTATTGAAGCTTGTGGTGGACCCTGGCTGGACGCAAGGTGCCCACCAAAGCCGCTCTTGTCACTCCCCCTCCTCAACTGGACAGGGGAGAGAAAATATAACAAAAGGGTCGTGGGGCGAGATAAGGACAGGGAGAGATGATTCACCAATTACCACCACGGGCAAAACAGACTCGACTCGGGGAAAATTAATTTAATTTATGGTCAATCAAATCAGAGTAGGAGAATGAGAAATAAAACCAAATCTTAAAACACCTTCCACGCACCCGTCCCTTCTTATCCAGGCTTAACTTTACTCCCTGTTTCTCTACCTCCTCCCCACTAGCGGTGCAGGGGGACAGGGAATGGGGGTTGCAGTCAGTTCATCACCCATTATCTCTGCCACTCTTTCCTCCTCAGGGGGAGGACTCCTCACACTCTTTCCCTGCTCCAGTGTGGGGTCCCTCCCACAGGAGACAATTCTCCATGAACTTCTCCAATGTGAGTCCTCCCCACAGGCTGCAGTTCTCCACAACTGCTCCAGTGTGGGTCCCCCAAGGGGTCACAAGTCCTGCCAGCAAACCTGCTCCAGTGTGGGCTCCTCTCTCCATGGGGCCACAGGTCCTGCCAGGAACCTGCTGCAGCGTGGGCTTCCCACGGGGCCATAGTTTCCTTTGGGTGCATCCATCTGCTCCAGCGTGGGGTCCTCCACAAGCTGCAGGTGGACATCTCTTCCATTGTTAACCTCCATGGGCTGCAGGGCAACCTCTGCTCTGGCACCTGAAGCACCTCCTCCCCCTCATTCTTCACTGACCTTGGTGTCTGTAGAGTTGTTTCCCTCACATATTCTCACTTCTCTCTCCCTTGTTGTTGACTGCCCTGCAGTTCCCCCCCCCCCCCCCCCCCCCCCCCCTCCCCCCTTCTCCTCCNTCTTAAATATGTTATCGCAGAGGCACTACCACCATCGCTGATGGGCTCAGCCTGGCATTGGCTCTATCGGACATAGGGGAAACTTCCAGCAGCTTCTCACAGAAGCCACTCCTGTAGCCCCCCTGCTACCAAAGCCTTGCCACACAAACCCAATACACAGCTGCTTAAGAGTAATGTCTGCACACAACTTTGGAGGGTTATTTACTTTTTTCATTTCAATCACTCCGATTATCTGAATGACTGGCGATATTAACGCAGTGGTGATTTGGAACATTGAGAACACAATACAAGCCTAGCCTCTAGGACACTGCTACAAAGTCAAATGAAAATGATAGTCAACAAAAGCTACTACTATCCCTTTCTTATTAAGTCAGAAATCTCAATCTTCTTACATGCGTTTAAAGTTAAAATCATAATTTTCTCCCCTGTTGACAGCTTTGTATTGAAGAGGCCAGAGTTTTCTGAGTTAGAAAGCAGAAATCCTTCATGTGATGCAAACTACAGCAGAGGGTCTGGCCTTGCCATTGGCTACATGGTGCTTGTCGGGTCAACGGAGAATGTCTCTGCTCCTCAAGGCCACCAGCATCAAGTTAACAGTTAGTAACATCTCCAGGAGACTTTGATTTAATTAACTTTACTGATCAGAAGTCCCAAATGCAGGATGTGGAAATGACTTAGAAGAACTTACAATTATAACATGTGGTCCACTCATTGGGATAGTTTTAGGATTACTGGGTTTTGGAGATGTTTACTGGTTGACCTGCTTAGCACAGGAAAGTTTCTTCCTGCTTAGGAAAACTAAAAGGAAGGAGAAGCAATATTTTCACAAAATGCTTTTCTAATAAACTGGCCACACAGATAAAACAATGTCTGAGAACAAGGGTCATGCTTGACAGAGCTGCTTGCAAGGATCAAACCAATGTGGAACATACTCCACCTGCCCCAAACACTAGAAGATGAACCCAGTATAACCCTATTGGTTTATTGGTCTATTGGTTTAGCATCTTTCTTTTTTTCTTGTCTTTCTTGTATTCCTTTCCCTGCCTGCCCCATCCCCCCTTACACGAAGTAGTGATGTCACGACCAATTATTAGCTGACAACCTTATTAGCCACCAGTTGCAAGTTCTGAAAGGGAACACTCTCAACTGCCAAGCTAGACAAGTAAGCAAGACCAATACAAAGATGAAGTGTTTCCCTGGACCTGGCCACACAATGGGCAAATCTAGGGATAGGAATTCGCCTGAGGAAAGATAAGGGTGAAAAGGCAAAGGTACCATCAGAAAAGATGACAACTAGCCACCCAACAGTGATAATGCCTCTGAAAAATATTTTATGATCTGAAACATGTTCTCCAGAACAGATGTTCAGATTGAGCTCTCTCTGAATGATACAATCAATGAATAAATGATAAAACGTTTCTCGTTTGTGGCAGTGATCTGAAATAATAACAAAAAAATAGCTACTTTAGTCTGAGTTTTGCTTATGTCATTAAAATTTAAACCTGATTAAACTAAGCCAGTCTGGTTTTATAACCTGTCAGTATGACAAAGGGACTTTGACACATTTGTCTTCCGACACATTATGGGGATTTATATTTTGCACCTTACAATTATATCTGTATTAAAATGACTGAGCACACTGAACATGAAAAGAGTGATTCATAATAATGGCATTAAAAGCAATAAAGAGTTAAGGACACTATGAAGGAAATGAAGGAGAAAGGTAAAAGAGGCTTTGTATAAAGCACAGTAGAGAGGAAAGAAATATCTCTTCGCTCTTGCCTCTTTATTATTAGTCTAAATAAAAAAGATGTAAATGGAAGGGCTTTCTGCCTAAAGAATCAATACTGAAATAAAAAAAAAGCCACCTAGAAATAGTTTTCAATCCCCTAATCTCATTTTGCACTAAACACAGTGCATCCTGGAGCAGACATACATTAAAGTGTGAATTCCACGTATGTCCATAATTTCTTCTGTGAGTTTTTCTTTCTTATGGGACTTTGATCTTGAAGTCAATAGAGAAAATAGAGGTGAATAGGAAATTCTTTTCCTTGCCTATAAATGTTTTTCTCTTATTAAAACATTTTCCACTCCAAACAAGATGGGAGAATATAATGAACTGAATTTAAATTCAGAAATAGAAAGCTCAATTGAAACAGGTGGCAGTTAATAATTATAGCCTTTTTTTATTTATTTCAGTCATTACGTTGTTGACTTTTTGCTTTCTACAGCTAACTATTGGACAAAATGTTATTTTTAACATCAGAATACCACAATTCTAAAATTAATCTTTATTTTAAAATGTCAAAGGTTAAATTTTTTCAGGGTTGAGTTTCAAAATCTCTCAAAGCTGGACATTTTTTACTGTTTTGCATAATAATAATAATTTTCCCATAAAATGTCTTGGATGTGGAGTTTTTTGTTTGTTTTATTTTTTTAATGCTAACAAAAATCTTTTGTTTTCTATGAAGAATAGTTTGGTTTGTAAAACAACAAGAATAGAGAAAAAACTGTAACTGGAGCTGAGCCTATCCCTACACAATACTGTTATGCAGTCAAATAATATGAAAAGCACAGATTTGGTTCCCATTTGGGGGAAATCAATCAAAAGCAATAGAGCAGCAGCAATTTATACCAGTTGTGAATCTGCCCACCTAATCTTCAACCTCAGCAAAAAACTAATACTATCAGATTTTGCTTATTAAAATGTGTAGCCCTATTAAATCTTTAAACTTTGGCTTTGTGATTTCGCTGTGAGATACAACATAAATGTTTGTATTTCTTTGTTTTCACCTCAAGCTTTCTCCTAAAACTATTGTACATTTATTAGAAAGCAAAACCAAAGTCAACATAGCTAGAAGTCAAATAAAATTATAATTATTTCTTAATAATATTTGCACGGCATTTAAAATCTAAAGTCAAGGGTTTATGATTTGCCTTTTTATAAATTCAGTATTTGAAGATAACTACCAGGATATAATCTCAAGATGGGTCCATTGGTCAGGAAAGCACAGAGCCAGGGAAGTCTCAGAGAAGATACGTGTTTCATAAAACATAACAAAGTGAAGGGAGCTATAAATAAGAAAATAAAGCTATAGTCTGCAGTTAAAATTCTTGCTGCTTGCAGTACATCATTCTGTTCCTAAGTGTCTGTTGCTGGGCTAGAGTTTCTAAAATTAACATTGCAATAGCCTACATAGGCACCAAAACGCGCACAAGAAAACATTGCTGAACTGGTTATTCTCAGTGCTAACATATGTTTGTTATTTTCCCAATGTGTTGCTGTCCCTTGAAAATATTTATCGGGATAAAATTTTGAATTGGCTCTTTGAACAGTCAATGTGCAAATGCTAAGACAGAAGTGTGCAGTTTTCAGTGAAAACTGAAATACTGATGAGTTTTAGCTGTTTCCCCGTATTTATAGGCATCATTTTTATGCTTGCTAGGGTCAGCATCACTTAAAAAATTAAAGCAGATTAATGCACACGCATCCAATAATAATATTAGGAAAGCAAGCTTCATTGGTTTATAGCCCTATGAATAAACCACCATTTTTTACTTAATAGAGAAATTAAAAATGTACTGCTGATATGTGAGAGAGATATATATAGAAGGCCTCAGTGTGTTACGTGTTCACTCGGTGCATTCTGGTGCTCAAGAACAGCTTTTCTCTAAACGCTGCCTTTCTGTATTGTGATTCTGTTCCTAGGGAAGTGTGTAAAAAGGGCAAGGTTCGATGCCTACCTGATTGGGAAAGGATAAGTAGGTTCCATCAAAAATAAACTGTGGAATAGAAGATAATACGACCAAGAAATAGGGCAAGTGCCACTCACAGCACAGCAAGCGGCAGCAAGATCCATGGCCCTCCATGGGACCTGTCGTTAGAAGCCTTTCATGGAGCTTTCTCCAGTAACACCTTGTCACTCCATGCCCAACATCTGAGGAACACCAGGAATTTTAACGAGCATAGCTAAAAGTTCTTGGGAATGACAAAACCAGAACCCGACCTGATGTCTGCTGGTTCTGATCTGTACAGCAGGTTTTGGAAAACATACCATGCTCAGCCGTTACAATGGAAAAGATCAAACTGGCTGGGTACAAAGTCACACTGAACTTTCATTTTGATGGTAGTCCACACAGGTATCTGGACTATTCTCCTTTCCTGTGAAGTCCACATGCACTCTTCTCAAATGACAACTAAACCAACAGGTATGGAAATACTTGGCTGAGGTATTCCTGTGGCTTTAGACTATTTTCTTTGGTTCCTTTTAATGCTGGTTTTTAAACAAGAGGTTAGACCCACAGTACAGTATTTGAGAATGTACACATTTGTGTTTCACAAACACAGCAAAAGGGCCAATTAAGCCTGATTTCACTCATTCTATTCTGCATACGTACGTAGAAATAAAACAATACTTTTTGCCTGATTACTTGAGCGTATTCAGACTCCTGTACATGATGAAAAATATAAAAAAAAGATTAGAACAGCTAACACACTTACTTGGTTCATTAAAAAAAAAAAAGCTTATGTATAGGAATGGATGAATTTGCAGTGAAAAAACATTTGCAATGAAGAGAGTTTATGTCCCTAGAAAGATGCAATGTGTGAAAGAATCAACAATTATTACTGTATCTTAAACACATTTGCCAACTTACTATGGAACTGAAAACCCATGGGACAAAGTAATTACCCACATTTCATGTTTCTAGTAGAAATGGTAAAAATAGATTTATATCAAAAGTACTCAGTTATGACTAGGTCATACTTCTATCACTTTTTCATCTACATGCCCTCATTTTTATATTTAAGTGCTATACCTTAACTGGGATTTGTTTGTTTGTTTGTTTGTTTTGGGGTTTGTTTGGGTTTTTTTTTGCACTGAGATGTCTTGGTTGACTATTGCTCTTACGTTACAAGAGAGATGTAACCTAAACTGCAAAATACAACTCATCTCAGTTACATCCTGTAGAATCCAGTCATAATATGGGATACAGACTCTAATGCAAAGACCAGACTGGTCATACAGTTTGGTTCCCTTACCGTCTTCTGCATGCCAGAAGATTTAAAAGAGTAAGAGCAGAAGTAAGAGCACCTTAGGAAAACAGATAAATGTGACAGCAGAGTCTAGATCAGATTCTATGTATTTCACCTCACATGTAAAATAAGAGCAGCTGGTAAGTAACAGCCTTGCAGCAAAGATATTTTCTTGTAGTCTGCTTGGGATTTACTGGGCAGTTCTCAGTTTCTGAATACTGGGATACATTAGGACACCTTATTTATTCAATACCTGAGACTCTGCTCCTTCAGAGGTA
Organism: Anarhynchus alexandrinus; assembly: GCA_008711295.1. NCBI lineage: Eukaryota > Metazoa > Chordata > Aves > Charadriiformes > Charadriidae > Anarhynchus > Anarhynchus alexandrinus. Next base: position 671,217 of record VUYV01000085.1, on the reverse strand, counting down.
ACATTTGAATTATTGTGACCAGAGGATTCTGACCTTCCCAAAGCATAATACCACTTATTTTTGTTTAAAGCATTAGATTGAACATCAGACAGTAACTGTCCACCTCATGGGATCCCAGTAGCTATAAAAAAGCCCGTATTAGTTCTGCACAGTATCTTCTATCACAACCTCCTATCTCATCCTGGGCTATGACTGATCTTATTCTGCCTTTTAACAAGCTAGTCCCTTTACACAACTTTCAGTTCAATATTTAGTAGTCTCCTCAACCGGGAGATGTTATAGCCTCCAGGAAAAGAGGGTAGCTTTTTCAGATCTGTCTCTGGGTGCTTTCCAGAGCTCTGAGGCAGATCCACTCCCACCCCTGACACCGCAGGGCTGTGTTCTGCTCCGTTCAGTTAGCAGATGTAACATGTCTTCATACTATTTCCAAAAACCCCACACTTCCCAAGCCACGCATCTCAAACCCCGTTCACTGCCGAAAGAAATCAAATACTGATACCTCCTAATTTGCTAGTTACTTCATGGGCCTATTTACAAGAAAAATTAGGCTAAAAAGCCACAGATAATGTTAGCATACGAACACACCATTGAATTAGTGTGGGTCTTCTTGTTTCTCCAGAAACCCTACATATTTAGCTGAAAAAACTTAAGCTGTTACCCAGCTAATAGGAAACAGTTTAGTTGCCGGGAGATGAATTTTCTGGAAGCCAGAAAAGGCATTATTATTATTAGGAAAATGGGCACTTATCCTCCCCACAGGAGTTCTAACTGTGGCCATGGTCCAGTTTATAAGCGTCATGCTGTGCATGATAAAAATGTGTAAATGAAAGGACGGAAAACAGCTTTCAGGTTTTATTACTGCAAAATCAAGGATCATAAAGAGACCTCTCAAAATGGAAACTTCGAACTGGAAGGTTCTTTTTCCTCTCTGGAACTCTCTCATAAGGGAATTATTTGAAACATCCCTTTTTACATGGTATTTCCGTGTAACCTACTTGGTATGGAAAAGCACAAGACCGCAGCTCACTTTTGACCTTGTTGAATGCCGAGTAAGTGAATGATACATGGTAACTGTACACTTTCTTAGTATACAGATATTCACAAGTCTGAGAAAACGAAGCTTTTAGCTTTCTCATATTTATTCTCACGCATAATATGGAAACACCCAGAGGCTCCCACTGGAACACAGAAACTGTATATATACATAATAAAGTCCTGACCCTGCAAAACTCACAGTCTAATATAAACAATTTAGATAAACACCATAAGAAGACAGATAATATCATGTTGCAGATGGAAGAAATGAAAGGCTGGAGCACAGAGGAAGCCACGCTGCCCAACAATCAAGTAATTTGCTTTTTGGCCCATCTGTGTCACCCCAGCTCTGCTCAAGACGTCCCCCCAGAGAGCATCCCGGGACACCCGGCTATGTCGGAATATGGGATTTCTGGTATTTCAGTTTGGCATTGCTGACAGGGGGCCAGCTGTAGAGGGACAAATTGAAACCCAGTGCTTTCCTTGGCCAGTCACCGGCTCGTGCCTGATGGACTTTCTTGGCAGAAACAAAAAACTTGGAACCACCTGGAGGAAGTGGTTATTCACAGGTGCTGCCCCACTCCTGTTTTTAAGCAAGAGCTGATCGATTATGGTCCCCTCTCAGAGTACGGTGCCTGGGAGCCAAACCCTCCCCCCTCTCCTGCCAAAAGTACAGGTTTTCTGCACAAACAACTAACCTAACTCACAGATCATAGACTGCAGCTGGGAAAAGGAGGGGACTGATTTCCATTAACCTGCTGAAGTGACTTCATTGTGCAGAAGACTTTTTGACCAGTGAAAGAGAGCATAAGGGCAAGTATAAATCTGTAACCCAAGGTTTAGTCTCATGTCTGGGAGGATCTCGTTTTTTATTCAATGTCATTCGGTGACTGTTTCATGTGAAAAGCAAAGGCAGAAGCCGGGTGTCTGTGCTTCCAGCTTCGTCCCGGCTGTTCAACACAGCGCTCAAACCAGGCCACTATAACACCGCTTTGAAAGTCATCAGATCAAACCCCTCAGGACCTGACTGACTTATATGTGAAATATTTGCCAAGGTATTCAGGCAGGGGAAGAACCAAGCTCAAGCAGATATAAACAGTACAAAATATATTAAATTCCCAAATCTGAGAAGTTGTATCAATATCCAGTACCTATAAAAGCCCTGACATTTCCCTTGTCAGGCAGCGGCTGAGTGGGAGTTTTCAGAGCTTCAATTCAGTGCTTTCTCCCAAGTGACACGTCCAAGGTCTCCCAAGACATGACCTTCTGCCTAAATGCTGCCTTTCCACTATGTCTGGAGCTACAAAATAAATGAGAATGAAAATAAGTCTGGCGATAAAAAGCCATGTAACATTTTATGTACATTGAATTATGAGTACTGTGTGCCACAGAGTTTGCTGACAGTATCTCAAGAGCTCAGTGCCCATAGGCAAACAGTAACAGGACCAGCCTACCTTCCTGGTGAACACCACGGCAGCTAGTCTCAGCCAACCACAGTATACATTACTACTTGTCTGGAGTGAATGAATACTTCAGCTTAAATCTTTCCTGATTCTCATTCCTTAAAAAGCTGAAAAACGGCTTACTGATTTAAAAAACAAACACCAGAAAACCTTCATCGGGCATGTAACATGAGGGGTTAAGTTGCAAATGGCCACAGTAACTACACAGGTTTCATGGGACCTGCTCAAACCCCTTTCTGGTTGAATTTGCTTATGAAACTGTCAGTGTGATGGGAGCAGGCTTTGACCAAGGGTCATACCCCGGCGGGTTGTTAACCTCTGTGCATGCACATTACCACTTTCCCTAGAGAAAAAACCTAAGTGATAAAAGAAGGGTCAGGGGAAATTGGTGGAGGAACAAGCTGACCCTAACGTGGGAGCACAGTCATCTCCCTGAGAAGCCATTGGTGCTGGGGCTTGCAGGTGCCCTGCCACGAGAGTGCCTTTGATCGCCAGCGATGTGGGGACATTAAAGGGGACTCACCACAGGAGACACATGGCTGTGGCAGCCGGGGTGAGAGGGGCAGGGTGGCAGGCACAGGATGGGCTGCACAGCAGCAAAGGGAAGGTCATCAACCTTACGCAGGTGATGGCGCTTGTGGCACAGAGCTCCATGGATTTAGGAACAGACAAGGAACAAGTCTCGAATCTGCCGTCTTGAGAATGTGGTGGAAAAATTAATTTCCCGTTTCTGTCACCCAAAGGATACGCTTAAAAAAAAGTCAACTTCTACCAGATTACAGTTCTTCAAAACAGTGAATTAAACTTGTCCAAACAGGGATCCTGAATTTCACAGCCCATGATGTTTCTAAATGGCATATGCTGTTAAAAGAACAACCAAATGAGCAAGCACAAAATGCCTGACTGCAGAGGCATGGGATGAATTATGGATATTTTCTAGCATATGCTTCTGTTGTGACACCATGCCACGCTGTGCCAGACAGCAACCAGGTCACACCATAGAAGGAGCAGAGATTCAGAGGAGCCTGTTCTCAGAGACCTTAGAGGCATAGTGAAGCCCAAACTTTCCAAGCAGCAGGGAACACTGCTCTCCGTTGGGTTAATCAAGGCTGCAAAATGGATCTTTTTCCCATTTTTTTCACTATAGGTTGTGCTAAGTACCGTGGGACCCTGGAGCTGAGAAAAGAGGGCTTATGGAAGTTCATACCACTTCAGAGGATGACTAGCTATTTCTCACAGTGAAAAAAACAAGTTCTCCAGGAGTTATTCTTACACCTCTTACCTTTCCCTTAAAATTTCTTTCTCTGAAAATAACTGCAAACTTGTACACAAATCATCTTAATCAGAAAGAAAGAAACAATCTTTTTTTAAACCTCCAAATATATTGTACTTATACTAGATGGAAAATTAGGCTTTGTATATTTTTTTCTTTTTTGACAAAAGCTTATTTATCTATAAAGATTGTTGTGTGGTCTGATAATTATTTCACTAGCAGACAGCAAATGAAGCCTAATTTTCTCCTCTATTAAATGTACTTACTATAAATGCAGATTCATCTTTTTGTGTGTGCGGAAAATTTTAGTTGTTACAATACTTATGCAAGGTCAAATTCAAATGGCACATGTTGAAAAATTTTATGGATTAACATGATAGCCTTTAACAGCAGAGATGGAACTGGTTTAACTTTTCTTTTTATCATTGTCTCAGCTAGAGCAGCTAATTATTCTGCAAGTATGTCAATTTATCCTAATTCACCATTACCACAGATCAGCACCGATGAAGACTTGCTAAGGAACTGCTGGTGTTTACATGCCAATTTTCATCTACAACAGCCTGTCTGTTACCAGTTTAATATCAACTCTTCACACAAAGAGTAGCACCTACAGTGATCAAGCGATTATTTAGTAGATAAGGAGATATTATTTCTCTGCAATTGGCATTAGTAGAATAAATCAAATTCCTAGAACGGTTTAAATTCTAGTGGCCATGCTTCTAAAAATCATGCCAAATGGTTAAGAAACAGAGTTAAGGTAAAAAATTATTAGAGGTAACTACAGTAACCAGATCTTTACAATTGCAGAAGAGGCATGTGGTAATATTTAGTAATTGCCCTACAGCTTGCTTATATGACTTGCCATTTGCAAATTAGCTCCTCATTTTACATTACATACAAGGGAGGGCTGGTGTGGGGTTTCTTAAGCAAATCAATAAGCTTTATTAGCTTTTCAAGGAATGAGAATTGATACTCATAATCCTTCCTTGAAGTTTTTGGAAAATACTGGTTGTTAGGCACCTTCTGATAGAAAACCCTGTCATATACTGGAGTAATTCTAATTATAAGCATGAGATAAACAGCTTTTTTGAAAGAGTTATTTATTTCTGATCCAGTCTCCTAAACAACTCAGTCAAATAGATTTCTAAGAGGGAAATGCAAACTACAAGAAATAAATTAATATAAAAAGTCTGAATTTTTGATCACTCTTTCTAAAAGGACAGATAATCTTAGAAGCAGCAACACCAAAAAAAAAAAAAAAACCAAACCAGCCCACAGGCCAGACTTATTTATAAGTAGAAAAAACTGCATTTTTAATGTTTGTACAGTTTGTGTGATGCATCTGTTTGTCGGGTTGCCTACTCGCCTGAAAGATATCAAGGTGTGCTCACATTGTCTCGTTTCTTCACTGTAAATGATTATCTTCCATTGCCTCCCGCTTTCTATAGCTTTCCACATACTTAGATGGAGAATTTGAAACAAAGAAGTGAGGTTTATCTTGCTTTCTTTCACTCTTCTTTATAAGGCAGGAATAAAAGCAGGGTATTTAAGATAAGAGGATTTTAAACGGTGAGGAAGTCATTGCTTACATCCTAAGGTGCAAGCTGAGAAGATGAAGTTGACAGCAAACACCATATGAAATGTACATGTGCCCACTCCAATAGTAAAAAAAAAAAACAACAAAAAAAAAATTACAACAGTTTATTTCTGTCATAACATACAAGCTGTTAGCAAATTCAGACAATTCTTCCTATACAGTATCGCCAAGTCCAACCGTCTTCCTCACCACCCCTACTGCTAAACCCTGTCATCTCACACACCAAATGTGGTACCCTGCTGGTCCCTTGGCTTCTCACAGTTACACCTTCCTCTCCTTCTGGTTTGATGACATATGAAATGTCTCGCTGTCAGAATAACTTTCCTCACTTATTGTTGATTTTACTCCCTTTTCCAAACCTTTTCACTTCATACCCCAGTGCCTTCCATGGAAAAGGTTTTAATTTTAGCGATCGTATTGTTATACAGAATAGGCTATGTACATCTGAAATAGTAGCTCTACCGCTAACATTTGAAAAACTCTGCCTTTGTGAACATCAATAGCATCTACTCATGATAAACAAGATCAGTACGGACCATAGATGCAGAAACTCAGACTGCAAGAACAGGGACTTCAAAGGAGGCACCATGAAGACAATTGTATGCAAAAGGCTGCAAAAAGATACACGCCTGCAGAATAGTTCTCTGAAATAAAGAGCCGGTATATTTGCCAAAAGAGGGACTCCTTTGGTGGTATAACTTTGAAGCAAATATTTAAAGACGGATAGCTTGAAATCAAATGTTTTTATTTGGGAGAAAGAGGAGAAATGTTTTCTTCTAGAGCAGATTGTGCTTGGTCACAATAGATTTATGAAGAACACAATAGATACTGTCTCCCTTTTACAAATTCAGCTTGCTTAGAAACATGTATATTTTTATTGGACAAAGACAAAAATAACTAATTCAAATACATGACAGTATCCTTCATCTCCTGTGATGGATGTCCTACATCCTTTGCCAAATATTGGTGACATATTGGTTAAAGAAGACCAAGTACCTTAAATCCTACTTCCCAAAGGCTAAATGGTGGATTTATCTTAAAATTTTGTTCACTGAACAGAAGTATTAAAAACATTTCCCAGCCTGGCGCAGACATAAACAGACACTATACTTTTAATGCTGGATATAAGAAAACACATACTGTAGGAAACCGTGATCCTGCCTGGGAATTCTTTCTATGTCTATGAACACAGAATTTCTGAAGCGCTGTTGATACACAACGGTTGTGACTCCATAAAATGGTGAATTAGGAAAGATGCCTCACGATGGATTGAAAATGCTTAGACACACATCAATAAAATTCTAAAAAGTGCAAATTGGCTATGAGAGTCCAAATTTGTTCCAACACATTTATTTTGGCAGGTTTCTGCAAGTTTAACACTGGATGACATATCTCCAAGTGTGCAAAATGTAAATACGAAGAATGAAGCTGGCATAAAAAAGCATATTGCTTCTCATGCCTAATCTGGATCAAATTTATACTGGAAGAAGCTCCAAGAGTACAGAGGTCTTATACTAAAAACAGAAAACCGTATGTTAATTGACGTATAATTCAGAAAATAAACACACTCATATCCACTGAATAGTTTGACAATGCTGTGCATGTAAATGCTTTCAGTCTCTGTATCAGAACCGCAACATATTTATGTACCTTTAACAGTCACTAGTCCCCATGTGGCCCCTAATTACAAAATGGTTTGACATCTATGCTGTAAAGTGGAAAGTGATGCTAGAATTTTCAGTGAATTTATGCTGGAAAAAGGAACTCCTCCAAGAAATGCTATAAGCTTATTGTTATTTACCAGTGTGATTGATGATCCTTTAAACATACCTTTGAATTATTCCAAAATAATGAAGGAATTATGCATGTATTTTTTAGTCATTGCAACGAGGCATATGGGAATCAGGGAGTTGTGGGGAGGGGAAAAAGCAACAGAAACAATGAGTTTTGCCTGCATCACAAGAAATGGAGAACACTTTGCATGCTTGGTGAATGTTGCTCTGGTCTAACACGGATGTCCAAGTACTTCTCCCCTAATACATCCTGGTTACCTTCACTTATGAGAAGAATGAATTTAGGTAGGGAACATTATTGCTTTAAGATCTTTCAATGTGTCTTTGAAATACCACTGCTGATTTATACAGTTGAATGAAAAATACATCTGGAAGATATAAAGAACCGAACACCGGGACTGAAAATATATAAGTCAGTATATAGTAAGGATCGGTCAGCTTCATTCCCCCTTTAGACTTCCAGGCCTGGATTTGGTCACTTGGATGTTCTGGAGAGGGCATTGGAAACATGCTTTCTGTTTTGTTCACCTGAGCACAGCTCTCACGACCGTACCCGTCTCTCCCAGCTCACTAGCGAGCAGTGCATTGGAAGGGCACATGTGATTCCCAACGGGCCGGGCAGACCCAGCTCTTTGCACGCTGTGTTCTTACAGCGCAGGGTAATGCTCTCCTTTCTGGGGGGGGGGGAGTAGGAATTGAGTTTTTCATTTTTTGAATATGAACAAAAAAAAAAGGAAGAGAAGAAGTCAGAACAACCAATAACGTGTTGTGCGAGGCTGCAGTTTCAGACTTGGAACTCGCTCTGCTCTCCCTTGCTGCCACCATCTGCTCTTCCAGCCTCCCCATCTGCCTCTCCTGCCACTGCTAAACACTCTCTTGACTTTCTGCATACACTTAGCGTCCCTCCTGTATGCTTCTCCTGCCTCTCCACTATGGAAAATGTGCCAAGGCTCTTTCCATTGGATCTGGGCTTTCGAAGCTGCATAACTGGCTTTCTCCAAAGCACCACCGTCCTTCCAAACTCCTTCCCCTTTCCCCCAAAACACCAGAGCTCCAGCTGTCCTACCACAACCACTCAGCTCTTCCTTAACCTAGAACTTCCCACGTTCTGTAAACTCTCCGCATACCTGCCATCATTATTCTTCCTGGGGAATCTTCTAGCATCCTTTTGGGATATTTCTTATCTACAGTCCTCCTGGTCCTTTTGGCTGTTTCTAACCCTCCCTTTAATTTTCAGCCTTGAGGTTCTCATTTCTCTTGCGCAGGTCCCTGCCCTTTATCACCTGCTAGCTAGAACAGGGTTGCCTATGCAGGGAGACATAGACAACACTGTAAGACTTTGCTTTTACTTTAATTTTTCAGTTCAGGCGAAGCCACACCTTTTCTTTCCGCAGACATATTTTTTTCTTCCATTTTGTAACCAAGTTTGAATATTAACTTTTAACCAAACAGGGATACTACAAATACCTTATGTATGCTATCACTTGGAAAACATCCTTGATAACATCATAGTAATACTAGTAGTTGCTGTTACTTGCAAAACCATGGATGCTGCAGCATCACAAGTAAAAATGGGCCTCTATAATATCACCGGGATAGATGTTAAATTACAATTTATATAAATTTTTTACTCTCCTGATATTAGTATCTTGTTCCTAAGCCTTTTGTTAGACACAATACGCGCTTATACAGCAAGACGTCTCTGTCAACTGTTTATCTTTAAGCTTTTTATTTTTCTCCCCAAAATGCCTTATTTTCTCAAGAATAAGCTACTGATTTACATTTCTGTGAATAGCTTATTTCAAAGTCTACTTAATCACTGTTTGTGTTACTGGGATGTAACCAGTTTTGATTTTATTATAAAATTATACAAAGAATATCTTGGTTATGGGGGTCTAAGAAGAAAGGGCACTTAGAGAATACAACAGGTGAGAAATAACAAAAAAAAAATTGGCTTCTCTTAGCATAATTCACATTGGCCACTATGCATTTAGGGACAGAATTAGCTTGAAGACAACAGGGCAGCTCCTGTGAAAGTGCTCCTGGATGTCAGTACAGTTGGGCACGGCAGCCCACGGTGCCTTCCATTCTGACATTAATGACAGAACCAAAATCTCTACAACTCAGAGACAATGAGAGGCCATGCTATTTATTGTAACTTTTAATTTGGTATTTAAACTGTCCTGGAAACCCAGAGCAGAGAAATTTGAAACTGTAAACAACGACTGCAACTAAAGGAGTCAAAGAGGTGAGGAGATACTCGCTAGCAGGAACATGATTTCATTATGAGTTCAAACAACTTTGTAATTGATTTGAGGATTAATATTAATTTATAAAATTAAAAAATGCAGCCTAATTTAAAGGCTACATCCTTTCACTCCTAAATTTCTTCTCACCACCATTAACTTCTGATCTCTAGGCTTAAAACTGATCTACTGGAGCTATTTCTCTCCGAGTTTTTAGCAGCTGAAATTTATCTCTGCGAGGTGGGGCAGCAAGAGGCTCGGCCGCCCCTCGCGCCTCATTAAGGGCAGGTCTCCACCGCCGTAAACACCGCAGTCAGCGCAGACTCAGACCTGCCTTAAACGAGTTGGCTTGGAAACATAGCAAAAACAAGCCATGGCAGTAAAAGAGCTTGAGACAAGCGGGTTGTGGGCGCTCCCCGGGCCCCTTCCATTTTGCAGCTTGGACTACAGCAGCCGCAGCGCTGGGAGTCAGCCAGGGGGCTGGTTTGTACACAGCTCGGACACGCATCAGTGAGCTGCTGCACAAAGTTTCCTTGAAGCGTTATTCTGATGGATGGACTCGCCTCCTATCCTCTTTCCAAACCGAGATGAATTCCACCCAAGGAATATGCTTTATTTCAGAATGATACTGATAGCACTGATGTTTTCGTCATGTTTGGCTTGAACGTATTCGGGACATTACTTTTCTCCAGTACTGTGATAGCTGAAGTAAAGTTACGGAGCTGTATGGCGGCAGTATGAACTAGTGCTTTGGTTGCGTACATTTAGAGAAAAAAATATATAAGAAACAATAAAACAAAGAAAGAGAGCTTATTTCTTATTGAGGAAATTTAGATTATTTCTGTATGGCTGGAACGCTTAAAGCTTCCTGGAAACCAGAGGAAGTGGTTTCGGGACTCTAAGTATCAACAAATTGTTTATTCCCTTGCAAGTCAGACTGCTGGAGAACATATTTAACTTACATCATTTCCACAGTTATCCTTTGCATCAAAGAGATGATTATTTATGCAACAAGATGTAACTGGGGAAACAGTTTTTCTGAGATAATCACACCCCTGGGACATTGCAAGGCTCAGGGTTCATTACTGTTGAGAGGAAAAGTGTATTTTGTTCTGAAGTTTTAAATTCCAAACTGCAGTTTCAGCCAAGCAGCACGTTTCACACAGATTAACGTATCCCTTTAGGTAGCTCACCTCACCTGTCAATCAGAATATTTCACCCAACCCAAGTAAAATTCTTAACCCGTTATTTACCACACCACAAAAAGGTCATACTTTTTGAAAAGGTGAGTCTCTTATCTAAACTGTAATGACAACGGATGAGCAGAATAAATATACCTAAAGGGTATGCTAGTATTAGTACAGAAGGGAATCATGGAATCACAGAATCTTCAGAGTTGGAAGGGACCTCTAGAGACCATCTAGTCCAACTCCCCTGCCAAAGCAGGATTGCCTACAGCACATTACTCAGGACTGCATCCAGGCGGGTCTTGAAAATCTCCAGAGAAGGGGACTCCACAGCCTCCCTGGGCAGCCTGTGCCACTGCTCTGTCACCCTCACTGTAAAGAAGTTTTTCCGTGTATTTGAACAGAACTTCCTATGTTCCAACTTGTGCCCATTGCCCCTCATCCTGTCATTGGGAACCACTGAAAAGAGTCTGGCTCCATCCTCCTTCAACCCACCCTTTAGACACTTGTACGCCATAATAAGGTCACCCCTCAGCCTTCTCTTCTCCAGGCTAAAGAGTCCCAGCTCTCTCAGCCTTAATCTACAGGAAGTGCCAAAACAATACTAGATTAACAATATGACAGATTTGCACATGTAATTCAATCGCTTAATTAAAATGACTATTGGTAAGTACAAGCACTTATTGCCAATTACCTGAATTATCAAAAGAAACACGCATATTTTCCTTTGAACAAAGCACTCTTGTAATTTGATGGTACCCCAGGAACACCCGGGATGAAACAGCCATTTCCAGCACGTAGTCTTGTACAAGTTGCAAGGACGGCACGCCACTTAACTCCCAATGAAAATGAAATGCAATGAGGAGCTCACAAGGAAAACTTTTTATGCGTTACTGTGTGGTCTTAGAAGTACGGTCAGAGAGGCCTGTTTAACTACTTTTCTCTCATCAAACAACTCCTCTGACTGGTTTTGATAAGCAGGGTCTAAAACGGAAACATTTGCAGCCCCTCGCAATATGAAACATACATCAAAATCAACAAAGAAAAAAAAATGTTAAGAAACCAATGCAATACTTCCGGCAGAAAAAAACAATGTTACTGTCTCCCCTATTTGATTAAATGGAAAGTGAAATAAATATTATCAGTTGTCTACATGGATGCTCATTCTACCCAGAGCTAATGGATGAGAGATCTCTATGGAAGTGACACATAATGACTACGCACACACTCATCTTTCTCCCAGTGGGATAATTGTTTCTGCTCCAGACCCTCCATACTTTCTCCTTTTTGTATTTTACAGACACAGCTTCCATCTGCTCCATAAGCTAAATCTCATTTTGAGCATATAGAGTGATTAGAAATATTACTTCTCCCCCCTCCAAAAGGAACAGTTTGAAACTGTCATCTCTCTGGTCTGTCAGCTTATGCATCGTGGTTTTCCTTTGGTCTAAGGCAGTACTTTGCTTTCATAGATTTTCTCATGCTTTAGATTTACATAGCTTCTTTTAGTTTTAATTTTTTAAGTCTAGCTGCTCGTTCATTAACTTTGTGCTTTCATTTCCTCCCTCTTCTCTGATCTGTTTCCAGCTCTACTAATTTAGCTGTGGTAGAGGGTTTCTCTTTTTTTCACTTTTTTTTTTTTACCTGTGCCACAAGCAATTATCATTTCTCAAATACAAGACTTAAAGGCTTCCTATAACACACCCTTATGATGAATTTTATTCAAAAAATAAGTTATTAAAGAGGAGATATAATTTCTGAAAGTTACATTTCCCGATAAGTCAATTTTAAGGCTCTATATTCTTTTGCTACCATAATTAACGTACTACTTCAAAGACACACAAAGGACAAATGGTCCATGGAGGGCAGCACTGGTGGGGAGAATTCCAGTGTGAGATTTCATCTCTTGGAGTCCTAGTATATTAAATCCGGCACTAAAGAAACTGTCCGCTCTTAAAATAATTGTCAAAGACAGAACAACAGGATGAATATCCTTCAACACCAACATGCTGTGCTCTCCATGGCTCGGGAAGCATATTCATTTATTGCATCAATTAATGTATTTGCTGCCTTTGAAATACATTTAGATCTATGGGACAAGCTATGCAACTTTGCATTTAGTACACTATTATCTCCCCAGACTATTAAAATACTTAATGCGCTTTAACCACCAGTTCTTTAAAAAAAGATTTTCCCGCAGCTTACCAAGGGAATACGAACAGGATTCTCAGCTGGTAGAAATAAGGACAAGTGTTGGCCTTCTGGCACAAAAAAATGTCACTTTGCCCACTTCCTCATTATAAAGAGTCAAAAAAAAGACTGATCTCTAGTCTTGCCTGGAGTCAAAATGAGAATACTCAGCTCTAAATACCAATCCCTTAAATGACAGGTAGTTGGACTTTGCAGCCAATTCAAATGGAACTGATGCTTTGAGTTGTTTTATACAGCTACAATTTTCCACAGTACGAGGAAATATAAACACAATACAGAGGAAGCGTTCCAAATAAATTATGTATCGACCTATTTCCAAAGGAGTTACAGACTTCAAAATAGCTGTCCCCTTCTCACTGGAAAAAAAAACACATACACAATGCGTACAACGGGAAGACAGTCTTATTGCTACTAGCATTAGACTTTAAGCTCTTGAACAGGAAGAACCTTTTTTCTTTTATGGGTTTGTAAAGTACAGCAGAGGGGTCCAGTGTAGTGATCTGGCCTCTCTCGCTCTTTCCAATAATAGCAGTATTCGTGCATCCGTTATGCTTCTTTTTATTGAGTATTAAAACCAAGGTGTTTATAATTAAGATACTACTGGCAGTTTATGAGAAGACATGAAAACGTGGAAAAACCCCATCAATAAATGATTAGGAGAAAGCTTCAAGACAGACATAAAATCAGGAGAGTAAACATTGAGTGCATCTCTCTAGGCCTTTGAATGAATGATATAAAAATATGTCTGGTTTAGCAGTCTGTACTGCTTGCTGCCACCCGATTTTAAAAATACTCTCCCTGTTGCACTGCTGAATAATCAATAAATTCATTTTCTTCATCAGTTGGTTTTCTCTTTTCCTCAGCTGTCATAACACAAGAACTCCTCTAAGCAGGACTACTTTTTCATTAGTTTTCACCCAGCTGAGCCACATAATGCTTCTTCAAGGAAACACAAGCAAAGGGATTCTATTTATACGTAGATAATTTCAAACAGATAAAGTTGACATAGGTCAGGTACTCACTGAACTTCTAATTTTTTCCTCTCATCTTAAAAAGAAGTAACACATATTAAGTTAATGTATTACTTCGAGGCTTCCAAAGTTTTGTTTGCTCTGACGGTATCATTAGTAGCAGCAGCAAGAACTACAATTACTTTAAGCCCTGCCTCCAAAACCAGGTATTACAAACAATTTTGCTGATTGATACAATTTCAAAAGCAAAGTGCTTAAAACTGCCAAAGCCACAGAAACAGAGATTGTACTTCACAGCTCTTACAAACTCTAAATATGAGTTGACTGAGATGGTCACTATTTACAGGATGGGTAGATTTTATTAGGAAGAAAGGGAGAAAGATCTGAGAACTTTCTCCTTTTGAATAGCAGGAAAGAAGTCTAATCAAAGAGTTTTGAGGATAGCCAAACAATTGCACAGAGCTCCTGGTATCTGCATGAGAGTAAAAATACCCTTAGCCAAACCAATCCTTTTGTGAAGTAGGAGAAAGTGCTTCATTGCTCTCCCATTCATCATTTATGGGTTTGTGGACAAATGACATAGTATAATAATGTAAAAAAGACTGATTTCTAACGAAAACTCTACCAAAAAAAGAGCTTGGTCAGTTTTAGTGTCTCAGCCTCCTCCGGTGGACCACCTTTTCTGGCCATTTAGGATCATCAAAAACAGCCCTACATATTTGTTCTTCATGCTGACACATTCCCATTGTTATTGCTACTACTATTACTTTCATAGCTTCTAATAGTGGAGGGCATACCGGATCCATTGACTGACTGCTGCTCTGACTTTCCCTTTTCACCTATACATCCACTATTACGACTCCTTTCAGATGTACGAGTTCCACGTCTGGTGACTTCATCTTCCATGTTAGTGTGTCCGTGACTTACATATATTAACACTGTGATCACCACAGTAGCTGGGTCCTTGACAGGCTTAAAACTGTATAAATTATCTCCAAACAAAAACACACACACAGAAAAATATATTCAACATTCCTACCTTCCAGAAGGAAAAACTTCTATTCTAACTCCCAACACTGAGATATTCATAACAAGACTTCTTGGGGCAAAATTAATCATATCAAAACAAAACCTCTTTGTTTGGGTCAACAAACCTTTTGCTAGTATTATGAAATTCTTAACCTAACCTTGGCTCGTTGGGGTTTTCTATTGTTTTGAATGATGCTTTTTATATACTAGTAATAAAAAGAAAAACACATTACAATTCATTTTCAAGGAAAAGTTAGAGACTAGAGCAACTATCTACTCTTTTGGGATTTGTGGCTTTAATTAGGCTTATAATTTCTGCAGTTAAATCCACAGTTATTTCCTTTTTGAGGAATGCTTATCATATAGAAACATAGATATTAGACACAGATACGCTAGAAGTGGATGACTTGTGTCATATAGAAGCAGTGCTGTTTCTCTAAGCTATAGGCTGCTATAGCCACAACTATGGCCAACCCCTGAAACTGTTGAAATGTTCTCTTCCTGTCTTTGTGCAGGCAAATTCTGAATGAAGTAAACGTGAAATGATTTCTCCTATTTACTAGAAAATAACTCTTGTTCATATTTTACATTTCTTCCTTCTTTCAAGAAGCAAGAAAAAAAGATTTTTAAATAAATCCCTCCTGCCCAACTCTTTGCTACTAAGTAGAAGTTACTCACTGGTTCTGTTGATGGTGCACAGGAATAAACAGACTTTATAGCAGTTCAGCAGCATACCTAATTAATTACCTTCAATGAATCAAGTCAATAATACTCTAAAAATACAAGATCTAAGTATTAAAAATCTGTCATATTAACCTGGCCTATTTTCAACGAATACATATTTAACACAAAAGCTCATTTTGATCAGATATGCTTCTTAAGTTATCATGAACAGGTAACATGAACAATTAGTTTAATTCTTAAATGAAGATTAAAGCATGCAATGTGTGGGCTAATTGGGAGCCGTTGCTGTGTCTCGTTTGGCTGGAGGCTGACAGAAATGACACTTGTGGGCTGTACCTGCTTGTTTTACAGCATCACAAGTGAAGTCCTCATTCAAGGAAAGAGATATAGAAGTATAGAAGGAAGCACTTCTTTGCTATTGAAAACATCTCCAGTTTTCTTAAGGTTGATATAAGAGCAAATACAAGAAATAAAAAACACTCCAGTAGGGCGGTTTATGTGAAAACAGACTGTGCATTCAAACAAGAATAATATATATAAAAGGTATGCAAGGGTTTTTTCTTAGTAGAAAGTGGCAAGGCAAGGATCTGCAGCTGATTTAACTCAGCATGTCAATAAAAAGTCAAAAGAATTTAGGTTGTTTTGAGCATTATGAACAACAGAACTGTCTATGGAACTATTAGCCACACACAGGGCAGAATGCCATCCCTGACTATGCTGTTGACGACTGCAGGAAATAAATATCATTTTTAAGGTTTAAAAGAAAGGACTCATGGAAATGGAGCTAAATATGTTCTGGTACTCACTGGAAGAAAAGCGCAGCAGATTTGGGTGGCATGAGTTATGAACTGTTTAAAAGAAAACAAAAATAGACAGTTAGAGGTGCGTAGAACCCAACTGTATCACTAACAAGGAGAACTCAGTGAAACTGAACGAGTCTCAAACTTCAGGGTAGATCCAAGCGTCCCTTAGGTGGGCTTTAGAGTCATCATTTCTGCATCTACATTCTGGTGATATAAAGAACTGCATGTGGTTCATTTTTCTCTAGAGCTGCTGTTCCTCTGAGCAATGCTTTTCACTTTATTTCTCAGTCTCTGATATATTCCATAATTTTAATAACTATTCTACTTTAAACAGAGAATATAGCTGTCAAATTACTACTCAAAAATGTCTAGGAAAGGAAGAAAAAGGCAATTTATATCCTTCGGTGTGGCTCCTCCAGGGAAAATGATTTCTGAGTATTCTGTGGGTAGATTTTGCAACTTTCTGTTTGGTTTTATTTTGACGAATCAACGTACAGTAAAACTTGTTTCTGGCAAGGCACAAAGAGCAGAATCCATTTTCTTTTTGCTAAATACTTAAGCGTTGCTCAAGTAACAAAAAGGAAGCAGGGTATAAAAGAAAAATAAAGCTGTAGGTTGTGAAATGATTGATGACAAGTATGCTGAGCGCAGAAACACCTTTAGTCAGTAGGGTGCCACACTCAGAAATTCCCCTTGCTGTTGAATAATAGCGCATGGCTGCCACACGAAAGCCCCTCCCTGCTGGGAAATTTTGAAGCCAGGCGTAAAAGTTCTGTGTCTCTCTATAGAGAAAATTTATATCCGAAATGACAGCTATGACTACACCTTTAAGATAGCTTTCAGGGAAGGAAATAGAGTGCACCTGGGTGTCAGTGCATGAAATAGCGTGAGAAATGGATAGTGTTATTAATACAAGGTCCTAAATACTTTAATGGGAAGAAAAATTTACCGTCCATGGATGCATGTTTCACTTTATTAGAAGCTTTATTGCTTCAAGGACGGAGGGAAACTCCTGTTACAATATGTTTCAAAGGTACTTCTCATCGTTCAGCAAAACCATACCCAAACAGAAAGGAAACTGCCTGCCGCTTAGTTAGATGGTTGCCATTTTCATCATCTTCTAAATCCACAAATACATCCAGGGTAGGAACTGCGGGAGCAGCTCCTTGCATGCAGTATGGCCTTTTGATTATGCTTCACTCTAAAAGACATTTCCTACATGAGTTTTTAACTGACATGACAATTGCTTTGGCGAAACTAGATGGGAACAACAGATGTAATTCAACAAAGAACTCTCATTTTAGCCTGTCTCTGGGCTTCCATAGAGGTAAAAAAGAACCCAGTGCTGGAGCAATAGACTTTTATACAAGTATGCAGGTAATAAAATCCATGGCTAACTTAAAGGAAAAGATGTAACTGAAGGAAGAGGGAGATGTTACGCTGGATCATATGCAAGACTTCAGAAGGAACACTCTGAGGAACGTGTTCTGCCACATAAGTCTGAGAATGCACAAAATTCATCAAACAGTTATAAAAATCTTCAGTGAATTATAAAAAGCTACCAGATGGAAAAAGGCTAGATGAGAAAGGTCCGAGTTACTCAAGAGCATAATGACTTCAAAGGAAGGAACAGCAGGAACTAAGGTGAAATTTTAAAATAAAAATAAATTTCTGAAGATGAGAAGATGAACTTTTGTTCAAAATCAGAAAAAAAAAAAAGGAAAGACATTACCATGCTCAGAACTTCAGAGGCAAAACTAAAATAGAGCACAATTTACGCAGACATGAAGGAAGGAAATTATTCTCCATGCCAGATGGCCAATAAAAGGTCTATATCTCTTTACATCCTAGATACGAGATATAAAAAGCGAGTAGGCCTTGTAATGTCTATCATGAGCGAAGTCAGACAGCGCAGGACCCGCCGCCTTGCAATGACTCAGAGTGCCGCGCCGCAGCTCTGTACAGAAATGGGTTTTTAGCAAACCTCTTAGAACTCCTCAAAATGCTCCTGGCAAACAGCAAAGGGGCAGGAATCGCCAACGCTGCTCAAAAGCTCTGAAAGTGCCAGCGTCCCACTCGGGCTTGCTGTTCGTTAATGGTATTTTCCACGGGGTAACCCTCTGCAGGTATATTACTAACATTATTTTCACTACTATTTTTGGTATGGCCAAAGTTTCTGTGGAGTCGGAGCACTGTCAGTCCTGCTGGAGCTGTGCCGGTAATCTGCGAGGCAATTGATTCAGCCTGTCAGTTTACTGAACAGATTCAGCAAAAATGAACACATCAGAAGCTGTGTTCCAGCACCGCCGGCTTCTCCCCACTTTATTTTTGACCCAGATGATTCATTTTGTCTTGCAATGACATCCACTGGAAAGCAGTGGGGTACGGATAGGGCTCAAGAGGAAACTCGCACATTTCCCTTTGTGTATCTCTCAGGATCATGAGTTTCCCTACTTCACAGCAGCATGAGAGATGGCTTTTTCTCAAAAGTGCATCAGATAAAAGTAAAAAGGTCAGTCTTTGATGTGACTTCACAACAGCAACAGAAAAGAAGATAACACTTAGGACATACACCTACTTATTTCCAACTGCAGTCCCATACTTAGTAATAACAGCCCATTTTCCTTAACGGTATTAATGTCCCATATTGGTCTCTTAGTTATCCACTTTGCTTGGAAAACAAAAAAAAAAACCTCTAAGAACCATGTAGATTTCAAGCTACACAACATACAGAAACTACAAAATAACATAGGGGTATGCAGTCAGGGATTGAAAAATTTTAGTCTGAAAATCTTATAGAGCGCTCTATATGAGAAATACGGATTAATTAGCCTGTTTACATCAAAATGACAGCCCATTCTGAACTCAGTATGTTAGGATTTTTGAATATTACAGGCAACACCAAAGAGGCTATTTACATACATTTGCCATGTAAGTTATTTTATATTGTAAACATTGCGTGATCTGGAGCTTATAGATAGAAAATCTCTCTTAAATCACTATTCAAAAAAAATCACAGCAATAATTTCTTGGGTGTTAAACTTGTGCTTTATGTAGGTCACTTGATATTTTCACACATAACGGCAGTGATATTAAATGTCTGCACACTTTTGCCATCTCTTTCAACGTTTCATTATCAATCCTCTTATCTCCTACGGCTGTTGAACGCGGTTGCTGTTACAGCCTGATACGCACAATTGTGAAATCCGTCCAAGAGGGACAATCAAATCTCTGTCTTATTCTGTGGCTTAGTTGTCTGTCTGCAGCCCTGAGCACCCCGCAGGGTTATTCTTCTGCTCCACTTACCGGGGAAAGCTTTGCAGAAGAGGTGAGTCTTGCACACCAACCTGATCACGGCAGGCCTTTTACTTTTTTTTTTTTTTTTTTAAATATTCCTTGGGAGGGCGGATCCTGAACTTCAATATTAATGGTATCACAGGATGGCTCCAGCAGAGCAGATTTACTGTAACACAATTTCCGCTATGTCTGGTAGCTCCATTAAGAACTGAAAAGCTATATTGTATTTATATTTTGTCTTTCACTATGAGCCAGTTCTTTCACAAGTTATGTAGTCTAAGACGTCTGACATCAGAGGGATCTCCCAAATGTGAATGAGGACATAATTTGGCCTTTTCTGTTTAATACAATATGTTTGTAGCAACAAAAAAGCTAAGTTTTTCATATTAGAAGCTTCAACATCACAACGTGAATTAAATTTATGCAAAGGCTAGTATGTTCCAGTCAGAAAGCAATCACTGCTTCGCACTGTGCTAGTGAAAAGGGAATGCCTGGGCAGAAATATATTTCAACTTTATGTATTTAGCCAAAAAATTGAAACTCAAAAAAACCAATTATTTTCGTACAGTTTTACTACAGAGTCCTTTCTTTGAAGCATCAAGAGCAGAATGTTGCAGAAATGACAGGTACCTTAGGTCAAGGTAAATAAATTGTTCAAATGAAAGTGGAAAGAACTGAGAGAACCAAGGCAAACAAGTTTACTTTAGAAACAATTTCTATAAGCTTATAGATGGATTGGGGCTATTAAAACCAGTGAGCAATTTTAAAGAGACAAAAATGAAAACAATGAGTTTTCTCTGATCGTTTTATCTTTAAATCAAAATCACAAATAACACACTACAATCCTGAGCTGCAGAAACCAACAGCAGAATTCCCAAGAAATTTAACAGACCAGGACTTCAGTTTGGAAGTCAGTTTGAAAGTCAATTAAAAAGAATGAAAAGGGTAGGTATTATGAAACTCACAAGAAAAGTAATTTAAGCAGTTTTGCTGAATATTTGATTCTCGATTCTTACATACAATGGGAGTTTATTAATGGCTTTTTATAGTGTCAAATTTCCAGTACTTACAGATTTACTTTTTTTCTTCTATTTTAAGTTTAAGACTGTCTAGATCTTGAGGCTTTCATCCAGTTTTCAGCAAGATTTTGGTGTCTTTCAAATGTAAATCTGATTCATATTAATCACAAGCGAGCATCATCTATTTTGTCAATTGATGCCCACTACTCAATGTATTGCTGAGAGAAGAGAAAGAAACAGCTGCAGGGATGAGAATCAAGACACTTTATCAACCCCTGCATTGTTGCCAAGTTAGAATCGTTCATGTATTTTTTCTTATAGATCTTTTTCATCTATGTTTTTGTTGTTTGGGTTTTTTTTCCCTTTTAGGTATTTAAGGAGTTACATTGTACGTTAAAAACTGCTAATTACCATCAGCCATCTTGTGTGGCATGCTAGAAAAAAATATAAGAAATCATGTCTCGGTGTTTCTATATTTTTTTAATGTGTAAGCATTAAATCAAGATATATGGTAGTGCACATACTTGAAAACACTATGTTGGTACCACGCACCTAATGTTAGGAAATTGTGCTTGACTTGCATCTTAGGTGACACCACTAACACCAGTAAGACAGGTAGTTCAGGGCACAAATTAACGATAATGCTGCTGGATTTCCAACTTGCATTCATTTCATGGTTGAAGAAGAAGAATGGTTTAGTACAACTACAATATTGCAAATAAATACTAAAATAGCCATGTTGGATCAGAGGAAGATTTGTTTGATGTAGTTGCATGCATGTAGAAGCAAGAAAAAACCTCAAACCCAACAACAGCTCTGCAGTGTTTAAAAAGACAATGATCCCTGTAGGCTCATTGAAATAAAAAATCAAGCTGAGTCTGCTTTCACCAGCCACCTCCCAGAGATATCCCACCTCCTGTCTCTGTCTCCGATTCTTTTTGGAGGGGGAGAAAGGGCTTGGTCTCAGGAAGACAAGTTCACCTGCATCCTTACTTGATGTTTTCACAGGCATCAGCTAAGGCTCCCAAATGTACAATACACTTTACTTACACTTATTTCACTTTTCTTCCCCCCAGTTCCCCCCCCTTCAAAAACACTGTTTTCACAGCTCTCTAGAGACAGACTTGTAAGCAAACAGATACTCAGAAACTAAAGTGATCTCCCACTCTAATGAAAATTCAAGATACCGAACATGGATGGAAATATTCCAGCTCAGTTGGGCAAGAGTCGGCGGGAAAGCAACTAAGCACAGCCATAGGAAGCAGCCAATATACCAGCTCAGACATTTTCCTCATTGCAAAATATAACAGGGAGAGTGCTGTAAAAGCAGGGTTCCTGCACGTCAGATTGATCATTATGGTTGGAACAACTGCTAACACCGTTCCCGAACAGAAGCTTTACATGAAGTGGCCCAGCAGGTAGCAAAGCACGCACCCCGATCGCAGCAAACTGCAGATGAAAGTCAAAGTGTGTCCTTCCAACCACATATTTGCAATGGAGTGGCCGCTGAGTTGCGTATGTGAAATTATAACCAACACAGGTATACTAACAGGAGTTGGCCTGCAGAAAGAAAACTGCTTTTTATTCAGCTACACGATCACTCACGGAGTAATAAGTAAAATCAAATCCCATTCTGATTCATTTGGCACTCGTTCCTGTCTGGGTTTGAATACCCTAAGTGGTCTCTATGTTGTTCTGTTATCTCCATCACTGCAATTTCAGACTGTTCAAACAAGCTCTGAAGTTCTGGTGCTGTGAAGCTGTCTACCTCAAGCCAAACTGCTGAAAGCCCTAAATGGCTGGCAACCACTAGAAAGGATTTAGAAAGCCCAAGAAATTACAAAATCACCACGGCCTTTCTTTGGAAAGGCAGGCTTGCTTGTTACTGCTTCCATTTTATATACCTCACCTGGGTCAGGGGAATGTCAATGAGACTGCAGTATGCTCTCTGGCTTATGCATCCGAAAACAAAGATGAAAATTTTCTGCATTCATCCATCCATAAAAAGTCACACACGCTTATATTTGATCAATACAAAGCATAATAATCCCAACAGAAGAACAGCCTACAAATAACATTAAGTAGTTGTTAAGATACTAGATTAAGCAAAAGTCCTTAACAAAAACCTTTTACAAAAGATGGGAAACCTTACTGCTTTATACTTTATCCTTCAATGGGAGTAACCAGTGTTATGTGTCCTCTGTCACAGGCAGCACTGACATGTCGACGGTGAAACCACTGATGGGTTCCCCTCTACGGCAGCAGAGATCTGCCCAGCTGGAAGGACACAACATGGCAAAGGAACCGAAACCACCTCATCTCCTGTTAGCAATAGAGCTGCTTCACTCACTTGCTACAATCAAATACAATAAGCAAATTCTCTACAATGAGACCTCCTCAGATTAAAAGATTTCATTTTCCTTCTCATTCCTCATGACTTCACACTGAAAAGCCACAACAGCACAAAGCCACGTTATCACAAGCAGAGCCCTACGAATGGAACCCACCTGCACCCGAGAAAAGACCTGAACAGCTTTAGAGAAATCAACAGTTTGTGACATGGGTGTTTGCACAACATAGATTATTTCTTTCTTGCTGTATACCTTCAATTCGTTTTACAGCATCTAGAGGAGAAAACCTGATCTTTGTTCAGTGCTGCTCAGCATCAGTCATTTACAGCAGTATCAAATTCATTTAAAACAGTAAAAGAAAAAAGATTTTTTTACAAATACATTAAGCAGTATTACATTTTTAATTGCCATTACCCTGTTTAACCTCTTAAGCATTAAAGCAGGAGGAAATCAACAACTTTATCAACATAAAGGCATTTGTGATGCCTGTGCAAATACCTGTTAAAAGAAAAAAAGGCACTAAACAAAAATTACACAATATAGTAACTAAAAGACAGCTTGTTTCATCTCATTTTTTTGAGGGTGGGGCAACACAGTGAGGAGTCAAGGTGGTTTTTTAGATTATAACTGTTTTTTTTCCATAAAAGCCTCTATTTTAAACTTGTGTTGTATATGACATTGCAGAGAACTTGAAGTTCAATAAAGGAAAATGCATGCACATGGGAGCATTTTCTTAATTGGACTCTTGAGCTGAAGACTCAGATGTATTTCTGGTAGATGAAATGCTTCATATTAAATGTCAAGATGTAGTAAAGAAGTGACACTTAAAATGAACTGAAGAAAGAAGCAAAACGGAAGAAATTTAAGGCAGTGTTTATTAGCCGAGGATATTCTATGCATAGAGCAATTCACATTTTCAAACTAATTTCTGCCTATTTGAGATAATGATTGGGTGTTAGGAGTCAGGAATACAAGGCAAAACCAGTATCAAAGGGGAGAAGGAAACTCTGTGGAAATAACTAGAAAACACGTCACACAGCTTAGAAGACGACTACTATCTTCAGCTGGCCCAATTAACGCCAGTTGTATTCCATTTCTGCTCTGCAAATATATCCCCTAAGGAACATTTTTCTGGAAATATATCTCTAGAGCCTTATTCAAGTTTGTAGTCAATGCCCGGTCCAAGCAGACAACCTCCAAATCTATAGGTGCGCTTCCCCTCCTGCTACTCGCGCCCAGCTAGCTGCCTCCATCTACGGCAGGACCTTTGTGTTTTGGGAGCTTTAGGCCAGTTCAATGTCCATCCTTTCCTCTTGGCTTCCCTCCATAAGGATGCCATCTTCCCTTACCACTTGACCGCTTCTGGCTCCTCTTGCCCTTTGCAGACCTCTGTGCTTCCTAGTCTTACTAGGGTCCTTCATTTGCTATGGTGACCCTGAAAGGTCAGTGATTCTGACTGCACTTTCACATCTTTTTTAAAACATCTTCAAAATTTCCATCCGTTCAGCGTACCGTTACTTTCTTGCTACGGACACTTCCAAATCCCTTTCACTCTTTGAATTAGTTCCCTTTACTCATCACCTATTTTAATTCAGCTTCTCCAGCTTTCCCTTTTCACCCTGTCAGACACTTTTCACATCCATCTTTCACAATCCTCCCTCCCTTTTAAAAATGATACAGTTTCTCCTGTCACCTCTGACAACCCGTCCTTTCTGCTACTGACATCATGGCACCATCGCATCCTGAGGTCTGATTCTCCTCCTGCTCCTCCTCTCACGCTCCTGAAGCACACGTGAGAAAGCACTCTGATTTTGCTGGTGTCCTGCACTTTGCATCGATTCTCCCTTTTCTCATCTTTGTCCTTTTTCTTTCAGGACAGCCCAGACTGATCCTTCTGCTGTCGACCCTTGTTACCACTACGGCTCCCTCTTACCTGCCACCAGGCACACGCTCGTCCATTTAAACTCTTAACAACATTTAATCCGAAAAACTAACAATCTTCTCCATACATCTTTCTTGGTCAGTGCGCTCACTTGCAAGTCTAGAACTGACCTTTAAAATCTTACCAACCCCGATCTGAAAAAATCCTGAAATTTATGATTTACTCTCATAGCCCAGATTTCTCTGTCTTTAACTTTCATGTTCTTTTTATATCTGCTCATCAGAACTGATACAGATTAATAGATATAGCTCCTTTTTGCCAGTCCTTGATTTATTTTTTCTTCCTATTTTCAGTATCTTCAGCATCTGAGGAATGCGATTTGTCTTTTTCTTCTTCTCAGCTGAGCAGAACTCAGGGAAGTCAAGGAAAGTCGAAACTGGAATTACTACTGTTATTAAAAATAAGTCTTAGATATTACTACAGATTTACACTCCTATTGCTGGAAATGACAAAGAGCAGAAAAAGGAACAAGGAGGAAGTAAGCAAGGAAAGAGAGGGAAATGTAAACCAGGTTGTAGGCTGCACCAGGATTAAGAGTGGCTTTGGAGCTAAGGAACTCATAATTCTCCCACCTGCACTGTCAGTCTTCCAGTCTTTTTCTTGAGGTTACAACATGCCCTCATGGTTTTACCTATCACTCAGCGCTCTGGGAGCAGCTTCTCCAAAACGCCCCTCTCTCATTCTCCTTCTCCATTATCACTGTATCGTGCTTTAAAGAGGAGGATGCAAACAGACAGGTTCAATGGTACAAAGATTACACTTAAGCTATCAGACAGGGCAGACCATTTTTATATGGAAAAATAAAGCTGCAAAGTTGATTTATTTAGTAGATGTCCATCCCAACCAGCTGGAAGTAAAACAACTGGCACGTGGGTGGTAACAACATGCAGATTAATGCTACATGAGGATATTTGTCACTATTTATATCTAACACAGGTGTATATCAATTATATATTTGCTGGAAGGCAGCCAACAGTCAGACTTCCAGGGAAGCACTTATACAATGGTCTTATACACAAAGATTTAAAAAAATAAAAAGAAGCCCACAATTCTCCTTCTTCTCTCCTGCTCATACCAATTCTCCAGCTCCGTGCTGGAAGAACAATTGAAAATCTGGATGCTCACAGGAACTCTTTGCAGGATTCATCAAATACTGGTCTTTGGCCTACCACAATACGATACCTACTATCAACAAAATTTTCAGGCTCAATATTTTATATTCAAGACAGTTTGAAATTCTTTTACTAGATCTGAAACTGGCTTGTACACAGGAAGACACAAAAACTTCTAGTAAATGTAAGCAACAACATAATATATGCGTAATTGTAACAGAACAACGAATCTGCTTGGTGTTAATTTCACTAAATCACTTCTGGGTAAAGTTCTACTGCAGAAGAGCAATTTTAAACAGAATCCGCAACAGTTAGCTCTCAAAGTGTACCTTTACTCACTCACTTGCAAACCTCTCCCTTGACAACAAGCTAAAAAAAAAGTTTGAGGAATTTGGAAAAGACTAGGGCAAAATACTGTTTTTCTAAATCCAAGTGACTGACACCACCAAGAAAAAGGAAATATTCTTGTTTTTGAGGACACGGGTATCAAAAAGTCAATCTGAAAAGGAAAGAATTCTATCTCAAATAATAATCAGTCAGGAGCATGTAGCATCTTAGTTAAATAATTTAATCTTGAGCTTAACAGCTTTTACCGATGCTGTAGCATATTGTGATTACAAAACATCATTGCTCTTGGGAGAGGCTCCGTGCCGCCGGCTGCTCCGAGGCTGCGTGCACAGCCGCGACGGAACCCGGCCCGGCCACAGGCGAGACCTGAGGTTAGGTACAGCTCTGCACTCAGCTGGGCTGGTCATTTAACTCTGCTGTAAAATGCACTTTTAAATTTCCCTCACTTCATATAAATATCCTGTTTGAAAATGTCTCTCTTTTTTTTTTTTTTTTTTAAGCAAATACAATTTATATTTCTTTCTAGGCACAATTTCTTCTAAACTGCAATAAGTATTGGCCACTGCTATTTATTCTAAAGTTAACAATGGTTGTGTTTAGATCAGAAATCATTAACAACCAACCTGATATACGATCATACGTTTTTTATTGTGATAACATTTTACTTCTAAGCAGATTATTTCCCAAAAGCCACTCGTGGAGGTATAAAACATCTTCATATTTTGAAATTTAATAAAAAAAAAAGTTTTTTAAAAGTTGCATTGTAAGTGGAATGATAAACATGATCAGCCTAAATCCACGGCAAGCCACCGTGCTTTGCCCGTAGCATTACACGTCGTATGAAGAGATATGTTATGTGAGGAAGCACTTTTTCCAGCTCTGTCATCTGTTTGTTGTGCATCAGCAAGCATGTTTATGCCATTTGTCTGTGTAGGTAGTACGAGAGCTGTCATTATAATTGCATTTTTCAAAGAGACACACAATGATATTTGCATTTTTGCTTGCAAGATTACACGGTTAGGGAAGTCTGCCTTTGGAAAGCGCACGGAGGGAGAGCCTGATTCTCCCTGGCAGGGGGAGAGCGGAGGTGAAGATGGATTTGTCTTCTGTGAACGTCCCTGCAGAATGGCGGGAATCTGCGGATGCAGTCTGAAACACTCTTCAGCCTGCCCCAGTCCTCGGGGAGACCAGCGAGCCCATCTAATCCTTGCTGCTGACTGGCTGAGATTCAGAGGTGCGAGAAAAATGATGCCTTCAGCCAACAAAACAGTGGAAATAACGGAGGCTGAAGATTCCTCCTATGCCGTTGGCTTTGTACGGATTTCTGAACTTTCACGCAGAGACCTTGTTTGGCCGTTTCTTCAAAAGTAAATTGCTCACAGTCCTTTCCCTCTTTTCTGGTACAACAGGCTTGCCCGTGGCTCAGCCTTTTGCGATAGAAGAACCCAATTAGTTCCTTCTATGACACTTTATAATTGAGATCTTTTCTGAGCTGATCTCTGAGACTGCCCAATAATATTTCATTCCTATTTATCAGTAACATGTTCACTAATGCATTATGTGGCACCATTAGCATCTATATACTCTGAGATTAGTCAGTGTTTCCATTAGGGAATTATAACTCATCCTTACAATTTGATTCCAGACAGAATTGTAGCTTTCAACGTCAGAGCCCAGAGTGATTTAAATAATGGAATTGGGTTATAAAATCTGTTTAGTTTCCAGTTTACATTTTATATTTCAAACAAAATGCAAAAATATTGAAAAAGTTAAAATTGGGTTATTGTAAAGAACATTTAGGATGCAGTTTTACTCATATCAAAGATTGCTGCTTTTTGTGCATTTATCTTTTTTAAATAACCTTATTTCTATGTTGAGTATTCTACAAATACTTTTCTCAAAATGAAATTTCACAAGGATACTTACAATACAGATTTGCACATCCATCTGTCACTGTACAGATAACTAATACCATTACATGGGTAGTTGATAAAAGAATATTTTGAACGTATAATGGCTATGAAATTCTGAAGAACGTATAAAGAGCTCTGATATTTTTCAGTTGACAGTCCTACACCATCACATTGTATCAAAGACAGCATTTTACATTCAAGAAACAGCTTTCTGTAGAAGAAAGATGAGAGTGCCAGGAAACTCATTTAAAAAATGAACAGCAATCTTTGACCGAGGTTTTCAAAACTGTGTGCTTAAATATAGGTTTTAAGTGCCCAGATATACATCATTCTTTATTAACCAGTTGTTCTGCACACAATGGCTAAGGACACGACGTTTGGAATCCCAGGGAGAATTCCAGATGTTTCTGCCGACAAGATCAGTAAATGTTGGTATCCATGGATAAACTCTCCTTTGATTTATAATTAACTCTGATTCTATTACCTGCTTAAAACAATGTATATAACAAACACCTTCCCTGTTAGTTTTGTTCCTTTTATTCTGGTTTCCCTCAAGTTTTATAAAATTACTGGTTTATTACATCACTGAACTCAAATAATTTCAGTTTATATTTGCTATTTTATATATGTACCACAGAGTCCAGAAGGGCGTCAAGAGGTCATTTAGTCCAACCTCATGCTCAAAGCAGGGACACTTAGATCAGGTTCCTCAGGGATACATCCAGGTAAGTACTCACACGTTTGAATGACGGAAATACCACCACCTCTCCGGGAAACCTCTTCCAGTAAATGGTCACCCTCATACTGAAAACATTTTTTCTTAAATCTAACCAGAATTTCCCACGTCCACTGCCTTTTATCCTACCATTGACCATTTCTGGGAAGAGCCTGGCTCTGTCTTCCCTACACTGTCCTGTTAGGTAGTTGAAGACAGGAATATATCCTCCCTTAACTTAAGTTCTTAAGGCTGAACAAGGTTCTCCTTGAGCATGACATCTTTCAGTTCCCTGACTACCTTGGTTACCCTCAGCTGGACTCACCCAGTTATATCAAAGTCCACCTTGTGCTGGGCAGCCCAAAGCAGGACACAGCACTCCCCATGGGAGTCATGTCCTACGTGCTAAAAAACAATACAGTGAATTTACTTTTATTTTTATAGATCTACTGTACTTATATTTATAATGTAATGTTTAAATCTATACTTATATTTACAATATTTATAGTAAAGTCATGGTATAATACATTTTTAATAAAATAGAGCTTGTATTACAGATTCAATAAAGGCAGCATTTGATTAAAACAGTTAAATCTTTGCTATACATCCCCAAGAACACTAGCAAGCAAAATTATAATTGAGTTGTTCTCTAAGAGGAAGTATGTGTGGCACTCTTACTAAACAATTTTAACATAGCATTAGAAACCATTGCATTTTAACTTTGGAAAACAGTACTAAAGAACAAATGTCCACTGAACTACTCAACAGAAGAAAAATAAAATGGAAAAAAAAAGTTGCCAATGTTATAATTCAGAGTCACAGCATTTAATTTGCATAGACTTCCAAAAATCCATTACATATTTGTCTTACTGAGTTAATCCTGTTATAAAACTTATTTATGAAGTTTTATAAGGGAGGTTAAGTTACAGGAGTCATACGCAAATACCAAGATTGCAGAGACAGAAAGTACTACCTAAGTATCACAACAATTATCATGGTCCGAACACAAAGTTAACAATCATACTATGCTGTAGAGATTATTCTTTAACATCAGATGAGAAAGTCCACAAGACTAGAATGACAAAGCAAAGGATGAGATGCAAACATGAAAAGACGTGTTATTTCCATTTGACAAAATTGGGAGACAGGATGTCGAGCACTGAAATAAATTGCCTAAGGCAACACATGAAGATATACGTGCTGAAACCAAATCTTCTGAAGCCCAGACTTACGTCTTATGGTAATTCAAGAGCTCTGGTTTCAGTTCCTGTGCATTAACCCATCTTCTGAACAGCCATGATTCCTCTTCCACTTAATCAAATGACAAAACTCGAACTGACTTAATAGAACAGGGGCAGTGCTTAGGAACAGACAGGTCTCTCCTGTACCCACAGAGCATGACAAACCCCAGTGGTGAGGTGGCTCTGGGAGAAGCTGGGGCACGTTGCAGGGTTGCGCCAGGTGAAGAAAGGACACAGGAGACTGCTCCAGGGCCTGGACACGTGGACAGGCTCCTTCCTGGGCCGTACAAACTGGGAGACCAAGAGCCACCCATGCTCCCAACAACAAAGTGCTCATCATTCGCACCTCAATTGTGTTGCCTACTGCTTCATTCACTACCTCTCCCTTATCCTGAGCCACCCATACAACAACTTTATTAACACAATACCAAATTATTAGTTTATTCTCTCTCCTAACCTTCTACCCAGTGACAGTCCACTCAACCCACCTCTGCCTTCTCCAAAAAAACCGTCAAGGATATGATTTTGTTCCATTCGAATATCTTCCTAAATCTTTCTAGATCTGCTGTTAACTATGCGATATATATGCACATTTATATAAACATACACACACACAAATCACACACACAAAACGTACAGCGTACATAACAAGTAATATATTTGGTACAGCAAAAATGAAAGGCCGTACAAATACTAATTTTAGCCTGTGGTATCAAAAAGAAAAATCTCAAATGTTCTACTATGCCATAGCATTTTCAAACAGGGAAACTCATAATTTTTTCTTTCAGTTTGTTCAAGGGCTTTAAATGTTCCTTAGTATACCTTTCTATATCCTGAAACTGAAAATAGAGAAAGAAAAATCTATTACTATAAAACTACTTACTTTTTAAACTTTATAACTAGAAAGACACAAAATTCAAAAAAAAAAAAAAGCACACTGATTTCAAACAAAGAGTATGAAAATAAGCAGCTTCTATTTTAACTTCAATGTCATATTACAGGACTCAGGTAGTTATATTTGTTTACCAAGACTTAGAGTCTGGTTCAAGGTGAAGCTCTCCCCAGAGTGTTAGAAAATTAATAGCTGTACAGCACAGAGAAAGTTTCCTGTCAATCTACCAACAAGTGAAACTACCGCAGTCAACACATGCCCAATGATCGCACAGTTGATTATTCAATATTCAGCCCTGCAGACCACCTTTGCTACAAATAACTAGGAAGGGAAAGATGAAAAACAAAAGTTGCAATGAAAAACAGCAGCATGTAATACTTATTAGTACATCTACTATCCCATTGCTGCATGTGCTGTATAGCCAAGCTCAGACACAAAGACCTGTAGTATTTGATAGGATTCCACTGGCTACAAATTTTGCCCCTAATCTGAAACTTCTTTAAAACTAAAACTATTATTGCATCAAAATGGTCAGCGTAACATCATGTGGGTATCACAGTCAAGTCACAAAATCAGTCTTTACCTACCATTCTTGTCATGGCCTTGGTACCACTGACAAAAACGCCGACTCCCATTCATTTCAATAGCAGCAGTGCTTGCTACATACTGAAAGAGATCATGTAATTGATTTTAAGCTGATTAAGGGGAGCATACAGCACCCACTCATTCCCAGTTTTATCTTTGGCTTCTGTTTCCGTTTTGCCAAGGATTTGAAAACAAATGGGAGCAAATATGATATTTTCTCTAGCCACAGTAATGAAATATTTCTATTCTGTTTGCGGAAAAAAATCATACAATGTTTGCATTAGATATAATGTTATTTTCTCTCATAAATGGATTTAATTTTA
This sequence comes from Anarhynchus alexandrinus, assembly GCA_008711295.1. Lineage (NCBI taxonomy): Eukaryota > Metazoa > Chordata > Aves > Charadriiformes > Charadriidae > Anarhynchus > Anarhynchus alexandrinus. The sequence continues at coordinate 639,187 of VUYV01000085.1, read as the reverse complement.
CCAAGTGCTTAGTTAAATTTTAAGTCTGGAGGAAAGTGCTGCCAGTCAAAAACTGTATTACACGAGGCAACATTTTTTGTTGCAGTTCATTCAATGACCTGAAACACTATCCCCTTTCAAAACACTGATGCTGCGACAGGAACTGAAGCATCCGGTAGAATTGCAAATGTGCTGTGATGGGCAAAGCTGAGCAGGAAGCTGGGGAGAGGGGAGAGGGCTGACAGATAAAAGACACTCGGGTTTCTCCTCCTGCCCTCCCCATCCCCTTCCCTCCCCCGTGCCCAGGGTTTGTGGGAGCAGCCCGTGAGAAGGGAGGTTCCCAAGCAGCTACTCAATGCCCAGCTCCGTGTTTTTGGCATGTGATGGGCTTCCTGAGGTGGTCGGGCCACAGCACAGTTATTGCACAAGTCCAGGGCTGTGCAGTAACCAAACCCTACGCTGACCAGTTCTGGGACATCCTAAGAGTCTTCTGTTCACCAGACTTCACACAGTTTTGGGGTGCCAGAGGGTAGTCTCTTGTGTAATCCTGTATCATTTACCATAACCATCCATGGGAGCAGAATTCAGTGGCAGTACAAACAAAAATGGAACGTTGCAAATAAAATACAAGCAGGACGCAGATGTATGAATGACTTTTTTTCCTCATTAATAATGTTATATATAACTGAATAGCATCAATCTGATTTCTTATTTGAGGAATATAAGTTGCCTCACCTTTGGCAGTGTTAAACAGTCATCTAAACACTTATCTAAAACAACTTTGGGTGCAAAGTCAATTAACTGTCAATTAACGGACTATGTAAAATACCTTACAAAAAATACTTAAAAACTGTGATTATCTTATCAAATATAGTTACTTACCTGTATCTATGACAGATGTATACAGTAAACATACCACAGTAAACCAGTAATGGATGTTCTGATTATTAGGTAAAAATTGCTTTATCAATTATGTTCACTGAAGTTGGAAGCACGTGGACAGGATATATAGCAAGATATTGCTACTGGTGGAAGGAAAACGGATTCTACAAAGGAGGTTCTGAAAGACTGAAGAGTAGGAGCATCAGATTTTGCTTTTGTTCCACTTACAAATTAAAATGAGACCTTTCAGCTTTCCAAATAAATAACAGACAAATAAACTAATGATCCAGAATGATTTGACTGGACAGCAGAGTCCTCCACATTTCAGAGGCAGGGCGAACAAACCCCCAAACCCAAACCTGTTTCCTACAGTATCAAATTACTCACACTGAGGTTGTTCCATAGGACAATCTCTCATCAGTTGAGTGATTCACGGAGAGACGAATTTTAAAATATTCAGGGTTCAAGTGCCATAGCTATTCTGAGATGCAAAAATGGCCTGAACTCACCCAACCAGAAACTGTATCCCCGCAAAAAAAAAACCCAAAACCCAACTAAAACCCCCCCAAAACACCTTCCTTCCCCTTTTGCTGACCTAACCCCACAGGTAGCACGTGCACACCAACACCCCAGAGATCCACTGATGGTCTGCTTAAGGTTCTTTTGGTGACACCTTCTCGTGTGGGTCCTCCCTACTTTTTAGCTCAGTTGCTTCCAAATAATTCCTATGGAGGTTGTGAGAATTAGTTACACACCGAGAATTAATTACATACTAGCTGGATATTGCCCAGAACATGCAAATAAGTGTTAGGTAAGATTAATTACACTAAAAATATTAGTTATAAATCATGTGGTAGGCTGCAGAGTAGTAAATAGCGTTGAAACGCGAGGCTATTTAGCATGTTGCCATAGAGTCATAAAAAGTTTTGCTCAACCAGTACATGTTACCTTCACTTGGGCAAAATCTCTTTAGTGAACCAAAGCGAACACTCAGTATGTATTGGGATTTTTGGTCAAGAAGGATTGGTGCAACAGGCCTGAACAGCACAGGACAGTTAATTTATAACTTGGTATATCTAACATCGAATTCAACAGACTAAGAACACCCACAGTATTTCTAAACAGTTTTCTATGTAGGGCTTGACCAGTTTACAATGTAGATAAAAGTGACAGAAGTGATTAGTTTTGTTTGCATTCATGTTGATAAACAAAAGTTACATGTGTATTTGAATAAATCATACATCATGAATTATGAAATTATACAACATCGGAATGATGAAAACCATTGATTTCTGTGTCTGCCTAAGGGCAGACAGAAAGAACAAGAGAATGAGATTTATAGAGTATTCGCTAGGAATACTTCAAACATGATGTACATTTTTCCTGTGGGAGCAGATCAATACAATAATTTTATTTTTAAGCTAAGACATGGGTACGGCTAGGACAGCCGTATCTCCTATTCTATCTAGTCTCACACGTATGCAATGATATTCACATAATGTCTATACCAGCAAGATACAATTTTTGAAACTATAACACTTCGCTGTGAGCTCCTGGCAGCAGAGATCACATTTTTGCTCTACATCTCGCACTTAGCACAAGCATCCTGGGGCTAAGTGACATTTGCCTTCTTCACTCTACAAAAGAAAATGCTACTTTACTTCAAACAATTAATGACATGTTGTGAAGGACTGATTGAAAAATATATGTTTCCAATTTTATACGCATTGTGGAATAAGGTGGAAGAGTACTTACAAAACAGTCTAAGCTCTTCCCTAGGAGGAAAACAGGCATCAAAGTCAATATGTTGGACTTTTTTAATGGGTTTTTTTTGTGTTTTTTTGTTGTTTTTTTTTTTTTTTTTTTAATGGCTACTAGCATATAAACAGGCCTACAGGAGAGCCTGTCGGTAGGTCTGTCCGTCTCTTGGTGCCCAGTCCTGGGGAACACACACCCCCTTGGCATTACACTGACAATAGGCACCACAGTCGGATGGGGGACAGACGTCCTCCAGTCCAGCGGGCTCCAATGGGAAAATGTGCAATGCTAAGGCTGACGCAGAACGAGCTTGTGCTGCACGGTCAGCGTCTCGGGAGAGGCACGAGAAGAACGTGCCAACTTTCCAGCTGGGCAGAACGATATGTCTCTTCTTATTGATAACGCTCTTGCAGCCATCACAGCCTCAGGATAGGATTGAGTCAAAGTTTGCAGGGGGAGGGAATATCTTTTCTTAGATCAACTGAAGAACAGACAAGCTGTCAGATACACAAGAATTTTTCAGCTTCTGTCGGTTACCAAAATCACGGACTCAGGAGAGATACTATTCTTATGGAAATATATAATCTCCCCTATCTTGGTCCTTTCCCCACAATCCCTTCAATGTTCCTCAGGAGATAATTTAGCTGTTTCTCTCTCCTGTACAAATAATTGCTTTCCCCGTAACCTCACCCTCCCTCCCTTTACTTAATTATTCAGTTAGCAGCACCTTTTTCCCCTCTGACTAACGAATCCACTTAAACTCACAAGCAATTTGTTCTCAACTTCTATTTAGCTTTGAAGTTTGCTGCTCCTGTTTTAGAAGAGTCTGTTGAGAGCCCGAAAGCTCATCCACTTTTTTCCAGGCATCCCAGACTCTGGTAGAGAAAACAGCTGCAAAGAGTCTGGAGATGCTTTTGCTGTCCACTCTTCACTGCTCACTGAAGAAACTGTTATCGTGAGGCATAGGTTTGGTAATGTTGCAGACGGTAAATGAAATTTTTGTTGCCGGGAAGTTACTAGGTAAGGGCCACTCACTGTTAATCGTTAATTGGCTGTTAAGATACGTTTAGCAGTTGCTAGAAATTCTTCTTTGTAAATATCATGAGGCTCCTTAAATAGAATATATAAATAGAATACGCAATTAAACATATATACAGAGAGTATGCCTATATTGCCTCGGAAGTCAAGGTTGCCTGGTGGAAACAGACTTTAATTGCTTGTATTTAGGAAAAAAGGGTAATATTTCTAAATAAGTACTGTGATTCAGCACTGTCTTTAGTACTTGCAGTCCCATATCAAATAAAAAAACCTCAAATATAATTTACCATTAATGGACATAGAGATACAATTCCATTTTTTTCAGACATTTAGTGCCAGGTTTTTATCAGCTGAACAAAACAGATAATGTATATATTTTACTTTCATAAAAGGCACTGAAAAAATCCCACTAATTTCAGCATGATAAATATTAGATTTTAATTTTTTTTTAACTGGAACTAAATGTAAAAATAGACTGTTCTCTTTTGGAAGTTTTGAGAACAGCAGTTACAATCTTAAATATGTCACATTGTTCTTAGTTCTGCAAAATTAAAATTTTGCTCAACAGAACAGTCCTTACATAAATTTTAATGCTTCCCATATGAAATAAAAGATTTTGTGCAGTTTCACATTAATAAAAGTTTTGAATTTCAGATTAAAACAGGATTCAGGTAATCACAGGACTTGCTCAGAATGATTAACACTATGAAATTCTTTCTGAGGAACAAATAATACTCTGCATGCACCTAACAAAACCTTAAGCACCTTTGATATGATTTCATATAGTTAAACCGCTGTATTTGGCATACGGTTATATTAATACATTATATGCAACTAGTTATACACAATATTGCAGTACAGGAACAGTTGGAGTAGCCAAGGAACAAGCTAACTCAAAGGAAAAGAAATCATAGTCTCGGGCCAAGTAGAGATGTGCAGCTCTGCAGAATCCTGCCCTACCGCTTCCCAGGAAGCAGAACAGGATGAGCCTTAGCAACAAGGTCACCTGTAGCCCACTGCATTTGGGAGAAGAGCCTTTACAGAGGCACGACGGGAAGATGCTCACATGGAAGAGGAGTTACTGGCTTTGCTTTTTGGAATGGAATAATGCACCAGCTCATGTTAGGCATAAGTGGCCACGCAGCTTGAGCTTCTTAAAGATTTCTAATGAACATCCTCAAGCGACTGCATGCTCCAGCATAAAGGCACTACGCTGGGAGGACTTTGCTGGTGACATTACCCAATGTACACTTTTTATAATACAATGCAAATAGCCATGGGGGAAAAGGGAATGACTCCATCTGTTTCCCCCTCTATGATCAAAGGTTCCAGATAATCAAAAAAACTGTAGAAATGCAGAGTGAAAAGCAAACTGAATCTTTGCTATAACTATAGACATGACCGAAAAGAGCAGGACTATTCCAAAAAGGAACTAAGGCCTGCCTATTCCAGTAGAAGCATTTTCTAAATGTGGATGATAGATCATTATGTATTATGGTGTCTCGAAGGTAATAACAGCAATAAGAAATAATTTACAACTAGTGCCCCGTTTATGGCCTCATAATAGTATGACTTAAATGCTGCATAGACCTTGGACTGGCCCTCAATGAAGAGTGAAAAGTTTTATTCTTTATGAACCTTGCATGATGGCTATTTTATCTGAAGAAGAAAGCTGTTTAAAGTATGAGAGCAGGAAGTTTTCCCTTGGTGTCTCTCTTGCCGTATGACTAATGTGCCCTTTTGATTTCTATTGTATGAAAATCCACTGGGAGGTTTAGGGTAGTTTTATTGCAGAAACCTATCAGATCTTATTGGCCTTCTAGGCTGATTAGTGGTAGGTTGTTTCTCACAGCTCTCCTTTGTTCTCTATCATTGTACCTCTCCTTGAGCTGGAGCTGCTCCGGTGAGGTTTACAATGCTAAATCTTGTTTTAGCAGGAATGCGTAGGATGGTTTCTATAGCCTGATTTCTGTGTCACGAAGAATTGCATAAGGCGTCCTTAAAAGTGACAGGACTGGTTGCAGTGGATCTCTCTTTTCAGTTCATAAACTTTATTGATTTTTTTCAAATACAAACATGCCATTAAATTCAGAGTCAAAAGCAGCTGGATATTACAAGCCTTCCACGGAAACAAATGTTCAGATTTTTGGATGCCTTCCAGCAACTTTCTCGTGCTAGACTGGTGGAAAGCAGGCTTGAAACTGGTGACGCCTGCCAGGATCAATGCAGGATTTTTCTGTTATAAGGCTAGAATAAAATCTCCAAAACAGTTCAAAGGAATAAGTGTGAAAGATACAGGTTTAAGTGATGTGCGCCTGTCCCATCCCTAGCTTCAGAGTGGCATAGTGGTAGCAAATACAATCCAGAGAAACCCTCACCCTTCCACTTGCTAACCAGACAAGAGTGTAATATTTTGCACTGCAATGATACAGCGCAGGAGACTGACATTTTTCCACAGTTGCTTGCCCTGAGAGAAATGGGGCAAAGCCAAGGTCACTAATACAGAGGTACCATAGCTAGACAGGGACTTGTGTGTGATATCTCACAGTAACCCACTACAACCTAAATTCCAGTAAGCTTTGGAGAAGTCTGGAGCTACAACAAAATTTTGTTGCTAATCCATATAACCTGTCACAAAAAATTAATTTCTCATTCCCCCAAATTCAAGGGATAGGATAGGTGGGAGTAGAATTTCACAAAATCCAAGGTCTGAAGCTCCTTACTCTACAGTTAGAAGCACAACCACAAATGTAACTCCTACAGTGAGAAGCTCTAATGCAAATGGTCTGTTCTGGTCATTTGTATTATTAGCTGGATGAAAATCTTGAAGATGAATAATTCATTTGCTGAAAAAATAAAGGCTGTCTAGCACTCTGTTAAAGCAGCTTAACTTTGGCAGAGTTTTCACTGGGGAAAAAAAAAAGAGAGGAGGATAAGGGAACTCAAAATATTTAACTTTTTTTCTAAATGGAGAATTTCTGTTTTCTTCTTTTGAAACAATGTTTTGAGACTACATTTAGCTACATTAATTTTAGAAGAGAGATCTAAGCAAGGGATATTTCATTCCAGATCAGGCCAATTTTTCACATTAATTATTTTTAAGCATTCAAACACCAATACAAATTACAGACTTTTTCCACATATCTCTAATTATTATGACCTGTTTTTCTGCAAATGCGTTGTTGTGTTGCACGTTCATTTGCCATTCATGTCTCCATATTTCTTTCTAACAAGCCTTTTTTCAATTCATAAAGAGAAGATAAACAATTAGCCTAAGCAGTAATGTACAGTCACACCTGAAATGTCTTCCAGTACCCCATATTAATTTAAAAGTAATAACAACGAGAATGTCAACACATCTTAAAAAAAAAAAAGTTATTGCTAATTTCTATGTGCAGCAGTCTATGATTCATTGGTCGGCACAGAGAAAATCTTTTGCTGAGCAGCTTATAAAACACCATTTGTGTGTTACTTTCACAGTGGTTTTAATCTGTCATTATAAAACCATCCAATTAGGACAACAAAAAGGAAGGCTATATTTTTTAAGTGCTGTTTCTGCCCAAATTAACTGCTTTATTTTGACATAGCACATTTTTACCTTATAATTTTTCCAAAGTGTTATGTTTGATTTTTATGTCAAAGACTTGCACAACATACTTTATTTTTGTTTTAAATGGGAGCTATGGGAAATCTGCCCTGATTTAGTTCGAACTCAGAAACTCGTGTGAGGATAACACAGAGCTTTCAAGCAAAGACAGAATTTTAACCTATATACGCTACACCAGAAGACCACGACCAGAATGTGGTAGGTTCTTTCCCACTGCAATCCCAAGCACTTTGAATTCAGGCTTTTTATGAACATCTGTTAGACCATTAATTATCTTATTAGATTTTATAAAGTACCACAAAAAGGGAAATCTTGGTCTATAACTTTGAGGCAAACATCTGCTTTTATAGTAAAGTGCTACTTACTTGTGTGCTTACAGCAGGCAGAACCTTGCTTTATGATGGCAGAAATAGCAACAGATCTCCAAATCTGCATGCAGCTTCTGGTTGGAATTATAAATACATTCACTCACTAAGCAGGTCAAGGCTATTTTTTATTCTGTTGTAAAGGTGAACACGGCACCACAGAACCATACTTTTTCACTCCGGAGTTGCTTCGTGCATTTCTGAGATGGCGATGTTTTGGTGCAGTATTTGTTCCTTTGTTCTAAATCATAAAAAACCATTATTTTGTACATATACCCATATGTTTTCCTATCTCAAGTTTTTGCCAGCTCTATCAGGAAAATGGATTTTTCTCTGTAGTGCTTCAGGACTAGCTACAAGTAAACCAAGACCTCTCTCCAAGGTTCCTTGGGAACCGTCTCCTGCTATAAAGTATTTCTCAGGGCACTGACAAAATATGTACATATTTTAAATATGTAGCATGTCTGATGACGTAATGTGTTGTATTTTTGTTGTAGCCACATATTTTTTGCAGGCTCCTACTCCTCACATTGCAACAATGGAATTTTTTTCCAGACCTCTCATCACTTCTTCTCCTTCCTACCTCAAGTCTCTACCTTAATGATCAGAAAATAGAGGAGAAAAATAAATAAGATTAGGAAACAAGATCCAGAATGAGCAGCACACGTTCTTTTCACATGAGAGAAGCAGTACAGAGTCTATTTAAGCTAAGCCACCAGCCAAGGTACACCACGGAAAAAAAACACACAAGGACCAAGTAATTCTAAAATGGCACAGTACATCCTTCTGCAGATCCCTGGACTTACTGTATAAATACGCAACATGTTTTCCACTGTCTTTTCTTCCTAACATTACATTTTTTTCTTTTGCTCTTTCAAGTCTATAACTGTCCTAACCACCTGGTGCATGGTATGAAATTGTTTTCCCAGGGAGAACACAGCTTAATTAGCCTCTACATGGTATTTATCCTGCTTAGTTCCTTGCCACATAGAGAAGTAAATCATCTGACAAAAATGTCCCAAATGTGTTTCAGTTTAAATTCAGATTTGCCTCTCTCTTGCACAGGCTTCAGGTTGAGTCTCTTACTTGCACAAAGCTCTTCTGCTGTCAACCTTATTCACAGCAGAAGCAATGGTAAACTGGAGATTTATTGTAAGTTGTCTGTGACAGAGAATTACACGCACACATTTCTTAGTTCTCCTTTTCTTTCTTTATTCCTCATTACAGCCTTTGGATCCATTGATTTTCCTACAAAAGTATTTGTGCTTCACAGTCAGAATTTTGTTGGCCACCTGGTCCACAAGAGCTTTTTCAAGTAACAGAGCAATGCTATAGACCTCAGGAAGTTAGGGACAAGCATGTATTTAAAGGATTTATGCCTGACTGATAATTAATGAATTAAAATCAAACCAGCAGCAACATTCTTTGTGCCTTCACATAATCGCTGGCACTCTATTAATTTCTTAGAGAAGAAAAGGTAAGTGTCGATGTTGAGTCCTCTGGGGTTCAGGAATAGCAGGGTGTGTTCTTTCACTAATATCACTGGATTTCTTTCAGGGAATGATTTTTGCAGTGCTTCTGGACCAAAATGTTGATCTCCTGTCAGGATATTATATCGATCATATGATAGAAGCTATCCTTTCTCCTTGCTCTGAAACTCTTCAAGTTATTTTTTTATATATTAACTTTCTGTATGTTTTTCATTACTATTTAGAAACTAGAACTACCTAAAGAGTTTATAGTGTCACAGAAGAAGCCTCATGGATATCTATGTTACAGTCCAATGCCCTCGCTAAGAAGGTTCAGAATAAAGTACATATAAAAAGCTTGAGGCAATGGAATAATTTCAATACACTTTTCATAGTCAAAAGCAATTTAAAATGTTTATAGCACCTTAATATTTTTGCTGTGAGTGCTCCAATTTGGGTATCAGTCAAGCTGAATGCTCACAGCACAGTTCAGGACAAACTGAACTTACTTACAAATATAACCATCAAAAAAGAAAATAAAAAGATAGGTCAGAAAAGCCAGCTGGGGAAGAATAATACCCCAAACATAAAAAAATCAGTTTTAGTTGAATAAACAGCAGCCATCAGAATTCCTTGTGGTCAACTCTAGATATTGAGCTGAGATGAGAGAAAGAAAAGTGAGAATCTCTCACCATGAAAATAAACAGAAAGAAAGGAAGCTATAAAATCTCAGCAATAGCTAGGTATTTCATTCCAGTTGGCAACGTTCTCTCTTTCCAGAAGTATTTCTCATGTGCAGATGTCTGCATATACATATTTACTTTTTCTCATATGGCAACACAGCATTGGCCAAACTTTTTGAAGGGGGCTACTATGTTTTTCTGGATTGCTAAAGAGAAAGGAGGTGTGTGTGGTGCCTCCTCCAAGTCACCTTTCTTCTGCAGTCAGCAAGGCCCAAGCCAGTGCAGCAGCTAACTACATACCAAGCCAGGCAGGAAAAGGAGGGTAAAGCAAGCTGCCACATCTGAGTCTTTAACCCAGTTACCCTCCCTGCCCACTTCCCACCCCCTACATCCATCTGAAGTGCTCTGTTCTTCAATATCCATAGACACTTAATAACATCTTGGAGACCCTGACACTCTCAGATGCTGTCAGTTTTATCCCTTGCTGTCCAAACACACCTTCTCGCACTCCTACAGCTCCAGCCAGTCAATTCTATTGAATTGTCTACAAATGGAGACCCAGTCCACCTTTCTGGCAGGTCTCTACTGCCAAAAATGCTCCTGTCCATTAGAAGAGTTACTACTGTCCTTCACCAAACATTAACTGGCATATTCCCTTAGGCAAATAACTAATTGGTTTAAAACACAGATTTATTTGCTTGTCTGTAATTTAGCAAAAAGGCAGTTGTATCTGTGGCCAGCAGCAAAAGCTATCTTATGCTGGTTGACCACCAGAGCAGTATCTTAACAAACACAATCTGTATGTTGTAGGCAGTATATTAACCCTGAAGTAATATTATCAAGTGAAAGACTCAAATTATAAAAGGAGTCATCTACTCTATTAAGACAGTTACAAAGGAGTTAGATACACTTTAACTACAGCGATGAAACACAGCACTGATAACATATTCCCACTCATGCTGACTTTAGCATGAAGATAACAATTTATCTTCCACCCTTGATTTTCAATGGTCACCATGAGTGCGTAGAGCTCTAACAGAAGAAGGTCTTCCCCTGAAGAAAGTTTATTATATCAGCAATAACTTCTTACAAAGAAAAAAAAAAACAACAAACAACAGAGAAATCAAAGATGCAATTTGGTCTAGAGGTTTTTCTGAATAAACCCTTTTAAAGAGAGTCTACTTACTGCATTAACCAATGCCTCGCTTATTTTTCCTCATCTCCTAAAAATTTACTTCAGACAGATTCATTACTTAGGAAAACAATTTAGAATGTGAGTAGGAAGGAGTAATAAAACCAACAAGTAAAAACAAAGCTTCAGAAGGGATGTGTTCCTTCTGGCCTTACCTCCTCAACAGTCAAATCAGTCCTACTACAAAGCTTTGACACAAGGCTTACGCATCACCTACATCTCAAATGATGGAATCCTATTTTAGGGACTCGCATCAGACCTTCTGTTGGTACTAGGTTGAATTTCACTCCCACCAGAAGCAGTACATTCACAATCTGTGCACCAGACATGCTTCACCTTTGCACTGAGCCTTCATAACATTTTCAGACTTCACTGAAAAATAATGGAAGTGCCACACGTCAATTTGGGTTTTATTTCTGTATTGTGCAATTCATTTCTGCGACTGTGTTTGGTTACCTAAGAAACAGTCACTGGGTAAAATTTGACTGATTATGTTGTCAGGTTGATTGTCAGTACCGTGGGTAGGGTTTCATGGGGTATATGCGCGTGTGGGATGCAAAAAAATTTAAAATAAATACTTGACAATGTTAGTTCTTTTTAGTAGTATTACGGAAAAAAAGTGTATGAAAACTGGGAGAAATTACACTTCTAAGAACTTTATTAGGAGCTGAATTACATTTTGAGGTTAATTTACCCAAAGAAAGAAAAAGAGAATAGGCCTTCTAGCAGAAAAGAAAGGTATTTTTAGAAAAGCAATCTGTATTGGAAGGTTAGCAACACAATAACTTTATAAACTCTGCAAGATTTTAATAAGCACTGAACTTATTTTCAAATAACAGCAGTGCTCAATGCTTTCATTTCTCATTGCCTTACACAAAATATGGAAGCATAACAGCCTTATTTTGTGACTTTCCAGTGTCAGAATCTCTACATGTTTGACTATTTGGGCACTGGGAACATGTGCAATTCTACCTACAGCCCACATTATTTAGATTGAAAGAACTTGCTAAACAAAACCCAAATAGCTGGTTCACATGAACACCTTCTTATAGTTAACCATGTGCAGTATGGATTTTCTACAACTACTGGCTTCTCTCTCATGTAAAGAAAGAAGAAGACACATCAAATAGAGCTAATTCTGCAATTATGGTAGTGAGGAATATAAAAAGAGGAAGGAAAGGACGGACACCACTTTAAGTATCACAGGCCTAATAAAACAGAATTTTATCAGGGTTCTGATAATATTGCAGAGATTCATTCAGTGTACCTTCTCACAGGTTTTTAAGGAAGCTGTGGTAAAAGCCTGCATCAGAGAACAGACTGTGCAATCTAAACACATTTTCCCTTATTATAACCTCCCCAGTATTTTTTACAGATGTTGTTGTTTCACACCCCTTATTATAGCTCTAACTAAAATGGGGGATTTGCTCAGCAAAGTTATGACATATTACCCCTTTCCTTCACATTTCGTATGACTTCTCACACTGCATCTGCGACATCGGAAAGTATGCTGACAGCAACGCAAACTTCTGTGATAAATAACATTTATAAAATATGGGTTTATGGGGAGAAGAGGGATTGTTTTCAAGTATTTCAGTATCAGTTCTCCTACCATTAAGTGCAGACTGTTTCAACCAAGGACAGAACTGCACATAGTGAAAACAGAAATCTCTGGGGAACAACTAGTCAGAGCATAGAAGAAAAAACAGTCTTGTTCACTAGTCCTAACCATGGCACTCTTGCTCCTAAAGTGCTCTTATGGCTGGACAGGAGCCAGAGGTTTCTGGGTGCAAGTCCCTACAAGGTCAGTTATTTTTTCTCTCATTAAAAAATAATGTCAGAACCACTGTAGCACGGTGGCTCGACAGCCTAATGTATCCTGGTTAGTGCTCTGGCCTTCTGCTCTCAAATACCAGTTGGGGATCAAAACGCACAGCAAAAACTCAATGAATTTCCAGGTCTGTTGCACTGGAACAGAGAGGGGTCTTTGGTTTTTGATATTATGAAGACATTTTGCTTTTGGGAAGGTAAACAGACCATATGTTTGGAGAGATGACTGACTTCTGCAGGGATTTGAAAGAGCACAGATCTATTTTGTTGATTATTTCTATAATGAGGATAGAGTGAATAAACACATTACCAAAAATCCAATGTAATGGAAGACTGCTCCAAATGAGAGTATAACTATGTTGTACAGCATTTACTGCTAGACATAATATTTTAATGGACAGACCACCTGAGAAGTAAGAACCCTATTTTTGAAATTTGTTAATGTTTCAGCGTTTTTCCCTCCCACTCTGCAACAACGAAGAGATTTTTTTCAGACTTTTTTTTTCATTGTATTCGTCTCAGGGAAGACGAGCTTGGGGAAGAAGAGCTAAAAAAACCTCAAACCCTTCTTTATGTATAGTGAGCCTAGTGAATTCTGTGATCACCTGCAAAGTAGAAGACACAATCATAAGGTCACCCTGTATAAAGCAAGAGAGTGAACCTGGTTTCATACATCTATCTTGCAGTAAGCATCAGAGTTTGGGGCTACAGATTTAACTTTTCCTTGGCCCAATCAATATTTAATCAACTTTATTAAGCAGACCAGAAATTTTGCGAGACTGAGTCTAGGTCTGGAAAATAATAGGGTTTAAATCTGGTTTCACTACTAATGAAACCAAGTTGCTCAGTACAAACCAAATGAACACATAAGAAAAGCGCTGGGAGAAAGAGAAATATCGGGAGCTGAAACCCAGCGTTTTGGCTGAAGAAGCCTGGGAGAAGAAAGGCGGATCACAGGTTATATTTTGACATCCTCTTCTATCATATGGTGTCCAGAAGACGTTTGTGCTTTTGCAAGGGTAATCTTCTGCTTGTACGAAGAAACTAGCTGCTCCAGGGCAGGGCAGTGCCGGGGCAGGAGGGGGTATCTGTTACACAGCTCCGGAGGGGATTGACAGTTATGAGAAAATTGCCATTAATGAAAGAGATATTATGGTGTATTAAGCCATTTGCTCATATGAAATCTTGCATTTCTCCAAGCCTTCACACACAAGCACTGCACTGCCGTTTGTATTTTGCCTTCTAAGTCACAGCTTCTGCCAGTTAATTTTATCTTACAACAAAACGGGCCTTAAAGAGGTCTAGATAGGGAACAGCATCCAGGAATGCATACACTAAAGGAATAAATACGGTCTTAATTAGAGGAAGGTGGATGCCATAGACTAACATAGTAAATCTCTGCCGTACGATGGGGACTAGGTCAGAGTGGTTCATTTTGTAGTACACTCTCCTTTACGGTACAGATCATTTGAGGAGCAGCGTAAAGGGATAAAAGCAAGTTGAAGAGAGTAAGAGTCCCATCCTAAACAGAAGAAACGTTTAACACTGTTTGCACATAAGAAACAAAATGCACAGTATATTTATATATTTCACTACAGCTGCAAGACAGGCCATGGCCTTGGTTTATATTGACTGCAAATTATATTTACAGCACATAAATAAAACAAGCAAACAAAAAAAATCACAGTGCTCTTATCACAATTAGTTGTATCACTATATTACGCAAAAGTAACCTAAAGAGCTACAGTCAATGACTTCAAAAGACAGCAAGGCTTCATCTTTAGATGTTTCACCACTTGCCCCTACCCCGTGTTACATGAAGGTACGCTCTTGTGTTAAGAGTGTCCAGATAAGTGTTTGCCACCTGTTTTGTGCCTCTCTAGAAAAGGACCTTACAACCCCTCCAAAAAAGACTGCAGGGGTGCTCAGTTAAACCTTTCTCTACAATGTTGGGGATGGGTCCATTTTCTACTGCTGTTTTATTTCTACAGCTGATGATTAAATAACCCACCATGCAGTTGCCTTATGGCAGTCAGTACAAAATTAAATATTTCCCCATGCAGAGTTCATTAGACATCAGAGTTTCCTAGTTAATTCGTTAGGCCTCTGTGAATTCCTAGGGAATATTATAAAATTATAATTTTGGTCTATTCTCCTCCAACCTATTACGAAACACATTTCATTTTCTCATATCTAAAGCATAGTGAATGAAACTATTAGAGGAGAAAGCACATCTGGATCCCATTTACGTTTCTTTTCATGCAGATCAACATAACAGGATGAATTCAGTTCTCAATATTCTTTATTCAGGGAAGAAAAAAAAAATCAAAATGAAAGAACTACTAGATTGCCCCTCCTACTACATAGCACTAATGATTTTTTTTTTTCTTTTTTTCACTTCACTCTGTGCTGTTTTTAAGGCAAGAGTCCTATTTCAAATTACACAGCACCTCCTGGAGAAGGGAAAGAGCATCTGGAGAATGAAAAAGCTGCCAACTCAAATTCACGCCCTAAAGCCCCAGACATGCCTCTTCAACGCTGCCTGTGTTCAGCTGAATGAATTTAGCCTTGCAACTGCTTTCCACGTGAGAAGTGATATCTTCACCTATACACTGTAAAAAGGTCCTAGTTTAAACATGGCAAGTTGACTCATGGGGCTAATATCAAGACCAGGCAAATAAGAGTTAACCTTCTGAACCCTAACGAACACTGCCAAGTCCTGAAAAAAAAGTTTCATGCACAGCAGAACATTCAATTTTTAGGTTATCATCTTGCATTTAGCAACAACCCCCCAACCCATTTAGCAGGTGTAGAGGTGGGAGAGTGGGCTGAAGGAAAGCCCATGGAGTTCTAAGATCGCCATTATATTCTAGGTGCCTATGGGGAAGGAGCAGGCACAGAGAAAAGGGCAGGACTTATAATTAACTTATGTTAATTCTCAGGTTGCAAGGGGAGCATAAGGAGGACACGTTCTTCTTTCTTTTCTGAGCAGTTAACTATCCCCAGCAAGTTTGGGACATCTAACACAACTTGTTTTATTGGTTCCTATCCATCCTCCTCCTCTTTTCAGGGAAGGAAAAAAAAAAAAGATTATAAATTTGGACAAAACTGATGTTAGAAAAAAATATTGTGCAAACGTAATCTAGAAACTGTCACGGCAATAAAACGCTCACCACCGAATTTGATAGGGCAGGGAAAGGCTGCGCTCTGCTTTAATGGATATAAGATCTCAAAGAAGATTTAGCTGAGAGCATTGCGCATCCTGCCTTCACACAGACATTTCAGAGATGTGAACAGATTCACAGTACATTTTGTGCAAAATACTAAGCCTCCATAAACATGGCTGAAATTATTTTTGACACAAAAAATGAAGTTGTTAATTTGCCTTACTGTCAGTACTATCATTACTTGCTCATTCAGAGATAAGGTCCTAAAGTATTGGATATGCTGCTAATCTTGTCTGCAGACCAAGCTCGCGAGCACTATGCGCAGTCACTTGTCTCTCCTAATCAGATAACCGCTCTACCATCAATGATGCGCTTTAATCTCCGATCAGTACCCATTTCCCAAAACCACCCAGCGTGTTTTCATAACTACAGATATATTTACTGAAGTCAAAATTTTCTTTTGGCAAATACTTGAAAGCAACAGAGGTGGTCTTAAAACTGATCACTGATGTTAAACTGAGGTAAGTGGCTTCCCTCACAACTGTCCGCTAACAGTCGGACTAAATCTTGTGTTCATCTGGATGTTAATACACATTTTCCTGAATATTCATGTATTCAAATGATGCTACACAAGCACAGAAGCATACATGTATGTATAAACGTGTACATATCTATGGTTCTGTGTGTGTATCTGGCACGCTTACTCATTCAGATGTATGTGTGGCTAGTCCGGTGACAAATACAAAACAGCAAAAGCCAAATTCCTTTTAAAAAATGAAATAAGACACCTCTCAGCATTCCAGAGCAGTGGATAACAGAATTAGTGATTAAGGTATACTGAGTTCTTCGCAATCTGATATATTTATTGTCTGATTCTCAGACAATACAGTTGCTTAGTGTTTCATTTAACTTCAGCAGTCCTCATTATAAATAAAAGTAACTTACCAAATGCTATATAATACTAGTCTAACTCCCAGATAGAAAGCATTAGGTAGTCATGCATCTTCTGTCTTTTTACTGAGTTCCCTGTAATACTAACCACCACAGCTTGCAGCAGAATAAAACAACTGTACGGTTTTCAAATTTCAAAAAGCAAGGCTAGTCAATGGAGCAGCATTTCTGGCTATTAGTGTTATGCTTTGGTTTTTCAATTGGCATTGCCCTATTTACACTGTAAGTACCATTGGCAAAAGAAAATATTAGCACAGTTGACCTTGTACCATGACAAAGTGAAACCCGAAAAAAGAATAAAATAAAATCACAAAGTCATTTGTTTCAAATATAAAGTGCCAAATACTTTCTGACCCTCACATGGATGTGCCAGACACATGAAAAATGGGGTGTAAATTCCCATTTTTCCCCACTTGCTTTTCTACAGGTCACAAAAAGGGCTCGAGCTAGAGTTCTGTGTCCTAAAAAAATAGTGTCAAATGCTGAGGCATACGCCAGACACACTTTATAACGCATAACAACAAACCTGTGGGGGTCCCACAGAACTGTGGACCCATTCCTCGTAACCTTGAAAACTCACCCACTAACTGTTCACTGACACAAAGATATTTTACACAATATTCTTGTAGGAAAGAGTAACAGGACCATGACACACAAACACAGGATTTTCTGCGCACAAAGATGCGATAGCCGGGTTTCTCAGTGCATGGAGAGTTCTGCCTCCCCAAAGCAGATTTCAGAATCCCCTCCAGCATCTCTGAAGGTAACCGAAAGTTCTCAGTGTTAATATATCTCTGCTCTTCCTACTGAAATCATGTGTTTTGCACACACCTGAGATACTGACAAGAGAATATGCAGTATTTTGTCTTCAGCATCTGATCTTGACATAATTATAACAATCTCAATTAGAAGATTTTGATGGCTCTGTTATGGAATGATCTCTTTGTAGCATCCCTCAAATTTATGCACTTCATCATTCGTGACTCTTCTATGCCTTTTGTTCTTCTTTTGTTATGAAGAGAACAATAACAGTGGAATATACTGACACAAATTAGAACAGCTTATTCTCATTAACTTCTCTAACAAAGAGAACAGAGACTGAAGAGTATCCACAACAGCTCTGTCAAACACTGATTTATGTTGCGGTATCGCAGTTCATGAAAAACATGAATGTGAGATTGCTTGAACAAAAATAAACATAAAACAATTAGCTGGTTGAAACCCACTCATCTTCTATTTTGTACTAGGAGCCTAAAACCATTTAATTACCGCACTTCATGCCCCTCTAAACCCTGCCTCTTCCTTTTCCTCTGTGGCACTAATTTGTCACAGGGACACCTCCATCCTGTGCATATGAGAAAGAAGTTTGATTCCTGAACCTGCACCAACGACACTGCCAGCACAGGGCTGGTGCCTTGTTTTAGGAAGGACACATGGCCACTAGAAACCGCTGTGATTTTACAGGTGCCTCCTGTCCATAGAGCAGTTCATGGGGCACAATTATACCTCGGTCTTGGCCTGTGTTTACAGCTGTTACACGGTGGGAACCTGAAACGTTCCCAGGTCATGAACATTTCAAACCTTCTCAGCCAAACAAAGCCATCAATTCTCACAGATCTGTTTCCAGGTTTCCTTGCCTTTCTCCATAAACAACTGTTGGCAGGTCTCTAAAACCCGTTTGCATTGAATTGCTTTGCTAATCTGCATATGCAAATAGAAGCAATTCAAAGTTAAGTGTCAATTTCCATAAACATTACAATATCCGGCTTGATAATATACACGTGCATGTGAAATACTAAGCCTAATTAGACCTCAAGAGTATATATAAATAACTTTTATTGTTTTTCCATTTTGAACCTAAGCTTTCAGGCACTTGAACTCCAAAAACAAAGGCTTATTGGTTGCATTGCAAGATATATTCTGCCTCTGCTCCTTTAACATTAGGAGTTTCTGCCTCTAATCAGAATCATGCTAATTTAAACTAATTTACAGAATGAAATAATTTCTCAAGAGTTCCCTTTTCCACAGGTCATTTTTGTTATTTGGGACTGAGTAAGAATAATATATCAATACCAAATATAGTTTTCTGCTAGCAATCTCAGGTCTACACGGTGATATTTAATGAACAGGGCTCATACTTTAAGTCAGGGACGTATATGCTAGTTTTCTAAGCAGCAATACACTTCTGGCTTTAATAACGAGGACTTTTTGTGAACCAGCCTTTCTTACAGGTAGATAAAACTGTGAAAAGGAAATAAAGAGACATAGATCTAGTTGTACAGTATACATATTATGTGCACGCTTATTAGCTATCATTACAGACATTTATGATTCTTACCTCAAAGTCTATATCAGATTCAACTCCAATGAAATCAAAGTTAGTCATGTAAATTTTGACCCATGTCAAACAAAGCCTATTCTCATTTTGAGAAATATAACTTCCCTTTTCCTCCACAAAGGTTTTAAGTGAAGACACGAAAATCCGATCAAACAAATCCACTGTTCTCACCATTTTATGGAATATGTATTTCCTTTAAATCAATAAGGAAAAGCACATGGACACATAGGTAAAAATAAAAGCTAAGGAAAGACAGATATGTGAGGGATTGATCATTTACCAACATTTAATGTTTGTGTCCCTTATGTTTCTATTTCTATTTACACATTTAAGTGAATGTTTGGAGAGAGTGAATACATAAGAGAGTAGAAAATTAACATCCCAGTCATACATCAAGAAATAGTCTGTAAATTCAATCTAAAAAAATTATACATGCGATCAGATCCTGTATAAAAAAATATAGACTTGATTTTGTAAATTCTTCAGGACAGGACTATTTCACAAAATACTTCTGGCAATGGGGTTTTGACAACTGAGAGACACCTTTTTACTGCTTTTGACAAACCAATTTCTAATCACAACCAAACAAGAAAACCTTAACTACTGATTATCCAAATACAAGTCTTAAATTAATCAACAGTCAAATTTCTAAAATACTTACGGTATCTATGGACAATTTTTTTTTTTAAAGCAGCTTTCTAATTGCTTTTGAGGAAGCAAAGAAAATTCAGCTTTTACAATAACAAGAGGAAGGTTTGAAAACGAATTTTGGAAGCATTTTGGAAAGAAAAGAGAGCAGGTACAGAGGTAAAATACAGAGCGAGGGTTAGAAATGCTATGGGACAGGTCTACTGCTTGATGAACAAGTTGGTGAGAGCATTCATGGAGTCAAAACTCACTGAGAGAAGGAAAGAATCTATAGGAAAGCAGAGGAGAAAAAAAAAAATTGTACGTAAGGGTATTTCTGGAAAGTCAAAATTACCTTAGTAGTATTTGTGACAGAACTGCACATGTGTGCAGTTGAAAGAATTATTATTTTAAAGAAAGAGAACACCACACATTCTGTCTGTGGTATTTTTCTCATGGAATGTATCATGGACACATTTGCAAAAATCTTAGATTTCTTATTTTAATCAGGACTCAGTAGTAAATGAGGCTAAGGCATTTCTTTAACAACCTACCTTTTTGAAAGTCCCTTTTGTTGCGTTATGCTGCCCGGTCCATGCACAGAGCTCTAACGCATCCATGTTTCACAACAAATCAGAGTTCAGCTCACCTGACAGAAGGGAAATATGACAAGTTTTAAAAATAGAAGCACAGCCAAACTGCAATTTTCCCCTCTAACCAGCATGTCCTAATCTCTCAGCTTTGATCTCGTCTTCATCTGGGAAACTTGACACTAAACACTGCAGGCAAATTTGTTTCACCTAGCTATAAGCATTTCCTTTGAGACAACGCATGAACGTGATTGGGGGCTTATCTTTCTCCCAGAACAAAGTTTAAGGACACACAGCAGAGGGGCACCCACACCGCAGCCTGGGAACTTTTAAAAGGTATCTCCCAGTGGGGCTGACATAAAAAAAGCAACTAAAACATTTACAGTTCCAGCTAGTTTATCATCATGAATGATTATACCTTTCCTCTGTACCTTCACCTGGCTCATAGCTTAACTGCAGGAGAGTTTGGCCATCCACCCCTTGGATGGGGTATGGCTAAGGCACCCCCCGCCCTGTGATAGCTGAGCACAGCTCCTGTCAGCTCTTTTAGGATATTTCACTTTTAACATAGTGGCTTTCTGAATAGACCAGATTGATAAAATAATAATAATAACAACAACCGCCGCCACCCATACGCTTAAGGGCACTGATATTCTAGGTAATCATCACAGCTATGTTACTGATTTACAGGGCACGCCTCTCCTTCAAGTAAACACCAGCATAAATAAAAAACAGCTTCTCAAACAGACATAAAGCCTTCATACTGTAACTCTCTTCATTATCAGATAAAGTAAACACAACTAAAATTAAACACTAGGCACTTCACGTAGGTCTACCTTTCAGATCAAGAAAGTCACTCTATATTCCAGCATCAAAATATCGGTGGCCTGTACATCCCAAGGCCTTGAAAACAACTTTTTTTTTTTTTCCAGAGGACTCACATAGTTTGCTTCCTTCTCTATGAATTGGGAACGGTAAATCCTCAGAACCTGTGCTGCACCTGAACATTATCAGAGTGCCCCCCAAAATCTGTGACAGTTTTACAATCATATCCTCAGAGGATGAGATAGAAGTCTATTCATAAAGTGTGAAATTTGGCTGGTCCCCAGTGGAAACTCAACACTTTGAGACAGAGACAAATATTTGGCTATCTAAAGGCTAATTAAGGACTAACGTGCTAATTAGTGTTATAATGGATTTTTTAAACACTTACAGAAATAATTAGACCAGGTATCAAGACACAGCAAGCGTGGACATGACTTATACATTGAGAATAAAATCTGAATCAACACCTTCTTGCAGTTACCCGACACTTAATAACAACTGAAATTGTTGACGCATCCTTGGAATGATGGATATCAATGGCTTTGCTTTTTTGGAAGCTAGTTTTGAGTCATCTGGGAAAGTGGGGCAGTTACTCTTTAGTTTCCAGATACTGCCAAACTGGTACATTTTAAATCCAAAAGACACTGTATTTCAACCAAGTATAGAAGAGCTTACCTACAGAAGTACTCTGATACTTCAAAAGCAAAAGTAATCAAACATAATAGCAGAAAGATATTACAAATAAACTGCTTTTGGACAGTGCCTTCCAAATGATGGAATTACATGTCCTCGAAAATTAGAAGCCTTAATATTTGAAATTAAGGAGAGTATAAGATTTAAGAGAGGATTTTCAGAGTGATAGCATCTTTTAGTTCAAAAAGTTGGGGGGCGCCTCTTTCTGGTATCCCTCTCCCACCACTTTGTGTTACGGCCTGACATCTCTGTACCTTCTCGGCCATGCTGAACTACTTATTGTTTGCTTGTGCCCAGATTATCAACAGTTCTAAATTAAAGTTGTTCCCTTCATTATTTTTCACTCAAATCATCTGCACAATTACAGTAATAATTCTTTGATATTTCCAGGTGACTGAGCAAAATTATAAAAATTCATTCTTGAAATCACATTATAAGGACCTTACTGGAAACATCCTCTCTTATGTAATGAACACTAATGAACTAATCAGTTTTTATTTCTTTTAGTGATCGGGTGGTCATGTTGCATACTCTGACTTTTTCAAGTTTAATAATACTCAAACCGAAGTGCTAAGTGGCATTTCAGAAATACACCAATTAAACTCAATGCACTATATTTTATTATCAATTTGGCTTGAAGTATGTTATTGTGGGAGAAACAATGAAAAGGTATTTTGTTTGTTTGAACAACCAACAAAAAAAAAATAAATCTTTTATTCATATGTTTTTAGGTCCATATTTGCAATTTCACCCTTTCCCTCAAATAAGCAATGCAAGGCTGACAACCTTCAAATTACCTGGGTCATTCTGCTTACACAATACCAAAAAATTGTCGTTGCTGATGCCTCAAGATTTACTAAAAAAATCATCACTAGTGGCCTGGAGAGATCCTAATTCAGCTTTTCCAAAACTCTTCAATATATCTCAATCAAAACTACTGTTCTTAACTCTCCTAATGTTTAGCATCTCCTTGAAGTACTACAGGAACGAAAAGTATGTTATATTCAGAGAAGTACTTCTAAGATACAGAAGAGAAGTAATTATAGAGAAATAGCAATTGTTATTCTCATAATGGATAATACACACAGAATTTTTTTCAAAATAAATCTCAGGCTCTTATTACACTAACTATGACAGTCACAGATTTCGCCCTGTACCATTTGGTTTCCCCTGTCAAATTATTATAATCACCCACTTCTGGATTACATTCCCTCATTTTACTTTATGTGCTATTTTAAAATAGATATAATACACAAATCCAAATGGGAATTTTGTTTCTTAAGTTTATTAACACTTTCTCTATATTTATTTCACATAATACCCATCTACTCAAACCCTGGGTAGTATGAAATAAGCTTTTGTATTTTTCTTAAGCTTATAGAGTCCCCTACTGCTAAACTTGGTTGGTTACTTGTGCCTCAGCCTCGTTGACTTGTCTTCAACAAGTTTTTTAGAGTAGCATGGAATTTAGAACCGGAACTATGAAACAGCTTGATGGGGAAAAAAAAAAATACGTTTTTCTAGGTACCACTAAATTTCATGCTTCGAAAGTAAATTAGAATATAAATTCACAGCTTTCAGGTTCCAATATATTTAGATGTAGTTTCAAATATTAACTTCAATTATGAGTAATTTGAGGCTAGATTGTCTCCTTGTTATTACTTTGAAAGCTTTCTTTGTCTTTCATAACCTGTGGTGACAAGGCAGAAAAAAGCAATTTTTTATGAGCTAGTAGCAGACACTTTTTCTGCTCTAATTAAAAGTCATAATTACATTTTTGATTAACCCAGAATGAACAATAAAACAGATTAGTTATCAGCTTGCTGCATTTTGTGGAACAATATCGAAGCTTAGAAAATTTTAAATTCCCTGACATTCTCAGCCTAACTAGATAAAGCAAAAACATAAACGTAATTTATTTTTAACAATCTACATAGATTTATTTCTATTTTGACATCTTATTTGGAAAATGAGCAGAAGTACTAATTCAGACAAACTTCTTTCATTGTAGATTTTTGTTGGTTCATAAGGTGTGTTTTGCTTGCATTATTTTAAATAATTTAATTTCACAATAAGAATTTTTTTTAATAGCAAGAGTCAGCTAATGAGTTTTTGAATGCCAAAAACGAAATATCTCAGAAGGGTGATTCAATGTTTTTAAAGAGGGCCAATACTCAATACTTTTTTCTGGGTTTGGTTGGGGTTTTTTTGATTGATTGATGATGTTGCACGGAGAATAAAGCAATGAACTGACACAATCTAGGATATGCATGGCATGTTAGAAAGACAGACTCCACCTCGATATGTTGTTGAGCCATAATATAAAATAATCCACAAGGTGCTGCTTCCTCCCCAAAAAACAAGTTCCCTGATACCTCTCATCTCTGCAAATCCTTTCATAAAGAGGAACTAGAGTATTTGGAGTACCTGAACACGTACCTGATCTATCTATTTTTCTCCAAAAATAATGGTTACCAATCACTTCCTGACACACACAGTTCCTGTCACTACAAAGAATAAGATTCAGATTGTTTTCAGACTGCTAATACTTCTCCTGTGGTAAACTTGTAATTCAACAGCAGCTGGCAGAACCGGTATTCAGGAGCTGCGCATATTGTTGAAACTTTACAGACATGAGTGAAAACTGTCCTCAATCAGCATAACTTATTATTTGATTAGCCACAAAAGCTATTTCAGTGTTAAAGGAAATCTGATAAATCATAGGAAAGAATTGAATACAAAACAGTTCAAAATGTGAAAACGAGAAGGTGGCTAGGGTCACGTTGGGGGACGCTCCTGCAGTATTCCCTAGGTCAGCCACTGCCTGAAAACTCTTACCACAGATTCACCTGCAGCATAAAACTCACCTGAAAAATTTCAACTGTGGGAAGGTGTTCGGAGCATTTAAATAACTGAAATCATGCCACACACTTATAAGCATATAAATAAACAATTACAAATCATCCAAACTAAGATGGCCTTAAAATATTGTTAAACTTTGGGAGTTGAATCAAGGCTGAAATCCAATTCAAACGTACAGATCGGGCTGACATCTAAAATGAGCATTTCAAATTCCTGCCACACACTAAGAATATCATAAGTCTTTACACCGAGGGAGAGCTGCGGGGTGGGGAGGGTCATATTCTTACAATCTTGTAAAGTGTTGTAAGACCCTTTAGATATCTAGTGTAGACCTCTACTATAGAGATACTACCGAAAAGCAATGATCTATAGGGTAAAAACTATTTTAGGGCTGTGGAAACTTACAAGTCTCAATTCACAAAGAAAATCACTTTTGTATAGAGGACACGAAAGAACCAGGGTTCTTGAGGTTTGACTTTGACAAAATTGGGCTTATCAGAGAGACCATACCTCTACGGTTACTCCAACCACCTCTTTTTCACCTTCCAACTTCTGACCACAAATTTACCTACAGCATGTTTTTATTTCAGATATGGGAAGGGGAAGCAAAGAAAAAAAATGGTTTATCTTATTTTTAAAAGTTAAAAAAATATACTAGCCTCGTGTTCACAACTACAAGCTGAGATTCATACATTAATTTCAAAACCAATGTTTAGGGATTTATAGACATTGACCTGAGCAAGAAATTTTGCATATTGACCTTCTTTAGAATTTGATGCCACTTGTGCATTGGGGGAAGAAGGGGGGAGGTGCTGGGAGAAGAGTATTAATCTATTATGAGTCTGCTGGAAGAATCCTTACTGTATTCGGGAGTTTAAAATAATAGTTTTAAATGTGATCAGGCAAAGGCCAAATGTACCTCTAATTACTTTAGACATCTTTTAAAACTCTACTAATGTTATGATAAAATAGAAAGTATCTATATTTGGAATACCCAGAAGACAATTAGCAGAAAATCTTCATAAGGTTTAACAGGTTATAGAGAAATTACGAACTATTGAGATTGCATGCGATACCTATATGCTGTAATCTTTGTTTTAAAAGCAAGCTTCTACAATTCAGTATTACAGAATTATAGATGTGTCTTAGGGTTTTCCAGATGTTTCTTCATTTAAATACATCCAAATATAGTTAATAGTATTTTTGTCAATATATGCGGTAGCACTCTTGCCTAAAAGTAGAAGAAAAGCACATATGTGAACAAACCCAGGTTGCATTAACCACAGACAGCTAATTCCAGAGATAAAGAACTAGGGAAAACCTCTTCCTTTTCCCCCATAAATTTCCTACCTTTAAAAATGAAGGAAATACTCCAGACTTTAAATATTCCTTAGCAATCAACTGGGAAAACTGGCTAAGTTCCCAAAAGGCTAGAAACATATAGGCAACCAGAAAAAAGAGGCAACTTTTTTCATGTTCAGCAATGTGAAAGTGCGCAACGTAATTAAGAGAGAATGAGATCAGAAAGGGTATGATTTTGCTGCATCGTAAAGAAAAGGACAGAGGAAAAGGTGCTTCTAAGAACCTCTAAGAGACACCCCTAAAGACAGGGTTAGTCTCACATTGGTATAATGGGTCAACATAGATCAAGCTATTCTCTTTGCCCATCATTAAGAAAGCTAATGTGTTGCTATTGATGAATGAGGATTCAAATTGTACCTTCAGGGTGTCAGTCATCAATTTCTTTTTCCTATCCTGGCAGACAGCAAAGTTTCTTTAAGTTTGTATCTGACAAAATTCTTTAGTATATATAAAAATAAGTGAATCTGAACTTCTAAAAAGTGCACATCATTTTAATTGGTGTTGGGAAAGTTGTCTAGGTATGTCATCCTCTGAACATAAAACCATGTGTAATAAATCACTGTCTTGTTTAAGAATTTTTGGAGAATTTTCCTTAAAATTCATTGCTCTTACTTGGTAACTAATATTTCCTAGTAAAATACATTACTCATCAAATCCTTTAAAAATATTTACATTTCATGCAATAAATAACACAGATGAACAACATGGTTGTAAAGTAGTTACTACTATTAACTAATAACCTGCATTTCTATTGTGAAATCTGAAGACACACACATCCACGACTCCGGCTTTGAAGTAACATGAAAGGAATGTGAACATCATCGGTAATTATGTAATATATGAGATGGAAAAAAAGTTCTGTGTATTAAAAATCAACCCTAATTTCCAAAATATTCATCTTGCACAGTGACTCATACTGACAACAGCAGACTCTCCTTTGATACAGCTCTTTCTACAATATTAATTCTGAGCATTTATACTTCTAGTAACATGAAGCCTTTTTCTCTTAACTTGTAACTCTCATCCGTTGCTATATTTTCCTCTGTATGTAACAAGCTGAGCTATTACAAATGGTGTCAAAACCTATAAAGTTATCTAGTGATACATCATATTCCAATATTCAGCCCTCACAATAATTGTGGTCATCACAGAAAAGTAATACTTATTTCTACTTCATGGGCATACACGGTAAACATGCAAGCCCACAAACACAAAAAAAAAATTCTTTTCAGTATTCTATTACAAATCTTCAATTGCAGTTGCTAATTATTTACTTGACAATAAATACAAGTAACAGGATCGCATATCAAGAACAGTGAAGGAAATTTTCGCGCTGCAAAAGCACACAATAGTCATTGACCAAGAAGAAACCATTTTAGCTCAAAACTGATTCTTTTAGAGAGTACAGGAGAAAGGATGTAGGACAAAGTAGGAGATTTCTCTGTAATCACTTGCATTTCTAATTATAACCTTTTGATGAGTATGCTAGCATAGCACACCACAGTCAAATCTCAGTTATCCATGAATTCCAAGAAACCCAATCTCATTCTCCATCAGCTCACTGAAGCTCCTAGTTCATGTACCTCATAGCAAGCAACTGTTGCTTATTCTTTGCAAACTTCCACAGGACCAGAGACAACATAGCTACGTTTGACTGCAGCTGCACCACAAGCTTTCCAGGCTAGGTCAGCAATAGCCTTGGGATTTTTGCATTCCAGACTAAATAATATAACTCTTTCCGCCTCCATCTGTTCACTGTTTTGCCTTTATTGTTTTATCTATCAAGTTTTTGTTTTATCTAGCTTTTTCTGTTCTTTGTAATACTACGTGGTCAGCAACCTAAAAAGCCATCAGGCTTCCAAACTCTATTAAATAGAGTTTAATAGTTCTCTTATAACACACTTTTGCTGTGGAAAGAAGCGATCCTTTTACTGCATCAACGCTCAGTCCTTTCAAGTAAGAGCTGTTCATACTGCCTCAAGTTCATCACGACCTGGTCTAACTTCCACTTCATATCGCTGTAAATTGAACCAGGGCTTTTGAAAATCTTGGTTAGTTTAGAAAAGACAACATCAACTTACCCACTTTTGAAAAGGCAAAAAAGCAGCAGAAAATCTACTCAACGCACCGTACCTCTGCCTTTCTAGCTCTGGAAATGCTAGTCGATAAAAATGCCTGAACTTCTTAAATTAAAACTATTCAATTAGAACACCTGTTTCAACTCTTGGTAAGCTTTGTAGGAAATTTTTATTTCATGGGTTCTCAAATGGTCATTATGAGAAAGTTTCAGCTGCCTCTGGTATTTACCAGTTTTTCTTACCGGTCTGACTGAAGACATTAAAGAGACCAGAAAGGGTCCAAAAATTTCCCTAAGTTGCACCATCGTATTATGGCTGCAGGAAAAAATGAGTAGAAAATCAGCGCTCTGCAATTCTGTGTTTTTATATGGGCAAGTGGTGGAAAAAGGATGAAAGAGCTTCCTTAATCTTCCTATTAAATTATAGTACTGGCAAGCACATCCTCTTTGGACAAAGCACATTGGTGCTGTTCACCCTCTAATGCAAATACTGCCTTTGCCAATAGCGAGTGATGGATTACGACAGAGGGATTTAGCTTCTGCTGGCAAAGGCCTCTTCTTGGTCATGTCATCTAAGTTTAAAGTTTTTCGGAAAATTAGTATTAGTTTGTACAGTTGACAAATAAATTAGGATATTATAACTTGCAATTACGCAGAAATAAATTTAGTTAGGAAATTATACTAGTAATGTGTTGAACGCTTTCTGGCAGAAATACCAGGAGAAACTCTTCAATAACACAGGGATAATTTCTGAACATTACATAATAGAGAAAGAAATTCATGACATGCAGAAAGACATCTCTGCAGAGAGGCTCAAGGTGATTTAATATTGTTCAGTGGCAACGGAGCAGCAGCAGCGCGCTCTGTTCGTGGGTTACTGCCTCAATGACAGTGTCTCTGTGAGCTAAACAGAGCAGAACAGAGCCCTGGTTCAATTGTACAGGTATTTGTGAAAACACCTGGTAAAATTCTCAACTACCATGGAGACCTGCGAGCAAGCCCAGGCTTCAAGCCGTGATGTGACAAGTTCCTTACTTTTCTTTCTTTTCTTTTTTTTTTCCCTCCTTATAATAATTCTGCACTCGAGGGAATCTCTTTGGCTTTGGTCTCCTACACTATCAACATAATCCCAGAGAAGAAAAGACTAATATAAGGGAATAGAAACTATATCTGAAATTCTGTTTTAGGGAACAGATCTAAAGAGAAAGTGTGGCTTTTATTTTCACCTTCTGTTTTTAATGTAAAAAGTCTTCCAGGCACCTGAACCTCAGAGAAGTGTAATTATACTCAACAGAAAGTTCAAACCCAAAAAGAAAGCTAAGTAGAATGGATCATAGTCAGTTAGAGCTCCGAATACCTCACGGCACTTATTGAACTGTGGAACGAGTACCCCCCAAAACAAAGAGGAAAGTCTGTCACTTAGGATTTGGAAAAATAAACTGAGTTTTAGAAAACAATTCTGTAGTGCCAAGAGTAGAAGCTGGAAGGAAGAGTCCTAACCTCTCCACTTAACTTCTAATATTAAGATTGCTTTTTTATGATCATCATGGCATGAAGCACATTTCTTCATTTCCTTCTGAAGTTGTCATCATTTATGTCCTTTTGTCCTAAAAATAGTTTTAGATGTCATTTACCTCTGCAACAAATATAAATTAATAGGCATTTAAAAAAATGATGCACTTCTGTTTTATCTTTTTTTATTTTTTAAGTTATCATGTCCTTTAGAATTGTGCTACTGAGAATGGAGAGAATAAATAAGATCTAGAAAAATGCATTTGATCAAGCTGAAATAGAATGAATGCTTAGAAACATGGTGTTTAAAATAAAGAGAAGTCTGAAAGGTTTTGTGATTTTTGCTTTACAAACATGGAGAAGAAAGCTGAGGAACTATATTATTTCACACCAGTATACACAATCATTTAAGTTTTACAATATGTGGAAAGCACAAGCATTGTTCCAATACAATAAATAAAGAAATTAATCATCTAGAAAGCACTATTTTGAAGCCTTTGTATTCTCCCAGTATAATTAATGACAAAACTCTCAGAAGAAAATTTCATAAATTAAGCGTTCCTCACCTACCATTCCTTCAGCTCCCATTTACCTCCTTGTATTGACTTATGGAAAATAACAGTAGGCGGACCAAAAAGAAATCATAAAGTGAATTCATTTTCCCTGCAGCGTTGCCTCAATTTAGGTTGAAATCTTTGTTAACTCTTTTGTTAGGTATAGTAATTTTTTTACTCAGAGGTTAAGTTTATATTTTACTTCCTTTTTGAAATGCTGGTTTATTACAGTATTCTGTTCATTGCTGCATTCTCCTTATCACACTCAGCCAAATGTGGTTTCTACCTCGTTTTATTTAAAAGTAACTTGGAAAGTACCCGAGTTTTATACACCTATTACGTGAGATATTCAGAATCAGCTATTTCTCTTAGAAGACTAGAAGTTTCTGATTGAACTATGCTCTGCAATGACCCTTATGGTTAAATTACTTTCTAATTACTACTTTGCAGCATCTCTCAGGCTCAGTTAATCTCCCCTCAGTTCCTCTCTTCTTTCCAGTTCTTCTCTCTCCTCAATTCCTTCAACTGAGCCAGCAGCTGTCTGGGGCATGGTTGAGGATGAATTTAAACAAACAAACAAACAAAAAATAAATAAAACACGACACAGAAGGTAAAGGAATAACATTTGAAAGGGCAAGAGTTTTGAATTAAAATTATTATGGAAAGTTATGGACAAAACAAATATGAGAAACCGTGGTAAAAGAAAGTATATTCAATATTTTTCCATTACATTTATAAATATTTAATATATCAATAAACTTCTTTGAAAACAGAAGGCTATAGTCTTACAAAAAATTAATGGGAAAAATGAAATGCAAATTTCAATGCTACTTATATATAAAGTTGTCAACAATGCTGTCATTCATAGACACAGAAATAATAACTGATTAAAAGCTTAATTAAGTATAAAATATTTTCCACTTCTCACTCCGGCTTTGCACGTACATCTGCTTTTCTCAACTTGACTTACAACTGGAGACAAGATGAAATCAGTCTGTCATCTTTGCCTCCATCATATCCACTAAACCTTCTTGAAACCCGTGTTAACAGCTGCCTTTTATTTATCATCTAGCATTTCTCGTTCTAGCACAACAGCACTGCTCAAAACAAAATAGTAAATAAGCCAGTAAGTCCAGCAGACTATTATTAACTGCTAAACTCAAGGCAGCACTGAACTGGTATATGAGAACAGAAAGTAATTAGAAGACCAGAGTATAAAATCCAAAGTAGTAACCGAACGTGGCTGGGAAGACTGTGCTAATAAAAGTGCCTTAAACAGAGAGGTATTTTTGGGCTGAGCATTGCCAAAAACTTCCACAGGAAGGAAGGAAATTACTTCAGTCCCTTCTTTTTTTCAAAGAAAAAGGATTTACTACAACAAACAGCACAGCCTTGAAGACCACAAAATCACAGAATGGTTTGGGTTGGAAGGCACCATCTAGTTCCAACCCCCCTGCCATGGGCAGGGACACCTCCCACTAGAGCAGGTTGCTCAAAGCCCCATCCAACCTGGCCCTGAACACTTACAGGGATGGGGCATCCACAACTTCTCCTGACAACCTGTTCCAGTGTCTCATAGGAAAAAATGTCTTCCTTATATCTCATCTAAGTCTACCGTCTTTTAGTTTAAAATCATTCATGATTGAATTAATCATGAAAATATTAAAAATAACTTTCAAAACTCATGCATTCTGTCTGACTGCATCTGAAAATGTAACAATAATATGTGTCACAGCAGGACAAATAAAAAAGTTTCATAGACTTCATGTTTTCCAAGCAAGAATTCTAAATGAGAATCACACACTCTTTTATCACCGCTGAACACTTTCCAGCGTGCTGGAAGGCTTCTCATGGGAGATATTTGCTGATATCATAGAAGGCTTTTCTGAAGATTTCCAGCATTCTTATGAGGATTCTAAAGTTCAGCAGTGCTTTAGCAAAGTCAGTCTGTAAATTCCAAGGTTTCTGGGATAAATAAGGGCTTCTGAGGTCTGGAGAGCAGTGAAACTCATGGGAGAAACCAATAAAACTGACAGAATGCCTTATGATCTTTTTATTCCTTGCACAAATGTCTTGCCTTATTTTAGATAAGTCAAAATGGTAGCTGGAAGAATACAGGCTTAGCATAACTGTGCAAGTATTCACATGTAAATAAAGTGAGGACTAGGAAGGATGTAGTGCATGACATAAGTGACAGCATAGTTTCTCATACATAGAATCTCTTTAGTTTTGTAAAAGTTGCCAGCTGAAGACTCGAATACAAAAAAAAAATATTAATACCAGAAGCTTCTGTCAAACAGTCACAGTGAAGAGTATCAGATCTGATCAGAAAAAAGAAAAAGGGAAAAAAAAAATCCTCCCCCAGCAGACTCTCAACCTCTGGGCTTCCAATAGAATGACCAGACACGGGAATTTGGCACATTTCACTGGACAAATTAAAAGCCTCCTTCAAAATGTTCCTCTGAAGTACTTCTCACAAGTAGAAAAAAAATGTTCCTTAAGATTTTTTTTTTTTTTTTAAACACAAAATACAAATAATTAATCTACAAGTTACTATCTTAATGCTACCTAAGACTTCATTAAAGACCAATGGGCTCTGTGCACTGGTGGGCACGATTGCCTGTGTAAGCATTTCATATACAGACAGCATATAAATAAGGAGTTGGATACAGTATCTCCAAAAAGAGATGATTCCTTGATCCAGTTATTTTAGTGAATATAAAATTCTGGCATTCGGCAAGGAACCACTGACAATACAACAGAGACCATAACATCTCTCTGCTGGATTCCACAAAACAAAAGGAATACAAAACCAATTCACCAACCAAAGATTATATAGTTCCCAATACCACAAGTAAGTTTAAAATACACTCTGTGAACTCAAAACATTGCATTTCCCCTTAAATATATAACATTGCTACTATGGAGACAGGTAACACCAACAAAGTGAAATGTATGCTTAGCTGGTACATATCGACCGCGGATAAACAGGAGTTCCAATATAGGAAAGCCCATATATTTATTTTGGTTATGTAGGGTTTCTTAAAGTCTAATTTCTTATTCTCTAATATAATTTATCAACAATGCTCTTTTCAAAAATAATTATGCTAGAAGTCAGGAAATAATTCTGAAAAATATTTTGGATTCTCAGATGATATTTGCATACTCTAATGCGAATTCACAAGAGTTAATCTTTTAAGGAACAGCGTGCTTCAGATGAAGGCCATGACAAATGCAAAACAACTTTATAGTAGTTTTCTCAAATGTAATACCTAACTCTAAAATTAATTTGAGCTTTCGGTACCATGCAATAGCCTGACTATAGCAACTTAAAGATCAAATTGAAATCGTGTCTATATCACAAAGTTCTGCTGGTGTAGTGGTATTAAGAGTTTTTAAAAAAAAAAAAAATCCCTAAAAATCACAATCCTAATGGACATACATACGGAGCAATCTGCTCTCCTCTGCCTTTCTAAAGTACTTAAAGAGACAGTTTTCGCAGACTGCAATGAACTCTTGAAAACAAATTAGAGAGGCAATATTGGACTATAGCTGCTGCACATGTTACTTCTCTAAAACTGCTCTGAGGGGTAGAATGATGTTAGATATCTAGTAAATATTTTATTCAGTGTCATAATTCAAGCTAAATAAAGTGAAATTCATCTACTACTGTCAAATACAGTCACTTCTGCAATAATTTTCTTGGCAGTAAGAAGAGCAGATGCCCTTTTGTCATGCCCAAATTAGTGTTTGCTGTGGATATATGAAACTTGCAGCTTACTTGTCTATCAAAATAGTGACAGTATTATTCTGGACATGGGGAAAGTTTGAATTTGATCTGGCCATGTGCCAAATCATAAGAGGTTCATGCTGAAACATACTTAATGAGTAGCCAGAACAAGCGGCCAGTAATTGGCAGCTCTGCTTCTGTTGTAGTGAATGTTCATTAGGAAGAAAGACTGACTAGTCAGCTTCTTCATTTATTCAGTTTTTGACCCGTAATTTAAACACGCCAAATTGTTCCGTTTTGAAATATAGGAAAACAAGACTATGATCTCACGTGTGGAGCTGGCAGTTCCCAAAATATTTACAAGTGAACCAGTCAGTTAATATACTTTACCATGGCTTTCAATCATCTGTATTATATCTGACACTAAATAAACAGCAATGATAAATAGTGACGAGAAGCTCCCTGTTTCAGAGAACGTATGAGCTAGAGCAAGTTTTGAAATTTCCCTAAAATGTGTCTGCAAATTTTTTTTCTGAAAAAAAAAAAAAAAAAAAAAAGGGTGTTGGAAGCAGCGTGCTTACTCAGTGCTCCACAGGGTAGGGTGCAAACGTTGTGCCTTCTTTGTGCCCAGGGCCCAAGGAAATGCAACACAGGGCAGATGTGCACTGCCATCTTTACCCCAAGCCAGATGCAGCCAAACCCTTTAACATTCAAGAAAATTGCTGAATTTAGTGGACAATTTGAAAAGAGCCTGTAAGAAGTGGCACTTGGAAAATAAAATTCAGTCAAAAAGCAACCAGATAACGAAGCAAGATGTCATACACTCAACAGATAACAAAATCGGGCCGTTTGTCAAGTGGGAGACAGGCCTCTTGTTGCTTTTAGGCAAAACAGAAAATCTACCCATACAGTTGATGGTGATGCAGAGAAGAACGACAGCAATTTCTGTAACACGCTTCTGAGCCAGGGCCGATTAAGTGCTGAAAATGGATTTGGAATCAGCTGGTAGTAAAGCAAAGTATGCAAGTTCCATGATCCAAAATTAAATAGCTGAAGCACAGTAACAATTTAATTCCCCACAACTTTCAGTGATAAAACGAACACGTATCACATGCATGGATGATTTGCCTGTGTGGATCCATCAACGAACATTCTGTGGAAGAGTCTTTCCCACAGCTTATATCCCAAAATTTCCCCAAAAGCATTCCCGTGACTGCTTTGGAGAAGCTGCTCTCCTAAAAAATGTTTATGCATGTGATAAAATCTATAACTGAACTCTGTCAGTAAACACACAGTAAGTTTAGAGCCTCAACCTATGCCAAAGAGCGCTCCATCAACGTTGTATATGCTGCATTTCATTGCTCACAGACTAAACTTCACAATCATGTGAAATGTAGCTCAAAGAACTGCAGATGGACTGTACTCAAATGTATGAATTTCTGATGCTTTCCATGAGCTGATCAGATCTGTGGGCTGCTTTCCAACAGGTTTAGCCGAGCACAAAGCATGAAAAATTGAATCAAGAGACTGTTTCTGTAGCCACTTCAGCTGAGCTCCCGAATGCCATCCTTATCACCACAGGAAAAAAAAACATCAGACGGGCCAGAGATTTGTTATGTCAAGCTACCCAGCTGCTGTGGACCATGCAGCAGCCCAGCAGAGACCTTCAGGAGACAGAGAGGCCCAAGAACATTGCAAAAGACATGTTGTTCTGACATCCTCCCCCCCATCTTCAAATTGTTCAAAATCTTGGTCAAACTGCTTGTGTCAACGTGCACTCCTGCTTAAATCTAAGCTCTCTGCAAGCTCGTTATTTCAATTCAATCAAGGAAGGAGAATGACAGTCGTTCCCAAATACACGCTGGTAGTACAGGATGACTTAAGCAAGCAAAACCAGCCTGCATCAGTCATCTGCTTGTGAGGCATGACATGAGTGATCATACACACAAAGTCTGTGTGGAAGGACTGGGGTTTTTTTTTTGCTGTTGTTTTCAATAAACAGCCTGAGTAATTATCAGTACTTATATTTAAACAGGCTTATACCAAACCCAGTCCTTCCTCAGTGAAACCCTCTGATCTTATTCTGTGTATAAACCCAACACCTACTCTTGGAAGAGCTCTTTGCTTCTACACTTTCTTGTTTGGAGGGGCAGCATAATGCCTCTGGGAAAGCATCTTTTTTTTTTTTTGCGAGGATAAGCCACATCGGCATTGCAAAACTTCAAGGAAAACTACAGCGCTAATTAAATTTAGATGATTTGTGGGTTCTTTGAAATTGAACAAAGTAAACATTTGATTCAAAGAAAAATAAACATGTTACTGAGTATATAATAGGTATGTAAACATAAAATAACATAATTGTAGTACTATATATAACTTTTTAAATATAGCAATGAGAGCATAAGAAACACATGAAATAATATCTAAGGTTAAAATGAAGCAATGACAACAAAGGACAAACACCTGCCAATCTGATTCTGTATCTCTAAAAGAGTAGCCTGATGTTTCTTCATCTGCAGGCCTAGTAATTATAAATACAAGTCCAATACAAATACAGAACAACCTCCCAGTAAAACATGTTATGCACAGATCTGCCTCTGTAGACCAGCTGGCTTTGCAGACTGTTAGTCACAAACACACCATTTGCTTTTGTGCAACTAAACTTCTTATACCTTACTTGGGGACACAGAACTCAGAATATTGGATTTCAATGACATTTTTAGTAGTGTTAAAAAAATTCAATTACGTTTGCATCACCAGAAACAGAACAAACAACCCATTTTGTTAACACTCATAATATGTCTTCTTTTAAGAAAGAAAAAAAAGTATTAAAACAATTTCTATTGACCTTTTCTATTAAAAGACAAACTGACAAACACAAAGTACTTTCATCTTGAATTACTACCACTCGGTGCTCTAACTCTGACGGAAGTACTATTAGCTAAAAAAATAAAGCGTTTCAGATATTTACACATTAGAGTGTAAATGTGTATGCTTACAGAACCCCTCTATTTTGGTCTGTATAATGTATTAAACATTATATTTTTCAGAGGTAGAACCAACAGGCCAAAGGAATGGAAGTCCTTTCTTCAGCTATGTGAATGCTTCATTATAAATACCAGTGCAGCCTTTGCCCCAATTTCCCACCAATATTTTGTTATCCACACTTGCAGAGGCTCACAGACAACAAGATGATTGAATTAGCTCATATGGTGAATCCAAAGGCAGATATCAGGGTCCTTATGTTATTTTCATTATAACAACTTATTTTGTAATGACAGTCATGACTTCAATTTTTCAGATTTTGAGGCATGATCCCGAAAAGAGAAAGTGTTTCCAAAAATTACTATCGAGTTTTTAAGAGTTTGTATTTCCTGAAGCTCCATTATCAAAATAAATAAGTAAAAAGTAGTCAGCAAGCACAATTAATGAGAGTTATGAGAGCAAAGACATTTAGAGCAGATCTGTATCAGAAACTTTTGCCTGACTAGCATTCTGCACAAATACAGGGTAAATAAAAGACACGGCATATTTTTGGCATACCTCCAAGAGCAAGTTTTCTACCTACACATTTTCTATGTCGGTTTCGGGGGAAATTTACCAGTTAGGAATCTATTCAGATTTTATTCAAGAGGCTATTGACTGAATGCCAACTGGGAGTCCAAAAATTTCCCAAAGGGTTATCATCTTAGTTATTTGAAAGATTGTTTGATAGGACTTTGCATTTCATAGAATCATAGAATGGTTTAGGTTGGAAGGGACCTTGAAGATCATCGAGTTCCAACCACCTGCCATGGGCAGGGACACCTCCCACTAGACTGGTTGCTCAAAGCCCCATCCAGCCTGGCCTTGAACACTTCCAGAGATGGGGCATCCACAGCTTCTCTGGGCAACCTGTGCCAGTGTCTCACCACCCTCAGAGTAAAAAATTTCTTCCTAATATCTAATCTAAACCTACCTTCTTCCAGTTTGAAGCCATTCCCCCTCATCCTGTCACTACACGCCCTTGTAAAAAGTCCTTCCCAGCTCTCCTGTAGGCCCCCTTTAGGCACTGGAAGGCCACAATAAGGTCTCCCCGGAGCCTTTTCTTCTCCAGGCTGAATGACCCCAACTCTCTCAGCGTGTCCCCTTTGACCTTCATGACATTCCTGCTTGCCCATTTCTCCACACCGCCAAGATCCCACCGATCAACCACTCCTCCCAGTTTTGTATTTGCAAACTCGCTGAGGGTGCACTCTGTCCCATCGGCCAGGTCACTACTGAAGACGTTAAATAGTACTGGCCCCAGTATCAGCGAGTGGCCTCCAGCTGGACATCATGCCGCTGATTGCAACACTTTGAGCCCGGCAGTTCAAGCAGATTTCAACCCACCCCACTGGCCCCCCATCCAGCCTGCATCATTTCAAGGGTGAGATTACCACAGCAGACACAACACCTCAGTGTATCTGCATATTAAACACAGGATGATTGTAATGGGATTTTGGAGCCAACAGACAAGATGAAAGCGATTTCTTCCACTAGCAGCTACATAAAAAAATACATTTGCAATTAAGGGTTTGCCATTCATGTATGATATTAACTTTCTGACACTGCTCATTCATTTTCAGTATTTTGTTTGTGCATGGCAGACTGCTGCGCCCTGAGGAGCCGTTGTAAATGAAGAGGGGATTTTACCTCAGTAACTATTCAGATTTCATACTTTTACTAAAAAAGGTGTATCATTTAGAAAAAAGAAACATTTTTTCCAGGTATACTTTTTCACCTGAAATCTTACGCTGTTCTTAAGAACAGGATCTGATTTTCTAATCAAATGATAAATAAGTGAAGCCAAATGTTAGCTCTGACTCTCCAGATTTATTGACAGAAGATTCTTCCAAAATACAAAATGGTTTTGTACTAAACCCTTCCCTAACTCTGATATACACTAATCATTTAAATGTACATGCATTTAATTTTTTTTTTTTGTGGAATTTATAGCTAATGATCTAGGCTTTATATACAGAAATTATGTGTTGCTCTGAAAGACCATTTTGCATGCACAGTTAGAGCAATTCCTAGTATAAGTTAATGTATTTAAATCTCACATGTAACACCTCTGACTTACTGAACATTTCTATTGCCTCAGCTGAAATGCCCTGTGCAGTTTGAGGCACTGCAGTTCAAGAAATATGTGACTAAACAACAAGAGTGTGCAGTGGAAAGAAATAAGAAAAGGCAGAGATCTAGAATGCATCTTCTATGGTGCTTTAAAAAAAAAAGCTAGGGTAGTTAGCTCAAAAAAAACCCAAACAAACAAAAAAAGCCAAACCCACTAGCGATAACAATAAGAAAAGCTAGGTAGGGTAGCAGTTTTCAAGCACAAAAAAGGGCTTCTATTGAGAAGAAAATTATCTGTTTCTTATACTGCAGTGGGTAAGAGAACAAGTCATGAGTTTCAGTTTCAGCGTGAAAGATTCAGATTAGTCATTAGAAAACACACACTAATGGCTATTCCAGGAAGCAGTGGAATAGACTGCCTGCGGCTATCCCATATATCCTCCTCTGCTTTAGTCTCCCAGCACTCCGGCTCTGTCGAGCAGCACTTGCAAAGAACTGCAATCGAGCCTGTGAACATTCCGGTCAGTGTGACCGTACTGCAGTTGCAAAGCAAAGCCACACACAAATGTTCAAGAACAAATTCAGGCCTGTGTCCGAGGGGTCTGGATTTACATAGCTGGTCCCTTCTCTAACTTTACGGTTTGCGAGATTTATTTTTTGTTGTTGTTGTTATTTTGCTAAAGGCCAGGTATGCAAATATTAGAGTACTATAAACAGGTTTTTTAACAAAAATGGTTCACTTGGTTGTCAAGGCATTATATTGTTGTGATATTTAGCTGTTATTTCCTTGAGAAATGTTCAACTTCAAATATATTTCAGCCTAACAACTTCAAATCCATTTAGTAAACACTCCTTGCAGCTTGTCCATATCTTCCTACAAGTTTTGTATGCATTTAAAAGTTTTCTCCTTTGTTGTACCTTCATAACTCCTCCTTCAAAAAAGCCGTAAATCATGCAAAGATACTATTAATTCTGAAGGGCTTGGCATACTATTTTAGGAAATTTCAGCCTGGATTTCTGTTACGTGCTCAATCATATTAAAAAAACAGAGTCTACATCATCTGTGGTTCACATTAGAAATATAATGAATAAAACTGTTTTGACTACGGGAAGGAATGCTTGTGAATAATCTTAAATTTATATACTACACCATAAGTCAATGCCCCCTTTTACTTACGTGAACATGTACATATTTATTTGTTTATGGAAAACAGTTCTTAAAAAAAAAAGTCTCATAATACTGCAGTATATGATTCACAGGGAAGTTGTCCCTTTGATCTTTATAAATCTGCATGTNAAAACTGTTTTGACTACGGGAAGGAATGCTTGT
Organism: Anarhynchus alexandrinus; assembly: GCA_008711295.1. NCBI lineage: Eukaryota > Metazoa > Chordata > Aves > Charadriiformes > Charadriidae > Anarhynchus > Anarhynchus alexandrinus. Next base: position 598,669 of record VUYV01000085.1, on the reverse strand, counting down.
GAATAATCTTAAATTTATATACTACACCATAAGTCAATGCCCCCTTTTACTCACGTGAACATGTACATATTTATTTGTTTATGGAAAACAGTTCTTAAAAAAAAAGTCTCATAATACTGCAGTATATGATTCACAGGGAAGTTGTCCTTTTGATCTTTATAAATCTGCATGTTCATGGTATTTTCTTTAATCTAAAAATCTTTCTCCTCTTTATCACACGCTGAGAGTTTTCAATTAAAAAGTTGAGTTACTGGAAAAAAAAAGAGTTAAGAGAAAAAAGTATATATAAGAAACTTGAGAAAAGAGTTTTAAAAATTTTCTTCAAAATAGGCATAATGTGATAGTCTATTCTAATTATGAACACATTAGAAGACCTAATATTTTCCCTAACTATTATAAATAATAACACTAATTTACTAGTAACTCTTCACTGGAATGATGTATGATGTATTGAGAAATTAAAGCACATTTAAAAATAATTTTTTAAAGGCCATAGTTGTCTATTTTAAAGAATGTAGATACATCCTTTTGTAGCAATAGAGAAAATGGCCTTGAAATTCCATTAAAAGGACATCAATTTTTTTTCTAAACAGGAATGTAAAAGAGCACATATTATATTTGCCATACATCAAGCTTTTGGTTTACATTCCTATCACTAGATTTTGTATTTTGCCCACTGAAACCTGTATATGCAGCAGTCACACAGCAGTTTTACTGAAAAGCATCTGAAGTTACCAAAGGTCACTCTCAGGAGGACGTATTACTTAGTGCTTGCAAACAAGATTTCCACTTAATGTTTCTCTGCATGAATTTGATCCCAAGAACTTCAGTCACGATTCAGCAAAACCTCTAAAGAATGCATATTATCCCGCTGCCCTTGGTGGGTGCTAAGAGGTTACTGGACCCCTTTGAGTAAATCTGTTTCGTTCTTTCAGACTGAGTTGTGGGGTGGTAATCCTGGAGGAACTGCCTCATAAATATAAGGGTATTAAAAATAAGCAGGGGGACTACTCATGTTGTCAAAAATAACAGTGAGCACAAGAACTTTGTCAAGCTAGATCCAGCAAGATGGAGGAACAACTAGCATGAAATATAGTATTTTGACGTTCTTTTAAAGAAATAATCATGATTTCATTGCTTTTTAGCTCTTATATGCACCGGCAACATTCTCAGTTCTTTTCTGCAGCCACAAGAGTCAGAAGTTTTCATTCATGAGTGTCAACTGACCCTATCAGGGAATCATTTGAAAGTCCAGAACTTAAGAAAAATAGTTGATGTCACAAGATTCACCATAAAAAATTACAAGATTTAGAAATAGCTATTTACTGAGGGTCATATCAGCATTCAGCCCTAATCAAATGGTATCAGTTATTCAAATGCAGTACAAATCCACTTAAAGAATGTTTCTTTAATCAATGGATTGACAAGGCCCCAAGGAAGCTGAAGGCAATCAGCATATGCTGGCAGGGAACGGGAAATGTAATTACAATCTGAGAAAAGAAAATTTCACCGTATCCTTCAAAATGAAGCAAACTCTCACCATTCGTATGACGTCCCTCCTACCAATAAAAGATACAGAATCACCATTCTTGCGTGTTTTCATGTTAGTAGTCTAGTAAACTCACAGCCTTGTGAAATGGGGAAAAAAGGGAAAATAAGTTTTGAATAAGTTTTTTATAACGCTTGACACAGCGTTACATTTATGCGCCCACAACCCATTTCCCACAGTACTTGGGAAATTCCACCACACAACTTGAGCACTCACAAGACACTTTTGAGTTCTGCCACTTGCTTTCAATGATACAACATTAAAAAAATGACAGTGCTTGTTCATGTTGATGATATGAACTTTCAGTAACTCAGGTCCTCTGTGTTCAAATATAATTTTTCCCTTTTTATTCCCAATTATTGTATGGCTCATTAATGGAAACAAAACCCAGCATGACATGAAAAATCACTTTAGTCTGATAAAATGAAGTAAAGCTGTGTTCAGCAGCAGAAGTAGCTTAGCTTGCTTCTAAGTGAGAAGCTGAACAGTAATTACTTTTATTTATTACAAAATCTATTTTGTGATTTTAATATGTTTTCAAAAATTACACCACTGAACAAGAGAGATACTTTCCTACTGAGAGAAAACCTTCAAACATACATTGCAGAAATTTTAAGGCAACTAAAGTTTTAATTTACTTCACCTTCAAAAGTTAAGTCTAATTAGAATAACCTGCAAACTGAAAATTATTAAACAGGGAACCAGCAAACAAAACAAAAGGGGGGGGGGGGGATTTTTTTTTCACCTAGTTGCTTACATGTTTTCAGCTATATTTCTGGAGTTAATTTTTAACTAGGAAGATTTAGTATTAGATCTTTTACTCAAAAGTGCAGATTTAGTATTAGATCTTTTACTCAAAAGTCACTGAAAAGCTCAGCATCAAAAATAATGAGACTACGTATTAAGTTTCAGGAAATAACTGAAGAAAAACATCTGATACTCTGGGTTCAGAGAGTACTGGGGATGCTTTAATAGCAAAATATTTTATGCCAAAACTGTCTGGTTCAATAAAGCCACAGAACGCTGCCTGAATGCCAAAAGCTGGCTGTTTGTTTTTTGGTTTTGTGTTTGTTTTTTTTTGTCCTATGCCACCAGGATGCAAAGTTCAAGGATAACTCGTCCTTCCAAGTAGGTTGGTCACCTTTTTTTTGCTCCAGCTGCTGCTAGGATGATTTCATCTCTCAGTCACTCTTCCAGCACCCACAAACGGGCTGGTGCTCTCTCCCCTCCTCCAACATCTTTTCAGTTCTCCTGCTGCTCCATTAAAAAGTCATCTAGTTACAACTTCAACTCAGACCTCTCATTAACTGCCTCTTAAAAAAGAAGATGTGACAGACTGTTCCAGGTCCAAACCAGTCGATTGCTGTGGAGTGACAGGGAACCCATGAGAACCTGCCTCTGGCTAAACTGAAACAGGGTGAGGATCCCACCTTGTGGAGCCACAGAGGGGAGCTGGGAAGCCCTTACGGGTCTCAGCCAAAGTTACACTCCCAGCCTTCACAGACAGATTCCAAAGAAGCTTGAAAGGCAGCTACTGATGGAAATGCCAGTTCTTGGCAGCTTCCCTGAAAATAATAAGCAATAGCGAATTTCATTTTCAATAGCCAGAAAGGAAAAGTCTGATTGCAAAATACTCTGGTGTTGTTTGACTAGAAATGAGATTTTTGTATGAGTTAAGTGCTGGTGAGTGAAGAACCAATTTCATTCCCTCAACCCCTCATTTTATGTAAATCAGGATTCTTGCTAAGTTTTGCAGCTCTACTTTTCTTTAATAAAAACTTATAAAAAGAACATCCCCTCCCCACATACACACATTTTAACGGCAACAAGCATATTTTGGAACTTGGTTCCTCTTTTGTTACCAGGGAAACTGCACTGACTTGGAGAGATCCACATGCAAATTATTTCCTAATCTGCTTGATCATAAAAACACAATCTAGCACTCAACTAGTAATATGCATTAAAATGCAAAGCCCAGGATTATCAGTGAGCTCGGTCTTAATTTTGACTCTGTTTGGTTCTTACATTCACAGCAGTACCCTGCTAGAAAACGACTGCTAAGCCAGGCTGATTTGGTGAACAGAGGTCTTGTACCTTTGTTCTTGGGCAATGAAGCCAGCAAGGACCAACCTCCCCCCACCTGCTGAGGACAGAAAAGACTCTCCTGCCTCCAGAGTCAACCTGGGCAGGTGCATCCAGCCCTGTGTCCCTGCACCACATGCCCAAGTCCTCCTGGGCCTGAGGCGAGCAGAACTTACTCAATTGGGATCTGAACCTGCCGCTACAAAAGGTCACCGCTCTATTAGCCTTAACATTTGGATTTGCTCAAATGAAGACACTCACTGGCAATGTGCAGAACAGCAAGAGAGAAATTACAAAGTCCTACAAGCCCAACATTAGGAGCACTGTTTAATCTACTTTACTGAAGGAGAGCTATCCTTCACTCAAGACTTGTGAGTGCATGTTCCCTCGTTCCCACACTGCCTTAAATTAGTTAATCCATGGACCCGCACGGATGGAGTCACAGGGGCAGAGCCTGCAGCTGCTGGCAGAAGCCAGAACCACCTGAAAGCTTCTCGCGGCTCTGCTGGGTCCCAGCTGCAGTAGCCTTGACTGTGCCCCATGCCCAAGCTAGCAAGATTAACAACTTCGTACCCCGCCAAATGCAGCAGAAGTATATGTACCTTCAGGGAATGTGATATTTACATTAGAGAATGACAAAGGAAGATTACTTCATGTCACAACAACATTATAGAAACCTGTCTGCTCCTAACTCTTTCCGCTCACTCGAGAGAGGATGTGTTATCAGTCTAAACTCTGGGTTAAGTGATACTCCGTCTTCGCTGCGATAGAAACTTGTCAGAACCTGACAATGTGCATTTAGCATTTGATTACATCACCCATTGGTCATTAAGGAAACCACAGTTGCATCTTCCTGTTACAGCCTATCTGATTAAGTTATATGATACATCCTCTAGCATTATTCATGTCCATATACACTAGGAGCTAATTTCCTTTGCTGCACGTCATCCGGTTTTTATTAATGTCTCCTCCGAAATGAACTTTTGGAGTGCTATTTTTTTCCGTCTCATACCTTCTCACAGTTCAGTCTAGTTCTCACGGACATATTTTTAATCATTTAGCTGAAGAACAGACCAGTGTTTAGGTACATTAATAAATTTTATTTCATATTTTATTTTAAATAGGTTTAGTCTGGGTTTAACTGCTGCTGCTTCTTTTTTGGGGGGTTGTTTAATTCACAAATACTTATTCTGAGCAAATTCAGTTTTGAACCATAAATTATTGATGCAACTTTTAAAACAAACTAATTTGCATCAATATAACTGCTGATAGCAGAATGGGGAAGATTAGCCAACAGTTTAGAGTGGTGACTGAGAACATGAATTCTGTCACTGTAACGTGCACAGGCTGTAGAAAAATATAATGCATGCAGTGCTTTCACTATGAGTTTTACAGTTTAAAAACATAAAACATACACAAAGATGGGAAATTGATATTTCCAAATAAATTAATCTAGTTATTATGTATTTAAATGCACCCGAAAATACTCAGAACCTTAAAACTGCATCTTCAGTTGCCAGAATTGCAGCATAGCACTATAAAATAGATGACTCAAAGCAAAATATTTACTTTTCCTTCAGTTTAATCCGCTACCTACCACAGATGTGCCAGAACCAGGATCCCTCCCCCGGAAGACTTTGGATGCAGTAGCGTGCTCATGGCAAAACCTGCACCCTACAGCTTGAATCATCCCTGATTAGCACTTGAGAAGAGAATTTGATTGAGGGAGAGATTTGCTCTGGTGGTAGGACCATTGTCTCGTCTCTGCTTTCAATGCGTACTAACGCATACACACAACCCATGAGACGTTTACAGAAACACAGTGAGACCAATAGATACAATCTTTTCACGTTTGCCCTTGCCAAACCATACATGCTATTATAAGTGCCTGCAAACTTCCAAATGTATCTGTACATACACTTATATACAAACCTTAATTTGAACATTTCTCCTAAATTTTGTCTCTTTTGAGCTATACGTTTAGATTTGGAACAGACTCCCTCCTTTAAATTGATAATCTGATTTCCAGCTTTTTTTCTTTCCATAAAAACGTCAGAAATGAGCCACCAGAAAAGGCAAAGAATATGGTAAAATATTCAAGAACTTGACAGAGAAGCCGATATGTTATGTGCATTATGGGTAGAAATGAACAAGAGACCAAGGCAAACTCCGAAGTTCTTGAAAAAGAACTTAAAAGATAAAAATGCTTTGAAGTGATTTAAGTCTTTCAGGATTATTTAAACATCGTCCTGGATGTGAGCACAGCTCAATTTAGTCTTCCTTCCATGAATATGCACTTGCCTTTCTAACAGAAATCTTCATAATCCTTTTCCTATCCTGTTATTTTGGCTAATTCCAAATGTATCAAATACACTTACAAATTCTGTTCCTAATTGCTCCTAAAATTATATTTAAAATATGCTAAAATACTAATTGCCAGCAAAAACCGTATCAAGTTGATATTTCAAATGGCATACTATTTTTTGACAATTTCACCCAATCTTGCTACACTACGGTATTTATTGACATCTACGGGGTTAAAAAATAATTTGTATAACATGACAATAATGAACAATTACTCTAACAGAACTGTGAGGGAATACAGTCTTCGGTGATGAAAATTGTCTGAACCTATTTCATCTTGTTAGTGCTGAATTAATTAGGCTTTATTTATTCATATGACATTAATGATGACATAGAGCCTGTAATTGTCAAAGTTTCAGAAATTCTTGGTGCACTTTGGCAGGGGGGAGGGGTTCAATAGCCTTGTAAGAGAGAATAATATAAAGTTTGCATTCTCACTTTAAAACATCATGCTAATTTTTATTCTTGTCCTGAACTTTTAGATTCATAAAAGCTTCAGCCTTATTTTTCCCCCTACAGTCATAGAACGGTTCAGTTTGAAGTACAAAAAGTACATCCATAATGAAAGGCTTCCATAAGAATTACGCGTTCTTCAACTGCATGATTGCTGTATGATTCATTACGTTCAAAACCAACAGCAGATATTACGAGAATACAATTTATTATATGATTACTATTATTGAATTCTTAGTATTTAATCTTCGCGCATTTAGTATTCTACTTTTTATTTAGCTCCTTTCTAAAGAAATATTGCTTGCATGTTACAACAAAAAAGGAAAAAGAAGGGGAGGAACAAGATTAATATTTCTTGGGAATGTGCACTATTACTTTGATTTGTGAACGCACCTGAATTTAAAAAAAAAAAAATATCTTCAGATACATTAGTCTGTTGGGTATACATGCATTAGAATGTAGCCTAAAGAAGGAAATTAAAAATAAAGTATGAGAATTAAATATGCTTTCAGAAAGGCTTATTTTAGAAAGTCTACGTGAATTATATTTTATACAATATGAAATACCTTTGTGAGATGTTTAAATGTCAGCTAATTCCTGAGAGAAATAATATTATGATGCTTAAACAGAACAGAGAAAAACAAAACAGAGTTCGACGTATTTGTGTGTCAGCACAGAACACCTGAAGCTTTTCCTGACTTGGACTGAAAGAGGGTAGATTCTTATAACCTGCAAAGCTCTATTTTGTAGATGAGCAGAAACAACGGTACTGGAGATGTATTTTAGAAAAGGATTCATGGAACAGTCTGTCACTAAAAAGGAGAACAGGAAACCCAGGAATGCTCTTGTCTATTAGTCCAAGCACCTCTGAATACAGCTGAAGAACTGCAAAGAGAAGCACCAGGAACACAGTAGTAGTCACGTTATTACATTTCTGCTTTGAAGAAGGGGACTGTGAAAAAGTAAGTTGACAAAATGCTATCAATTATCAGCAACAGACACTTAATTACATGTACAGACACATTACAGCAAAGGTTCTAAGGGGGAGCATGAGCTAATGTTCTTAGCCATGCAAAAGCCCTTTTCTGTGTTTGGTTGTTTGGGTTTTTTTAACAGTTGGAGGAACTGAAATGCAGAATACATGTTATCACTTGTAGAGTATTCATCACAAAGCAAGACTACTGACTGTTATAAATCTGTCTCGAAATACTAAAAAACAAAACCGAGAAAGCACAACCCAAAAAAACCTCCTTGGTTTTCTGGCAAGTTCTGCACACAAACATAGCACAAGACACAAGCTGGTGAATAGAACAATGCATTTCATTATTCCCATAAACCTTCTGGGCAATGTTACGTATTCTCAGACGTACCTTTCACCACATTACCATTAATCAGCAAGGCTATATATATATATACACACACACATACACACATGGAACTCTGATAACATTCCTGAATGTTTTTTTGTAATGAAACAAACAGCAATGTATCAAAATAAGAAGACAACTAAACTTCTTTTTCACTGCTTTGTCCTGATTTGGAGCAGAAAGAGATGATCTTCAAGTAAAGACAGTCTATAAATAATTGTCAGCTAATAATTGAAATATTTCATTTAGTTTAACTTTTTTCCCTGATGGGCTTGCATTCCAAAATGAGATTTTAAAATCTTTTTATATTTTTTTTTTTCAAACAATAAGAAAAGGATTTTCACCCAAAAGCATCAAATGCTACGTGGACTACTAAGGAATTTGTAAACTGAGGAAAACATTGAAATTGATCTTTAATTAGGTGTGCTTTCAGAGAATTGGCAGTTTAATGTGAAAATGATTCCCAAAGTCCTAGCCAGCTGAAAGCAAAACAAAACATAGCAAATAAGGACCGAACTGGATGCCTTCTCAGCTTCAGAACAGAAGAGAGAAAGAGAGAGAAAAGGAGAAGCAGTACACAGAAGGTACTGTTTGATAAGATTTCTGGAGAAAGCTATGGATTTGTTTCTCACGGTAATGAAGAAATTGAAAAGTCTCCACTGGAGGTTGCCTGGCTGAGTTCCTGTTGCAATAATTAATTCAACACTGCTGGGATGGTATTGTTATTGATGTGTTGGGGTACCAGGAGACTTGGACAGGCGTTCTTTAATTATTTATAATCTAAGCAAATAAATACAATTAAGTAATATGTGTCTGTATGAAATTCAAATTGAATCTCAGAGGTATGTAAGATCACCTTTGCTTAAAGTTGATCTTTGCTTACAATCTGATAACTTAGATAAACTTTTAAAGATCTACTAATATTTTGTTGAAGATGAAAAGGCTTTAGTCGTAGGAACTTGGAAAATGCTATGGCAACATTTTGATCAGTATAAAATCCCAGTTTGTCAAGAGAAAGTCAGGCAAGTTCCATAACAAAGAGATGACAGAAAGAATAAAGGAGGACTATCCAAAGGTTGAGAAGTCTGGGGTTTGCGTGATGCATTTAAAATGTATGCAATTTCTTATTTCCCCTTTTCAAAGTTTTGGGGCATATTTTAGCACCAAGTGAAGAGATGACTTCGCCCAGACTAAAGTGTTTTACACAAATGTATTTATCACTGGAGAGAAGCAGAAATGGTTCCAGCTGAAAAAGGACAGCTGTAACTACATCGTGAAAAGTAATAGCATAGAGAAGGTGCACAGAATTATATGCACAACCAGGCAATTTCCATCTTTTTCCAGAATGAAGTATAAACATTCAGTATCCTGAGTCTGCTCCCCCAAAGGATGAAAGATTGACTTAGGGATCATTATTTATTTCACTTCTTTGATGGCTTGGTTTTTTTAATCTTTTACTGTTCATATATGCCAGCTCCCTTGGGTAATCTCAAGACCAAACAATATTTATTTTAATTGAGAACTAAAGTTCTTACATTATAACCAGACTCCAGGACATGAAACTTTCTGAAGAGCGTTAAACATTGTGAGATCTAAAATAAGTTGCCTAAATATTGTAAATTTTTAAGGTTTCTTCAAACACGTTTAGCTAAGGAAACTGTTAAAGAGAGACAGAGTATGGCAGAAGACAGAGGAAGCTCCTTAGAGTAGGATGGGTTTTTTTTGTTTAGACTCCAACCCAAAGTCCAGTGAGATCAAAAAGCTTTTCTTCAGCTTCTGTAGAATTTGAATCCAGATTCTATTGAGGCAATTGAAAGAGACTTGAAATCCAATACATACAAACACTTTCTCATTTCTCTAGCCACCTCTATTTTGCTGTAAGCCCTCCTCATTACCTTTTGTATATCATTGTTGACAGAGGAATTAAAGCAAGAAAGAGCCTGTTTAGAAAGCTGCAATGGTGGTAGTATGTGTACCCTCTCAAGCCAATGCAAGTATGATAACTAAACACTGCCACGTGCATTTCCAAACTGGTTAGGCACAAACTGAATAGAAGTAAACAACAAAAAGACCAAACTGGAGAGAAAATTTAGGAGAAAAATATTCTTAATAAGAAATTGTCCAAGCAGCCAGGGATCAAGTTAGGAAAACTAAAGCCCAGACAGTGTTAAATCTGGCCAGAGATGTCAAGGGCAACAAGAAAGCCTTCTATAGGTACGTCAGTGACAAAAAGAAGACTAGGGAAAACGTGAGCCCATTCAGGAAGGAAACCAGAGACCTGGTTACCCGGGATATGGACAAGGCTGAGGTACTCTACAACTTTTCTGCCTCAGTCTTCACTGGTAAGGGCTATACTCACATCACCCAAGTCACAGAAAGCCAAGGCAGGGACTGGGAGAATGAAGAACCGCCCACTGTAGGAGAAGATCAGGTTCAAGACCATCTAAGGAACCTGAAAGTGCACAAGTCCATGGGACCTGATGAGATGCATGCACAGGTCCTGAGGCAGATGAAGTTGCTAAGCCACTATCCATCATATTTGAGAAGTCATGGCAGTCCAGTGAAGCTCCCACTGATTGGAAAAGGGGAAACATAACCCTATTTTCAACAAGGGAAAAAAGGAAGACCCAGGGAACTACAGATCGGTCAGTCTCACCTCTGTGCCTGGCAAGATCATGGAGCAGATCCTCCCTTCCAACCTAAACCATTCTATGGTTCTATGAAATGCACAAATCAATCATGCTAACAGCACAAAAGATATTCTAATTAGGGGGAATTCAGCAATTTCACGCAGCTACTTTGAAGTGAGATTGCTATACAATTTACTCATTCAAACAAGAGACCACATGTAGTTCCAGCTGTCTTCCTTATCCTTCCTCAGGGGTTGACCTCTTTATGACTTCCCTCTCCCCAATTCCTATGTTGCTTAGCGCAGCCGGCATTTGCAATCAGAGTGCCCTGTGCAGCCACAGAGGGAGGCAACAATGACAAACAATTTGTAACAATGACAACTATGGTGGGTGAGTGCCATAAATGCTAAAAAGAATAATGGTAGTTTATGGAGAAATAAATTGAGATCTATAATGGTGTGAAGTGAGGCATCTCAGAGAAAATAAAGGAAAAGAAAGTAATTTGAAAACATTGCCCAATTTGTGGGTGCATGGACATGAGCTGAAAGCCCTGTTGGACAGATGCAGGTCTCATGTTTCTAGAGGTGTCTGGTGCTTGCTTATTAAAAGCATGATGTGCACATGGAATAGCCAATTTATGATGATATTTTTCTTGAGCAGTCCACCAACAAGGTGAAGATAGTTTCGCACCTCAATGGTAAGACAGGACACAGAGAAGAGATTCCTTCTACAGCAAACTCTATTCTAGTTTCATCCAAGTTGAGATGGAACATACAAGTGCGCTTCACGGGGGTTCTGCTGATCTACACTATGGTTTGAAGTTTCTACAGGCTAATGTATGACACATTTGATTTTCAAACATTTTAACCTCACCAGAATCAAGGAAAGCTTAACATATCTATTTCCTAGCTAAAGTACTCTTAGTTACCAAAATACTGTATTCTAATATCGATATACAGGGCTAGATCTTCAAACCCAGCTCATTACTAAAGACTGAAGGATCCACATGCTGCCCTGATCCTGTGGCTGCTATACTACTTAACTGATGGAGCACAGGGACATATTCCCATCTCCAGTCCAATCGAAACCATGTGCAAGCATGAATGTAGCACACATTCATAGTCCAGTTCTTCATAGCACATATGTTGCCTCTATAACTTTTGAGAACCATTTTGTGGTTGTGTGATATAAAGCAGGTACACTAAAGGACCTGAGCTATTACTCTGTCCTGGTTTTCTCTCTCTATAAAAGAAACAGTGTAAAAATGCACCGTCAGTCTGTTCCTTCTGAGCTTCTCCTTTTCCATTTCTATCTGTATTTTCAGTGCTTTTCTATATTATATACTTTATCTCGAGCTATTTGCTGATCAAATTTTTAAACTTTGGAAGATATAACACCACTGCCACAACTGGGCAAGTTCAGGATTCTTAGCAGCACCCTCAGACTTGGCGGTCAAACAGGATGAGTTGTCAGCTCCGCTAGCTCGCTCCAATGTCATGTCAGTTCTCCTCTGGGGCAGATATCCAGCAGTAGTGCCTTCATGCCACTGTACCAGACAAAATCTTTTAAAAAGATTCTCTTTGATGTGCAACCAAGGGAGAGCACAGGTTCCAAGTTCAGTTAAGCACACTGTAAACATTAGTAGGTTTACCTCCAGAAAGCAAACACAAGTGACAGCCTGAAAGTCAAAGTATCAGTTCAGAAAGGTTGCTGCAAGAAAAAACACTTGCGAGACTGGGAAACTATAGTTATTGTAGATTTTTCAAGTGAATATTGGAGCTCCTGAAAAGCACCACTGCCCAAAGCTTTGCTGGTAACAGGACAGGCTTCAACATCTGTTTTGCAGTACTACCTTACCTATCCTAGAAATAAAGGAAAAAGCGGGGAAGGAAGATATTTTTTTTTCTTTTAATAACATTAAACCCAACATTGAATTGGATCTTCTATTCCCAGCATGCAGTCTGGACTTCTAGTATGGAACAAATCCTCCACTCATAGCACTTTGCCTTCTCCAGCCTCGGTGCGAAAATTCATGTCTGGTGATGCTGGATGCACGCGGCTGGCTGCTGTTTATCCCACGCACCCAGAAAAGGAACAGTGTTCTCCAGACCTAACTCCCTGCTGAACACAGGTCAACCTGGGTGAATTGGTGTAAGTTGTGGTCACCAGTTAAGCCTATAAAAATCTTCTACATAGACCAGTATCTTGCAAATGAATTAACGGGCACACTATCTAGGAGACAGTACACAGTCTTTTTCTGCCTCATTAAAGAAAATTCCTCCCTTGAGCAAGAGTTTACTCATTCTGAAATTTGTGGGTCCTTCACCGCCAAGTTTTCAAAGGGAGTTCAGAACTTAGCCTACAAAGGATTAATACATGGTTTGAAGTGCAACCAGGACTTCCTAGGTCCGTGGTGAGAGCAGCAGCACAGAGCAATCACTGTTACTGTTGATTTAAATGCCTCATTTACTCCTTCCACATGAAGAGCTGTTAAATAAAACTATGCTTAACTAATGACTTAACACTAAAGATGTCAAGAATTCTCCTCTCGCACAGAGATAGGTTGCTGCTGTACACTGTCCCCTAAGCAACCATTTTAGACAACTGGATCTCTGTCAAATACAGTCAATGTATCAGTAAATATATAAAATAAAATAAAACCACATCATGGCAAATTTAAAAAAAGAAAACAATAGAAACATTTTCCACTGCTCTAGAATGAAATACGTAATCAGTTTAAAGTCATTGCATATCAATTCTGGGTGAAGTCAATTTTTAAAACTTATTCCTTTGTTTTTAAATGCTAGTAGAAATGCATATTTTAAATACGGGAATAATAAAGATTAACCATATTATTACTCAGTGAAAATAGAGTAATAGATGTATTGCAAGGAAAACTTTTACTGTGTTATTCAAATCTGTATTTTTCACATGTGCATCAATGTACTACTTCACATAGCTCAAGTTTTACAGAACAGTTTACACAGATTATGCATATAAAGTACTGATTGCAATTATTCTAAAAGTGCACTAGACATAGAGGTCAAAAGTGAGGGGAACCATCTGCTACTCCCTTGTCATTCCTACGTAGTACTTGTTCAGCCCTGTTCTTAACCTCTGCAACCCTGCTAGGCTGTGTCCTGCAGCACTACACTATGGTTGTCACCAGAAGGTTGGCTTTGCTGTTGTGGTTTTTCCCTGATTTTTTCTATTCACAGTTCTCCTTGTCTTATGAGCCTTAAAAACGCAGAAACAAATTATTTTCTTCCTCTTTGCAATAGCCTTTCACATACTTGAAAACCTTTATGCTGTCTCCCCATGATTTTCTCTTCTGGAAGTTATACATCTGCAGTTCTTTCAATCTCTGTTCTGCGCTGCTCTTCTCTGGATGCCAACCGATAAATCTATATCCTTCTTGAAAGAAAATCATTGTATTTTTACACAGGATCACTTCATGCATTTTTGCAGTCTGCACTGTTTATACAGCCTAATAAGGTACTTACCCTTCTCTCAGCAGCGTGACACTGTTGACTCACGTTCTGCTTGTAGAGCAGGAATTGCAGTTCTGCCCCTTCACTGACCCACGGGGCACTGGCTTACCCGGCTAAACCTCACATCAGAGGTAAGCACAGACATAAGCAGAAGATTGCAAGCTCTAGACCTATGGCAATGTTTTCTTAGGGGTTTAGTTTTAAATTCAACCTCTGACAGACAAAAGGGCAATTTCTCACAAACAGAGAAGGAAGAGAAGAGAGAATTAGGGAAAATCAGACTGATAGACAAGCAGAGCCCCGATAACTCTTGGTTTTCCAGTCAGATTAAATTCTTTCCATCTAGACTCATCCCAGTCAAACTGAAACAGCTCCTTTAAAGGCACTGTCTGCGCAGGTGGTGGTGTCTTTGGATGGACAGCATTTATAAGTGATCACATCCTACTTTATACTCTGTCCGTACATGTAACTGTAACAGGGAAGGCAAAATGATGAATAAACTAAACTTGATTTAATTTGGGGGAGGAAAAGGAAATCTGGAGGAAAATTTATTGGCATACAAATTTTTATTTATGCAAATACACATTTTCAGAAAGAGGACAAAGAAAGAAAAAAGTGCCCTCAAGGCTGTATCTGTTGTCAGAGGGAATTACGTGATTTATAGGAGCTCTCATAGCTGGGGCAGGTGGCACAAAGATATTTATAGCCACCTTCCCAGCAGAACAGGTGTGCTTTGTGAATAAAGTTAATTTCACACTATTTCATTAGGCAAATTTTCACAGATAGGGCCATGATTCATCAGATCACTTTTTCTACGATTATATGTATTTAAAAGCCTGACTAAATCAGGATACTGCATTCAGAGTCAAGCTCAAGGCTGCAGTCAACAGCAACTCCATCATGGCCTTCAATGGGAAAGAATTTCACATGATTTCTTCCAAGACATATTCAAATGTTGTCTCAATACACAGATGCACCTGTTCAAACTTTGGTCATGAAAGAATAAGCATTTTGTATTTTGATTCTGAGTTTTTATTCATCATGTGCAATGACTAAATTAAATGTTAGGTACAGGATTAGATAGAATTCACTTCATCGGGTTAATTTATTCTCTTCTAGGCAATATTTATACTTCAATCTGGCAGTACGCAGGGTATTTTTGGCAGTTTAGGACACCCAAGGGAGCTTGGAATTTGCTTTATAGCATCTCTGTGGTCAGTGACCTGCATATTTGCTCTGTTACTACCTGTATTCACTACTCAACACATACCACCTGTATCTCAGGAAGAGGTGCTCCAAAAATGGATAAATCCAAAGGTTGATTTGGTGACCACTTCAGGTCACATATAGGGGTCGGGGGAAGGCAGGGAACCAAAATATTTTGGTTGCCACACTGCTGTAGCTGGGCATTTTTAGGAACAATGCAGATTAAAACAGTAAGCACTACATAATGCTGTTTCTTATCCAAATCTTTGTCCTTGTAAGAGCTAATCTGAGTTGTAAAAACCCAACCCAACCGCGTTGAACAGACATACTGATAACCCTGACACTTTAAAAATTAAAAAATGTTCTGAAGATTAAGAATAATTTCCAATTTATTAATAACTTTAATTTTAAAATATTCCTTTTGGATTTTTTCTGACTTATTATTTGAAAGACAACGGAAAGTCATCTTTTCCCCTAAATATTTCCATCTCCTCACTCATCAGAATTATCTTAAAGCAGTTCTGATAGTTTGATAATTTATTTTCTCTTCCATGTGCAGAAGCTGATATTATAAAGAGAGTCTCAACATATGTCCCCTCTAAAACTATTCTGACTTCTGACAGGTTGCACTAGACACTGAAACTTGAAAACTTACGTGTATAACCCACTGTACTAATATATTTCACACAAAGATAAATTTAGATAGATATTTTACGCATAGTTAAAACTAGATCTGAGATATTACCACTGCAGGGCTTTACCACTATTATTTCATTACAACAGAATTCACAGAACCAGAAAACCTCAGCTGGCTGATACAACCCAATCCTCTGGAAGGACACCAGTCTGCTCTGAATTTATCCAAACATCGGATCCTCCTGTTCTTTAACCCATCAGCTCTGTAAGAGCTGCTAAACTGGCAGTGATTTTTAAGGCAACTTCTTATGGTGAGACTGCATACACAGACTCCGTACTTTTGGATATGGAGCTTCACAGCCCAGTTACTCTCTGGATCCTCCCTTTTGTTTACATACATTTTTTTTCAGAAGACTGCCCCCCTTCTTTTGGACAGTCTGCGCTTTGCATTTAACCCCTTCAGATGTGGTGTATAAAACCTATTACAGAGTTTTATTCTTAAGAGCGCACATAAGAACAACCTATGAGCATGAGCACACCTATCTCAGTTTATTCAAGCCTAATGTGAGGCACCTTCATCTCAGAGATATTCTCCACTTTGAATATTTTTATTTTTTTTAAGGCAGATGTATTTTTGCCATTACTTAAAATGCCATTCTTTTTCTCAACCAGGAACAAGATAAATGGTCCATCAAGCCAGCAAGTCATGGAGAGATAATCAGCACAGAAGGATTCTCAGATATAGTGAAAATGGGGGCTAAACTATGAGATTAATGTCACAACAAATGGCAGTTTTACAGCTCAAGGTAGATGTAGCCACATTTACATTTACAGCTCCAATACAAACTTACTCCACCAAGTGTTATATTTTACAAGAAACCGAGAGTATGGAATGGCACACCAATCGAGTTTATGGTTTTAAAATAGCAAATAGTAAAGCTTAGAGTCTCTTCAGTTGTGCCATTTATATTGTGCGAAAACAGATTCTTGCTACACCAAAGTATCTCAAAAGGGGTTAGGAAAGAGTTAAAAAAATTTCCTTATCTGTAACAAAGAGAAAAGCGGTATAGTCATACAGCTAATGGAAGAACCACAAAACAACTCCAGTCTCTCAAATGTAGACGGGCTCCTGCGCCACAAAGCTACCAGTTTCTCCAGTTTACTAATTTCACTGGAAGGACTAAACAAAACTCCATTAGAGATCAGAATTGATCTCCTTTTATTATTTCTGCATCTTCTGTTCTACTTATATGTATATACACACACATAAAGTATACCTATTAACTCCAGTTTATAAAAATTTCAGAAGTCTTGAGGATGATTTCAATAGTATCTTGCATTAATAAAATTATTCAATATGATAATGGATTGAATTTGCTGTTACTTAAAAACAAGGTAATGCATATTGGATGACATCAAATGAATGAAATTATGAATTCCTTCCTGAATCTAGAAGACAGAAGAAATACTGATTTGAAAGAGGAAGGGGGGGTGGGGGGAGTGGGGGTGGGAATCACATGCAAAAATCAACTGAGGAGGTATGAAAAACTAGCTTTTTCAGAGAAATCTCCCTTGTAGAATAATAATTAACAAGCATTTTCCAGGCCGGCAATCATGAAGCTCTCATTCAGATTTCCCTAAAGAAAAAGCATGCTTTGATTTTTATTTTCTCAAAATTTGATATTTTCTTTTATAAACTAAAGCATATATTCAAGGGAGATATCAAGGATGAATGAGGATAAGATGTCTCTACCTTGAGGCACTTCATTTTTGCCATGATCGGTGTGATAAGAACACTGAATTGTAGCAATAACTGCAATTCTGCTAAGGCAAAAATGTGATTGCAGTCATTGTACATGTACAGTCTCCTGCATTTATTCCAACCTTTTCTGTCATATGCTTTAGTGCAGATTTTCTCTTACTTTCATTATGCATTCTTACAATCCTTTTCTTGCCCAGTCCCCAAAATATCCCTTCTGCTTGCAAGAATAAACAGAACTGAATCCAACAGCTTAGATTGGACAGACCTTTTCACCTTTTTTCGTATTTTCTCTTTTTGTCTACTTATTCTCATTTTTAATGACATCAGTACTGAAAATTATCAGAGATGTCTTAAAATCCATGCAAATCTTTCATCGGTCTCTTCTGGATAATCTGATTTCATATTTCATATATTCTAAGATTTTGATAGCTAAGAAACCTCCCAAGATACAACATAGATTTTTAAACTCAGTAATTCCCCTGACATACAGATACTTTTGAGACTACTTCTGAAGACACTGTCAGTTTTCCTGATAAATCAAACTTCTAAAGATGAGAGGTCAGAGACAGTTCACAAGATATATCTCTACAACACATAAAACTTAGACAGGGATACAGCTATGATGGAAAAAAAGGTTGAGTCATTTTAAAAAAGTAAATATAGGAGCAAAAACCTAACCAACGGCATGAATAATGCTTCCAGAGCTTTTGTTCAGTAGCACGTCTCCTTTATCCAAATGAAGGCATGAAACCAAATTGCTGAAATTTTTTAGGTTTTGCTTAGTTTTGTCATATTTCTATAGCTAGTGCAATAACTGATAAAACAACAAGCTTCTGAAGTTATTATTTCATTTCAAATCATATTTGACATACATGTCTTCTCGCTAATTTTTAAGTGCTTAATCTTATCCGTATAAACAGGTTGTTGTCTCAAATTGATGGCAGCTTTCTGCATGCAACATACATTCCAGATGCATATAGAACTTGACAATTTCAGAGGAGTACTTTGTGTTTACAGAAAAGGATAGCCAAAGTGTTTTTTCACTAAGCAGTATGAGTGGACAGAAAAAAATCATCCAAAGCCTTATAGCTATTATCATCAAAAGGCAGCTTTTGCAAGTGAAAAATTGCATTCGTCTATCGGAACTCCATTTTTTACTCCCTCTGCAGATGAAGGTCAAAGTTGAAATATATCTTGCTGTGTAATGAAGACATAATAAAAATTTGAAGTCATAAAAGAGAAAGTGATTACAACCACTGTAACAGATGCCCTGTTTACTCTGCAGATTGCATTACATCATGTAAAGCTAAGCTATGATACATGCCATTGCTACCTACAGCAGACAATAATTTTGATATCTCTTGGGAAATGACATCTTCAAGAATATTATAGTTATGAACAATACGATGCCAAGACTGGTTGCCGGCCTGAAAAAGCCCCTCATAGTGTTAAATACAAAAATACTCCCTCTGCTACCATAAAAGAAGTTGATGAAAACAACTCATAGTGCAAATAAGCCAAAGGCTTATAGACAGTCTATCTTTGTAGTTTGTTACAGGAGAAAAAGGACAACACTCCAATCTCAGTGAAAGGGAAATGCTAATGAAGAACTAAGAAAGGAAATAGTACCTACGTGAAAGGGATGGGTTATAATACAGAGGAACAGAGCCTTAAGCAAATAAGGTAAAAAAAGAATTATACGATTTCAAAGAATTTGTAGTGGGTTTATCCTACTGAAGTTGTATTATAGTGGAATACATTTTTAAACCATTTGTATGTATATCTTTGGGTACAGATAATGGGATGTACCTATGTGTTTACATTCATTCAACAACTTCTTTATGCAGTTTTGTAGAATTGCAGAAGTTCAGTTACACAGAGCGGCCACGCACACCAAGTCTTAGCCACACCCCCAGCGCAAAAGTTTTTAAACACCTTCAAAGTGGGCTGAATACCATTTCAACATGAAAAAAAAATATCCGACTCGTATACTGCATATGAGCTATTTATGTTTTTGGTGAACAGTGACGATACCTGAAGAAAGATAATTCTACAGCAGAGCTTCAGTAATTTCTTCTCTCCTCACTGGTTTTAACTTCACACCATTCATTCTTTGACCTCTTCCCTAATCTGCCTGCTCTATGGAGTGTTTATTTTGAACAAACATGAAGGTAGTCACTCAATTCTCATAACTAATCCTGTTGCCTGGGCAGTGGGAAAGTTCAGCAGTGAGTCATCCCTGAGGCGATTTTTTTGGAAGTGTTTCCAGTAGATGCAAGCAGGAATTTAATGTTTGGATTCTGGACGATTAAAAAGACACTCACTACAGCATTTAGCATTTCATACACAACTTTGATTTTTTAAATAGCAAATAAAGTGTGTTCACAAGTTAATATTTAACTTTTTGTTCTTGTTCACACTCCATGGCTTCTCCCTACCTCCCACTTAACCACCCTCCACCCCAAAATAAAAACAAAACAAAACCAAAAAAGCCAAACAACCAAAAGGAGAGGAAAGAGGGCACATACTTACAAAGATGCAGAATGACTTGTAGCAGGGCTGGGGCAAAGACACTTGTTTTGCTGCAAGCCCACCAGATTGCTCCAGTCAATTCAGTAGTATTGCCTCAGGACTGAATCTTAAATCTTACTACTGATCACTACCTCCTGACTGATACTGTACTACATTAGACAAAAAAGCACAAACAAATACGAACCGCCTGCAGAAACTCAATTTTACTTAATTTCTCTCAAAGTACATCACAGACCATTATAGTTTTTACCTTACCAATGTATAAATCAAAGAAATAAACTGGGTGTAGTAGATGGGAGTACCATTGCTACCTCCTAAATACCCTGCCAGAAGGCAAAACAGAGTGATAGGTGGTAGGAACAGCATAACTGCACATTGTATTGGGTTTGCATGGCAACGTTTTGGTAGCGGGAGGGCCACAGGGATGGCTTCTGTGAGAAGCTGCTGGAATTTTCCTCTACATCTAACAGAGCCAATGCCAGCTGGCTCCAAGATGGATCCGCTGCTGGCCAAGGCTGAGCCCATCAGCAATGGTGGTAGTGCCTCTGGGATAACATATTTAAGAAGGGGGAAAAGTTCCTGTGCAACAGCAACTGCATCCAGAGACAGAAGTGAGAATATGTGAGAGAAATTCTGCAAACACCAAGGTCAGTGAAGAAGGAGGAGGAGGAGGAGCTCCAGGAGCCAGAGCAGAGATTCCTCTGCAGCCTGTGGTCAAGACCATGGTGAGGCAGGCTGCCCCCCTGCAGCCCATGGAGGTTAACAGTGGAGCAGATACCCACCTGTAGCCCATGTAGGATTCCACACTGGAGCAGGGTGGATGCACCTAAAGGAGACTGACCCCATGGGAAGCCCGCGCTGCAGTAGGCTCCTGGCAGGACCTGTGGCCCCATGGAGAGAGGAGCCCACACTGGAGCAGGTTTGCTGGCAGGACTTGTGACCCCGTGCAAAGGACCCACACTGGAGCAGTTGTGAAGAACTGCAGCCTGTGAGGAGGACTCACGCTGGAGAAGTTCATCGAGAATTGTCTCCTGTGGGAGGGACCCCACGTTGGAGCAGGGAAAGAGTGTGAGGAGTGCCCCCCTGAGGAGGAAGGAGTGGCAGAGATAATAGGTGATGAACTGACCGCAACCCCCATTCCCCATCCCCGTGCACCACTGGAGGCAAGGGAAATGAGGAGTAAAGTTCAGCCTGGGAAGAAGGGAGGAGTAGGGGGAAGGTGTTTTAAGATTTAGAGATTTAGTTTTTATTTTCTCATTCTCCTACTCTGATTTGATTGGTAGTAAATTAACTTTCCCCAAATCGAGTCTGTTTTGCCCATGGTGGTAATTGGTAAATGATCTCTCCCTGTCCTTCTCTCATCCCACAAGCCTTTTGTTATATTTTCTCTCCCCTGTCCAGTTGAGGATGAAGAGTGATAGAGCAGCTTTGGTGGGCACCTGGCATCCAGCCAGGGTCAACCCACCACACATATGCGGATCAGTACAATCTTGATGCTGTGGCAGAGAACAAGAACAGCTTTGAAGATGCAACCATTCTTTCCAGAGAACAAGACACAGTTTGGGCCACTATTTTGATGCCTCAGTGCCTACACACTAGCTCCTAAGGCAAGCAGAGGGCTCCAGTTACCCTCCAAAAGAAGGGCTTGTCTGTCCCCAAATGACACACCTGATCCACTGTGTGCACATTCAACCCAGCATCCCTCTCAGATGTCTTCAACAGCAAAGAGCAATGAAAGGAATTAACTGAGCCTCTCTGCTATGGCTTTATAATTCCTGAGTCCTTCCTTACAGTTTGGTCATTAAATGGTCCCACTTATGCCCTACCTGACTTCCTGCTTTTGATTTAAGAACCTGTGACTAGAAGTTTGAGCACCCCTTGTAAGGTGCTCTTCAAATTTTTAGAACTATATTTCCTTTCTACATTTGACCTGCCATGATTTATGGGCTTTCTAGTTCTCATTTGGACAAGCTTTGTACTGTTTAAAGAAACTTTTTAAGCCTTCCTCTATGATAGCCTCCTTGCAGTCATGCTCCCAGGAGCTGGCTTGCTTTGATGGCTTTTTTGTTTTGCCTTTTTCCCTTTTTTCTTTTTTTTCTTTCCCCCCCCCCCCNTTTTTTTTTTTTAAATGTGGCTGTTTACGTGGGCTTCTGATAAAACACATTTGAAAACTGCAGGCTATTTGCAGGCATCTTGCTTTTCAGACTACTAGTATATTTATTTTACTAATTGCTTCTTTTTAAAAAAGAAGAAAGTCATTCCGCTTCTTTACATTAAGTATTTGCAAACTGGATTTATTCAGCTTGCTCTCTCCCACTACAACATGAAGCTTCATTGTATTGTGAACACTGCCATGGGGGGGGTCCTCCTTTAATTCATCTTGAAGCAGGCCTTGTGTATCACTTAAGAGAAAATTCAGAGCAGCTCTTTAAAAAAAAAAAAAAACAAACTTAACATTACTGTTCAGTCCTTTACAGTGTCCAAAATTTTCATCTCTACATCTCATCCTGGTGAAACATTGACCTAATCTGTACATATGTAGGTAAAATCTGTTGCTATTACCAAGTGTCCTAAATTCACAACTTCTGATTTCACTTCATAGTCCCTGATCATTGTTGTAGTCAGGATTTGCAGTACAATCCTAGTTATTTTTCTTAGTTAATTTGTATTATTTGAGTGGGCAGAAATCCTTTACAAGGCCTTTACAATGCCTCTCTGCTTCTGCAATATTTTTAAAGCATTACACTTTTCATGCTGTGACACTCTCCTGCCTGTACATACTATTCTCTCATCCCTGCAAAGCTGGTAGCCTGGCAACTCTGTACCCCATTGATCACTATCCCATTGATCATCCTCCTTCTACCGCATCCGAGATGTGTATCATACCCGGCTGTCATCTGGCAGCCGGCATTCCTCCTCTCTATCACACTTTTTAGGCTTCCAACACTTGCACAGAAGCACTTGAAGGTTCCACCATTCCCCTGCTGTTTAATAACGCACATGTCAATTAACTGAAGGCCCTTCCCTGTTACTGGTACTTTGGGGTGTCCCCCCCAGCCCTTCTTGGCCTTTTCAGAATCAAACTGAGCGTTAGCCATATCCACCACGTAGGTCGTACCAGTGAGAGCTATGTGCTCCTCCCTGCATGTTGGTTTCCTTGGTTTCTAGTTAAAGCGTTCATCTGTGGGTTTGCCCTATAGAACATCCCCCCCAGAAAAAACACATCTTTGCCAACACAGCAGTCACCAGCTCTCCCTACACCTCCTAGTAACTTTTGTAGGGTCTGCTACCTTCACACTCTCCAGGCAAGTTAGCCTGTGGCCCTCTCAGATGTCAGCTATGCACATAAGAGTCAAATTTACCACCATCTCCAGCTCTTGTCCTTGAAAGTCTCCCCTGTTGCAGGAACATCCTCAGTGCAAGACAACACTGTTGGGAAAGAGGCACCCCCTAATATTCTGGGGACACCTTTGATTCTCCTCACTGCTTCAGGCAAGCCACTCCCACCACAAGAGCACATACATGTTTTCTAAACGCTAGGAGCCTCTTGCATTGCCTACACACAGTTACAAAACCCACCCAGGGAGGTATTTGCACACACTGCACATCGCACAGTGTTCTGGGCAGCCCTCAGCTCTCCCTCTCTTGCTGGGCCCTACGGCATCAGAAGCCGAAAGCTGCTTGGGTTTTGAAAACTTACAGGTTCACTTCTTCAGTCAAACAATGTCCTTCTTACCCTAAGCTACCCTGGTAGTCAGGTAAATCTAGTAGCAATAGGTACACCTGTGCAGGGACAAGTATAGAAAGTATAGAGAAAAACCTCAGAGTACAGAGAAAAAAAACCCAAAAACCAAATAGGAAGCTGACCATAGGATCTCTGCATTGCCAGTAGAGATCCCTAGCGGCCTCTCTGCTGTTCCCACACGCTACAGCCCCTGGTCACTCAGAGACAGCCTTCTTGTCCTCTCCTGGATCCAGGCAAGCCCCACACTCTAGATTGACCCCACCGCGTGCCCCCCCCTTCAGCCATACATGAGGAGCAGCCTCTGAGGGGACACTCACTCCTGTCCACCCGGGGCACACACTGGATGCTGACATGCATGGTAAGAGGAAAGAAGTTACACGCTTTCCAGCTGAAGGTTGACTACTACCATACCTGTTGATTTTTACAAGTCTGTTACTGTGGATGCACAACCGGGAGAAGACAAGCGTCAATACTACGGTTCAGCTGGTGTTGCAGCTCTCTACTAAACCAACACAGCTGACTTTATTTTTTCATGTATAGTCAAATAAACCACTCTCCCTCAGAAGGGGCTTAAGAGGTACCGATGAAAGCAGAGAAGGCAGCAGAGATGCCTTATTTCCACTGCAATAAACTCAGAGTATAGCACTGAATAGAGTTGGTTTGATTTTATGCTTGGGTATTTAATGCAAATTTTTAGGGCCAGATTCTTTCACCCAATGCCTTATATCTAGGGGTTATTTAAGATTAATCATAATCTTTGCCTTTTGGCAACAGCATGGCATTTTTTACTCACATTTTTCATCATACGCCATAACCCACAAACTGAGTATCTTTTTATGATTATTTTATCATCTTAAAAACACTAAAAGAAGTGACATGCACTACATATAAATGAACATTAGCATTTACTTTCAGGTATGCCACTGACAGCAAAAGTAGTATTCTCATCTTCTTTTTTTTTTCCTCCAGACTCTTACTTCATACTTTGTAACTATTAGGACTTAAAAATAAACTTAATGCATCAGCAGGCTTACCAGCATTGCTCGTACTTGAGCTACTTTCATCATCGCTCTTCCCAGATCTTGTATTTCAATCATCATTATACAGGCTTTGTTGATTCAAAATTGTCTTTCGTGCACTATGTTTGTAAAGCCTTATTAAAGTTTAATGAAGACATGAAATTGGATAATATTTGCATGTAAAATAAATCTGTAGTCTAAGCCATGCAAAGTATCTATAATCATCAAAACAAATCATTCAGCACAAGAGACAATAAAAAGAGAATGGAAACCAGGGAAGGAGAATTTGTACAGAATCTCTTCTTAGAGATCAACTACCAGAAGGTTCACTAGCCATAAGAATTTAACATACAAAGCTTTATTTATCCAATAGAATTGCCATTTATAAAATCAATTTGTTTCTACCTTAAAAACCTATAGTATCTATAAGAATCAAATGCAGTAAGTGCTTGTCCTAATTTTTAATTATTTCTCAGAATACAACTGCAGAATATATCAGTAGTGGGTAAACTATGATGCACGTGGGCTAAGTGGCAGATAGAGGATCCCTTTACTGAAACGCTACCCATATTATGAGGTAACAGGAAGGAAAGAATCAGTTTCAATATACTTCTAAACATTAAAAAAGGTAATGAAAATAGAGATGAAGGTGCATATTCTTTGCTCCTCTACTATCTGCAGAAGATCTAAGCAATTTAAGACATAATTTATTCTAAGATCAAAGTTGTCCTAGTTCAAGTCTCTCTGCTGGCAGAAATGATTTTACACTAGCAAATTATTTCACTGTTTTTGTAGCGATTCTCAGGAGATGTCTTTCTATGTTCCCTCAATGCAGTAGGCAATTCTGAAGACCAGTGAAATATTTTGGCCGAGTCAAAGCTCGATCAGATGTCTGCTTCTCCTTAAACATAGGTAAAAACAGCACTTGTTGTTCTTAACCATTATAAACATAAATGATACTTTCAGCAGCTAAGGAAGGAGAAGACAGCGTGTCCCCAGTGAACTGCCACTAGAATTGAGCCAATGCTGCAAAATATTATCTATGAATATTCATCTGAATTTTAAAACACGTTTTTAAAACACATTTGCTTTGACTTCAATTTTGCATCCCTTTTGTGTTTGCTTTTGGCTTGTTCTAGTAAATTAATTACTAGCAGAAATGTTTGCTGAAGCTGTGGATTTTAAGCAACTACTACAAAATAGGTACTGAAAGTGCCCTTTGAATTTACAGTTGTGGTTATAGCCAGTGGCAATCTGATTCCTGAGGTTAATTTAGACATGTCAATGGAGAAGAAAACAGCAGGTAACCCACATCTTTAAATCCCTACTATTAAAATCAGCAAGAAACTGTTCATGAGTCATAGTAACTTAATTGCATAGATACAGTAAATAATTTTGTATGGTAAGTACTTCAGAACATACAAATAGTCCAAAAATGTACTGCAAAGTAAAGACAACACAACCTTTGTCACTCCAGTAGTCATGCACAAGGCTTTACAACATTCCTGCTGCTGGAACTGCTATGGGAATGGCAGCTTCTGCCATATCTAAATAGACGCTTCACTGCTGGTAATTTTTTATGACTCATTCTCCACCAAAATCAGAAGCTTTCATCTTAAACTTTTATGTTAACACAATTCAAAAAAAAAAAATCCAAAAAAACCAAACCACACACTAGCATGTAACATGTACATCTCGGTATTATTCAGAAAAGCTCAACATGCCATCTTGAAACAAGAGGGTAAATCCACCCTCCCTTGTAAAATGGGGTATAGTCTGTTTCCTAGGAACATCCACAAGTTGTAAATTGCTGACACGGCGGTGAAGCCTGGGATTTTAACTCAGCGTATTACAACTATTATAATCATTTGGGGTTTTGACTTGGAGTATGTGAAACAGGCTTGTTTTTCTAAGCTGAGCTGCTTTTGAATGCTTACTGGTGGCAGGAGGGAACATATCCAGGGACGTACCCATTGGTCTTCACCAGGCCCACGCTCTCACAAGCATTTACATCACAACTCTCTCCGGCCAGCCCCAAATATGCTCATGACTGGACCTCAGTTAAGAAGAAGCGTACCTTCCTCTGTCCTCCTCTCTCCAAAAGTACACGCTATAAAATAATTAAGGTAATCAAATATATATGTACTTTATATATATGTGTGTGTGTGTGCCTATGACAATGCATGGTAGACAGCCATTCCAGCAGAGCGCATAGTCTCTTCCCTGCTAACATAACTTCTATCAGCAGTATTAGGTGCTTCAAACTACCGTTTCTGCTACGGCCATGAAATGTTTTGACCTGGCAAGATGACTGCTGGCAGAGCAGGAGAGCAAATTAATACAGCTCTTTAGGAAAGGGTCAGGTTTGCAGAAAGTCAACCCTGTATACTGTCAGCTCCAAATCTTTTATCAAGAAACACCCCCTTCACCCACCCCAAGTTAAAGAATACCAATACAAGTTTGCACTGGAGTATCCAATGAAATAAAAGCGAAGAAATGACCTTCAAATACTCAGTTCTTGATCAACACAAACCAGCTTGCAACAGATCAAGGATGGGGAATTAAATTCATCTCCTTGAATGTACATAACTTTGGGAATGAGCAGCTTTTAAGAAACGGCAGAAAGACTCTCTCCAGAAAACCATTCAGAGTTGTAAGGAAATGGTTGGGAAATAATAAAAACATGTTTGCCTTAATTATTTCTGAGGTAAAAAAGGTCAGAAATTTGAAACACTGAAGGACTTTTAGCTGAAAAGTTCAGCAAACAGAGGGAGAAAGTGTTCTGCTATGTCTGTACGCAGGGGCACGTAACATGAAAGAAAAATCATGAAGCAAATAATGAACCTTCTTGGAACTATATATGGGATTATTTCTACTTTTCAAGTTACGGCACTTCAGTTTTTGGCTTCCCTTGTCTAAAGCTATTTTATGACTCTAAATGAAAATTTGTATTTTTATTAGGATGGTTGCACAAGCAAAAAATTAAACTCTCTTCACCTTTGGCAAATAATCCTCAAAGGAACTCTTCAAAATCTTATGGACTTCTGTCTACCAAAAAGTTGTGACAAACACCACTGTGAACAAAGTAACTAAAAAAGTAATAAAGATAATTCAAAGAAACAACCATACTTCACAAAGATGTCTTCAACACTTTCAGTTTTTGAATATTGAAAAATATAGCTACAGGTTTCCACAAAAAAAAAAAAGAATAAAAATAGCTATACTTCCAATAGTGTTTAAACACATGAGAAAACACTAAAGCTTTACCATTCTGATTTTGATTTTTTTTTTTTTTTTTTAAGGAACAAAGTGTATCCTATCAAAAACACAGTATGATTGGCTGAAGGAGTCAAGACTATTTTTGGTGCGCTCCTAGTTTTCAGCAAAGATGCATCTCCCTGTGCACAAGGGTTAGAAGTGGAAGGGCAGATTTTAGCAGCATGAGGACCAGGCAGCTTTGTCCTTCTCCAAGTGCATTGCTGGTAGCCCTGCCAACATGTGCTTCCTGCAGACACAGTCCACATGAGAGGCTGGACTCCAGGCCACGGGTCCCCTCCACCTGCCAGAAGTTCTCTCACCAGCGAGCCCGGATAGTCATGTCAGGACTCCAGAGCAAACTGTAGCCTGCTCAAGAGTTTCCTCTTTGTAAGTAAGGTCTGATTGCATCCTCTGACTGCAGAGAATTTTACCGGGGCTGCTAAGATCTAGCATTCATTTTCAACAACCCAATTTATAATCATAGTATTCTTATTTTTCTGTGTTCCAAAATGTATGTGGGAAAACTGTGGTTCAGTTTTAAGATTTCTTAAAATTTCAATAAGTCATACTACATACATTTCATAGCTTCTTCCAAGAAAGTATTTTTTAAATAATTACTTTATTAATAGGAAATTATTCCTCCATTTCCTCTGATGTAAGTTAGTTTAAAAAAATTTGAGAGTAATAATTGATCTAAAACTAATTTTTCAAATTAGTTCAAATTCTCAAATTTCAAATTTTATTTTATGATCTGAGGTTAATAGGCTTAACATCTTTCAAGTGATTTGCTTTACCTGCCTATTTTAACATAGTGCAGAGTACTGATGGATTTAATTTAAATCTGTGTGTTTTTTCAGCTTAGGTTTCCTCCGACATAATGGCACCTAAGGCACATCAGTACAGCATGACCTGACACAGCAGAAACAAGGACTCGTGCTCTGCCCAAGTGACACAGCAAGGGAGAGACCTGGGAAGATGGAAGGCTGTTATAGGAACCTGTGATCCACACCCAAATGAGTGGGGACTTTGCCTTTGGCTGAATAACTCACTCATTAGGAGAAAAAAAAAAAAAAATATATATATATATAAAAAAACTATTTCAGGTCATACAGGTTCTCATTCAACCAGATAACTCTCAAAATGACAAAAACTGGTTACCCTTCAGGGAAGGAAAAGATTAGGCCACAGCTTAGCCCAGATTATTTGACAAGATTTTTGAACTCATACTGATACCATGTTTCTCACGAGGCATCATGAAGCACAGGGCATACACATGATGCGGAGGATAGCTCTGCAGTTCACTATATAAGAGATTTACCACACAGTTTTCCTGTTTCTCTGACTCTCTCCCCATCCTCATGCAAGTATTTTCACTTAGGTACCTAAAGACAGGCATGTGAACCCATTCAGAGAAAAGAAAAGAAGAAAAAAGCTTTGAGGGGTTTTTTTGGTTTTTTGGTTTTTTTGTTTGTTTTTGTGTGGGGTTTTTTTTCTTTCAAGATCACTTGGCATCCTTTTTCATTCTCAGAGAAGCTCAACATCTGAGGTATGCACAATCTGGAACTTGTGTTTCTGAAGAAGGAAAGAAGGATGCACATATTTCAGAGCTGTTTTGAATCCAAGTGCATAAAATAATAATATATAATGAAAAGTATCAACTATGGATCTCCTGTGAAAAACATTAGAAAGGATTTTAAGTCTACATTTTCAAGTTCCATGTGTTATAACTGAAGTTCATTCACTCCTGTCCTTTCAACTAGCCTGGACAATTTCAAGAACCTTACCCTCTTCAAGCATAAATCAGCCATATGCATTTCCTTAGTCACACATCAAACATTTGTTTCTGGTGCCTGAAAAAATCTTCAGATCCAAATTACTCTAGAGAAAAGCTAGAATCAAGTTCCTATATGTAAATATTTTCCTATATATTAATAAATAATATATTTAATGTTTATTTTAAACAAGTAGGTCCAACACTGATGAGCTTTTGGTAAATTAGGAAATAAGTTTTTCCACCCACCAGCTTTCTGAAACAGAAAGGGTGGATACAAAGTTCATTTTAAAGGTGGTTCAGCGCTTTTAGAGAAATATCTTCTCAGAACTGTAGCATGAAGGCAGCGACATCATTCCCTCAGAAGTACCAGAAATAGGGATGAAGAGGGTGGAAAACGGGCTTGGGTCCTAACATCTAGAAGAGTGAAGAGTCATCAGAAAGAAACAACTGAGAGGAGACATCAGGTCTTTCCCCAGCTGCCCTCAGCTCACAGTCAATGGACACCTGCTGGTTTATGGGTGTTACAAGGACCAGGTCAGCAGTGCGAACCGCCGGAAGAAAGAGATTATGAGCTGTATGATTTACATTAAATATGGCAGAGCTGCGTAACTTCCCAGCTACAGATACGAAGTTACATGCTACCCATATCACATTCACTGTCTTTTCTTTTACCAGTGTTGGGGTTGAAGAGGGGAGGTTATGACAGAATTTTTGAGGAACCAAAAGGATCAAACACTCCTCAGTCTGAATGAGTTAACATGCTTCATATCTTGTTTAGTTAGTGATCTATTTTGTTCTTTGAATTGGGGAAATTTTAAAAGACTTTTTGGCCAATCTGTGACTAGAGACAGTAAATAAGGTGATGTTCTACACTATTTGTTTCTAATTTCTTCTTGTTTAGAGTATCTCATTACTGAAGAAATGAAGGCTGATCCAGCTGAGGTAAGACAAGATGTCAAAAGAGAAGCTAGAGCTGTTAGTAGTGACTACACGCTTTCTTTAATTAGCAACTGGCCAGGTAATATAATAGAAGCAATTAATGAGTGTTAAGCTGTTTTTATTTTTCTGTTTGAACTGAAACTCTTTTCCAGGGTAGCTTCTGTTACAAATGAATGGCCTAACTACCCAAGTTTTAGGAAGCATAGCTATATCCACCATTTCACTTGAGTGGCAGAATTAGAAATACAGGGAAGAAATCTACTGGCCATTCTTATTCTTAAGGAGTGCTAAAGTACAACTCTATGTATCCACATATAGCTTACAAATATTTCTGATTCCTAGAGTTTGTCAGTTCTCCAATAAACTTAACAGTAGCTAAGAGCACCTATACCCTTGACTTTAATATTCTTTTATTTTACACAAAGTTCCCCAAAATAGGTCTATTAACCATCACTCAAGGGCATTTTGAGCTGTTGTCATTTTTATCTTGGACTCTGACAAATATTTTAAACATTAGTCTGATAAACATTTCAAATTTTTGTTATAATTCTGTACTCCACGTAAAAACCTTTTTGAATACATTATTGAATATCTAAAAGACTGAACTATCTATAACAAATGGGGGTGGATATACTATCAGGCATTAAAAATAACATATGACTCAAAAGAATTTGATACATTACAATGAGAAAATAAAAGTTTCCAAAGATATGACCACTTGTGAATTCTTCTGCTTCTGGACTACAAACAAGGGAATATGGAGTTCTGTAACATCTCCTGTTCACCTGCCATTTCTAATTTCACAACCAAAAATAACCACTAGCTGAGTAAATACATACAATGCTTTAGTAAATGCTTTTATTCAAATAGCTATATTTTGCTTTCAGTAGTCCTTTAGAGCTATAACATTAAAACAATCAAAAAAACCAACAACTGCATAAGAAAAAGGAGAATTTAAAGGAGAGTTTACAATTATTGAATAAGAAGCTAAAGGAATGGCTTGTTGTATTCTAAGCATGCACAACAGTACTGAAAATAGCCAGGGAGATTTACTTCAGGGTGAAAGTACACTCAACCATTTCCAACTGCGAGAGAGATAAGGGGTTGTGGGGCGCATGGGAGACCTTTTGCTCATCTTCCTGGTGTACTCCATTTATACAGGGAGTCACATATGACTTGCACAAGGCTCATTTTGCAAAGATATTAAAGATTTCAAGAACTAGAGTTTACATTTGGATTTGTTGTCTTGATCGAAGAGGAAGTTATTGTTTACATACTTTATAATGACAACTGTAGGGTTGGTTGACTATTGAGATTTCTGACTGTTTACAGGATCAGGATGTCGACAGTAAGGTGGGACAATCGGTCACAGAAAACAATTATAAAGCTTAAAGTTTGGAATAAACAGGATGATATAGGTAACAAGGGCACTGGTCTTCCATTCCATTTTTGTAAAACAATAAAACTCAGCTCAAGTCATGAAAGTAAGTGTTGTGACAACAAACTAAACCAGAATGCTAAATCATAGTAAATCAATGTAGAAATTACAATATAAAGAAAAACAACCCCCTAGCTTACTGAATATTTAAAATGAACATCCTCAAGTATTGACATATTTCTTAAATAGAGCTACCTTGTCACAGCCTTTTCTTAGTAACAGATGGAAAATTCTTCTCCTTTCTTTCCTGCTAAAATTAAAGTGCCCACCACAGGAGGAGAGAACAAAGAATTGCTGTGCAGCCCGCGTTGAAAGAGCAACTGTCTGGGTAAGGCACTCTGAAGAGATATGAAGTAAATTATTTACTCGCTGCAGCAAGCCTTGCTAGGAGATGCAGTCGTGTGCATACAAGAAAGATGGAGAAAAATACAAATTAGCTCAAATAAATTTCAAGTATTTCTTACTGACAGAAAAATACTGACAAGTCTTGAGATTAGTCAGGACATCAGATGTCGGACAACACCAATTGCTCCTGACTGTATGCTTAAGTTAGAAGAGACCAGTTATTAGTATCACATACACATATGGCAGTGGTGGGTCTTTGGGTACAGTTTCCCTTAGGTGAGTGCAGAATTTCCTTTTCAGAGTTTTTTCTCATTCCATTTAATCCTTAAGATCTAATAAAAAAAATGCACTGAGGGCACAGGAGTAAACCCATAACATACAGTAGTATTTGACCAAGATGTTATTCCCTTGCAGATACATAATTGTACTTTTCCTTAATAAGGAGTGAAGCTAATTCTTAGACAAAGACAGTGTTGTCAGAAACAGAACTCCCGTAGGACAAGTGGAAGTTTGCTGAATTGAAGGTTTTGGTTAAAATTGTGCTAAAATGCCAAAGCCAGTTACCGCACCAATTTGTATTCATTATGCTCAATGGTGTGTAAGTTTCCACGAGATTCAACTATAGTTGTGTATATATATATATATATAGCTATAAACCAAAAACAACAAGTCAATTGAAAATCACTCAAATAACCATAGATAAAAAGAAGATTTTTATTTACTTTTTTAAAATATAGTTCTACAAACCAAACATATAGATAAAAATTACTACAAATGAAAAGGCTGAATATTGTTAACCGCAATAATCACAAAATTGTTACTGTACATTCTGGTACATGAATGTGTAAATATTTGAAAATTTAAAAAAAGAAAACCACAGTAAAGATGGAAAAAAAGGTGACAGGGGATTGGGAGACCTGCATATTTCCTTTCAGAATGTCTGTCTGCAAGGAAATACATCTAATTGAGTCTTCAGTTCACCTAGGTTTAGGGAAAATTGCTGCAAATAAAATAGAGTTTTCCCACGATTTGCCATCCTGTATAGATGAGAGTGTGTGCGCACACGAGTGCACACATGCGCAGCTGTCTGACTGAAACCAACTTTCCTGCACACTGTAGGCTTTTATTTTTAAGGCAGTAGTGGGAGTGCATAATATAGCGATGATAATGAGAAAAAGCACCGCCACATCTTCAAGTGCTACAAAACAGGACTCTACTACAGGTTATCATACATAATTTCTAATTACAATAAGGCGCTCTACAGCTTGCTTGGAGATGTTTTAAGCACTGTATGAACTACCATAGATCCCAGGAGCCTCAACTTGGCCATGAATTCGGTGGTGCTCTCCACTGTACAACTGCAAACAAACCGTTCCCTGTCATTTTGGTAATAAATTATTATTCAGAAGGACTTAACATTTTTTTATTCCATTTTTAATACTTAATAATCAAAGATCGGTCACAGGTACCTTCCCGAGTCTACCTTAATTTACCCGAGTGTAGTCAGATATGATCTCAGAGGACGCATAAAACCATAAAAAGAAAAACTGAATGTGTACTCTGCAATAGAAAACTGCATACCATCAGCAGAATGCCAGGTTAAAATAACAATATCCTAATCATACAAGATTAGTAGAGAGAAATCCAACATTTTGAGAATAAAATTATCTGCCTTAAATAAAAATGTCTTCTACTCCCTGCTTGCAACTGTTGACACTTTTTTCTCTTCAAATACCCATAAAGATCAAAAAACATAGGTGTGGATAATCTGTTACCATTGGAAAGCAACCACAGCTTTAGCACACAGAAACTCCAGCTCTCATTGGTCTTTAAAAAAAAAAAAAATCTTTTTAAATGGAATCACATCTACATAAAGCACTTTTACACCACTTGTGTCTGGTTTGTCTTATTCATATACTACAAATAATTTATTGTAGCAAGACCTCCCTCTGCATCAAAACTATATGCAGTTAGCAGACCTTGTATATCTTCCAAGTTCAGTTACTTTTCCTTACAGACTTTCCAGAAGTGAAAGACCTACAGTACAGTACTTTAAAATATAATACAATAATTCTGAAATTCCAAAATTTACTTCTACCTCTTGGCTTATATTCTCTGATTCTAACAGCATTGTAAACCAAATAACCTCACCGGGAAGCAATGCATTGCACCTGCTGAAGTTTTTAATGCAAATAATAATGTTCATTTACGTGATATCATTCATCAGAAACAGAGCACATTTTTACCCCTTTGGTTAGAAATACAGATTCGCAAATACTCATAGCGGAGAAAAAAAAAAGATATTAGAGACAAGTCAATCAGCTCAGAGGTTTTACCTGTGAGATTAAGTCCATATGTTGTGAATACAAAAGAAAACTACCAATAGGTAGTAAGGAAATGAAAACACCCCACTAGCAGATGAAATTACAGAAATAATTCTTTTTTTCAGCAGGAAAAGGGAGGGTACTTGCATTGTCTGACAATGCGGTCACAGTTGTCTAAGCAACTGCAGAGAGCCATATCAATATCAGAGTAATACACTTCTCCAAAGTCGATTCAAAATACATAACTTACCAGTACACTTATTTTCCCCTCACAATTTAGGATGACTGCTAAAGTGCAGTTCATGCATAGGAGGAGTTATTTCTGCTCGGAATTACACTGCAGATTCTCCCCCTCTTTGCTGACTGACTATGTACAGGACCTAGGGAGACTAAGACTCCCTGATACTCCATTTTTTCTTGGCCACAGCACGGGCAAAATGTGCACCTACAAAATAAAAGTCTTTCCAATGATTCATTTTTCATTTTCTCTAATACGAACATATACATAAAAATAATAATAAAAAGGGCAACAAAACAAAATACTACAAAGATGATACAATTATCACCTTGGGGATAGGAGAAAGAATGAGGCAGACACGACAGATGTGAGTTGCATCACTTAGTGCCTAGCTGCCAGGCTCCTGGATAATAAAATGTTGAAAGAAGCCTAACAAAATATGACTGGGAAGGTAATGTAAAGCAGACATGAACCTCTGATTGATGGTTAGCTGAAACACTAAATTCAGACTTCAGAAAGAGTGAAGAATATTTAATTCTTCATTAAAATGGTGCTGAAAGAACAGTGTCAAACTCAATTCACAGTTAGCATTTTCGCTAATTGCAGTCACACATTTAAAACTACCACAACTGTGGGGGAAAAATTGAAATTAAATTTGTGTAGGGAAGCATGGCAGTTAAACAGTGATTATCAAGGAAAATTATGTGGCTTCTGGGAAGTACTGAAAGCATTGATCCCAAATAGCTTACCATTCATGGGTAAAAGACTATGCACATTTCATAATTCCGTAGAGTATTACTTTGTCTTCAGTGAGAGACGAGGCCCTTAACATACCGTAGCGAGTGCCATGCATGCTGCTGTCATAAGCCGATTACAAAGAGTGAATGCAAGAGGAGCTTGTGGCTTTCCTCCATCGGACTACACGTTTATGCAAAATTATGTACAGTGTCTCTTATTACCACTATTCAGACAAGTGAAATCTTATTTTCCTATTCAGATGACAGTGGCTGTGTCTACACAGGTAGACGGTGCAGTACAGTAGGAGCAGAACTGCAGAGAAAAACACTAGGTACTGAGGACTCAATACTGACATGACATACATTTTGAGAGAGATTACTGCAAATTCTCTGCTCATTACAACTGACCGAATGGTCATTAGTAGTTGGATGCACAAGACAAACTCCTGGAACAGATCTCTCTCTCTGAGACCCTATTTGCATTTCAGTCCAGGTCAGAAGCAAGTCTTCCAGTCGTCTCCTCTGACTGTGCTTCAGTTCACCCTGCAAATGGCCATGGGACATACAAAGTGGATTTTTATCAAGTTGAACTAATCATTCAGTCTAGGAGGGTATCTGATGAGCCCCAAACACCAATAGATACTCAGTTCACAGGAGTAGGTAAGAGCTAGTGACTGAAACATTTAGTTAAGACTGATCCTCACTACCAACTATATTGCTATCAAGGATCTACAGCTCCCATTGGGCCACGCTACTTGGTTAATATGGTCACAGCCAATGTGCCTGCCTTAGGATAGCACTACTTTCTCCAAATGGCACTAAGACTTAGAAAAGAAAAAAAAGATGAAATCAAGAGCAATAAAAACTGAACTGCAGCAGACATCAAACAACCTGTGCAGTTTCTGGATGAAAAGCTGGTTCTGCAGATTACACCCATACTGATGTTTAAAACAATGCTATGCAACATGCAAGACAGACATAGCCTGTGGAGAAGAATGTGGACATGATTAGCTTTTTTTTTTACTTTTGTTTTTTAAAAGACTTTTTAGTTAATGATTTCTGGGGTAGAAAGCAGACATTCTTCAACTGCACGGTTTAATTGCAGAACCAAGTTGATGGCAAAGGTTTTAAACGGAAAACATTAATTAGCACTGATTCAAAAGGCAAATAACTTCTGTTTCCCTCCCACCAAGTAGGCAATAGCTTTAAAGCTATATTTAGCCTTTAATAAAGCCATTTCCCAATCTGAATTTTATAGTAAAAAACCCATCAATTACATTAGAGAATAATATGTTCTTGAACACAAGCTAAAAATCTGGTTGGATCTAACCATCTCCCTCTGAGAGATGTTCAATTGTCTTTTCACAGTGGCCAGTCCCATTCTTCAAATTCCTCCATTCATCTTTTCCAAAACCGTGCTAAAATGCACAAGAAGAGAGAACACCCTAAAATCGTGCAGATGGCACCTGTGTGGTTTTAAACAAAATTTTTTACCAAGCTTCTACTCCCACTTCTAGCCCTCTTCTCACTTTTGAGGCAACAGGAATAAAACAAACCCGAACAAATAGAACCCCATTTTTGAAGCAAGAGTTGTGCCATGTAATCATATTTTAGTGTCAGAAACTTAATTAGCGTTGATGTTGGGCAAAACAGCTGTAATCTTCTCTGTCCCAATGTCACCAACTAAGACGTGGAGCAAAAGATTTTCCTTAGATGACACAGCAACACTGTAATTACTATCAGCTACAATTTTTAAATTGTATATAGTTTTACAAGCCAAAGTGATGAAATCTAAAGACTAAAACCACTGAGTACTTGGAATCACATCTTTCTGAAAACATAAGATCTTACATGATCACAGAAGTTAGTTACTTCAGTACGTCCATCCTAATTCTTCCTCTGCTTAGGTCTTCAAGAAAATGTATGGG
The DNA here is from genome assembly GCA_008711295.1 of Anarhynchus alexandrinus. Lineage (NCBI taxonomy): Eukaryota > Metazoa > Chordata > Aves > Charadriiformes > Charadriidae > Anarhynchus > Anarhynchus alexandrinus. The sequence goes on along the minus strand of VUYV01000085.1, from coordinate 560,852 downwards.
TATTTGAATATCCACAAGAAGTATATTGATAAAAGGAGTACATAAATACAAATGGGAAGCTTTTGATGGCCAAACTACATCATTATAAAGCACAAAAAAAAATAATCAATATTCTTCAGTTCTTTTACTGTCCTTCAGTTCTATTCACATCCTGATGCTGTTAAAATGGTAACAAAGAACTACCTTTGTCAGTTGATAAAGTAGATAGAAATGACAGTCATGGATCTTAAGAAATACTTGCTCGGAAAAGTGAATCCTTCAGGGGAATGTTTGTTTTCTTTCCTTTCAGTAAAATGCAGGAACAGAGCCACTTTTGTTCTGTTTGTTTTGGGGTTTTTTTGGTTGGGTTTTTGGTGTTGTTTTTTTTCAAATGTCACTGGTTAATTCTCAACCAACAGTGCAGGTATATTTTTAGTGACGTTCTGAAGTTAAGTGAAAATTTCTAACATCCATAATTCAAAAACCTTAATTCCCTAGACATGGATTTCCACACCAAAATATTTACCCTATGCTGTTTTTAAATAACTTTAAAGCTTCATTTTTTTCATTAGGCTAGCTATAAAGAAAAAAGATTGCACAAAAGCTCCCTTTTTTTTTTTCTTAATTAACTTTGTAACTGGAAGAATACAGAATGATTCAAGCTCATGGAAAGACTGCCCTGAGATTATGCAGTGTCTTACACTGTTACTCATTGAGAGCCTCAAAATTTTTACTTTCAAGATAAATGTACCGGTTTTACTTAAAAAAGATTCTACAGTTCCCAGTCTCCTGGCACCCTGCAACAATAACTGGACTGAGCAAATTAAGCTTGACCACCACTGAGCAAAGATGTGCAGCTTTTAATTAGATAGCATGGGGGTGATGGCTACAGACCTTCTGGATAGATCATATTTATTGTGCCAGTCAACCTTTAGAACATTGAACAGTTTTATGAAACAGAATAGGGTCTAAAAATCACCTTACCATTATAAAAAGCATTTCATCCTAAAGGTTCCTGTAGTGGTTTAGGGAATTCACAGGGCAAGTAAATAATCATCTGAAAGAGGAGAACCAGTGGACTCATCAAAATGCAAATAACAAATGAGAGGAAGGTACAAAGTAAGGCAGTTCTGTTTCCACATTTCCTGAAACTGTACCAGATGGCCCAATGCTTGCCTTTCATTAACTAGTGTGCTGGGATAAAGCTGTGTTAATTAAATCACTAAACTACCACTAATTCTCTGTTATTTACTAATTCAACAAATTTAATTTTTTTTTGTTTCGTTCAATACAGCAAATTCTAATTAAGTCTTGTAAAGTTGAAAGGATCAATAATTAAATAAAATAGATGAATAATGATATGCAGTTGTCTGTTATAGCATTAGCAACAAAATACAAGTTCAAGGCACAAACTAGCTTACACGGAAGGAACATTTTGCACTAAAAAGACCTCACAGAACAAAAATATTCGAGCAAGAACTTTATAATATGCTTGCTAGAGCATTAGAAATGCTACCAACACACTAATCAAGACGTAGCCTGTTTACCACCAAGCTGCACAGCTTTTCCCTGAGATAACCTCACAAGTGGTACAGAACTTGACTTTGTGGCCCCCCCAAGTTACAGAGCTTCAAGTTCCCTGTATCAGCCAGAGGTAAATACATTGTACTCCAAGGTACAAAGGGCAGATCTCATCTCTGCTCAGGTTCCCTTCAACACAAAGTCAAAGTCTTGTCAGGAAAGTAGCTGAAGTGCCAGGCGGTCTTGTTACCCTTTCCTCCCACGTGGCCTTTTGGGGAAGACAGCCAGCTGAGTAAGCCAGAACAAGCCACCAACTGTCCTAATTGTTCCCAGCAGGACCAGCAATTCAGAGTCTTATCTGAGTGTTTCCCTTCATTTTGCTCACCGCTTGCAACAAGCAATCCTGGGAGTGCAGAACATTATTTATGAGGAGCTGTTCCCTCACTCAGCTATAGTCAGCCAAGAAGTCCTTTCTTTTTCTAGTGTGCAAAAATTTGAGAACCAGCAGAAAATCAGCCCATAAAATAATCAAATCTGTTGTTCTTCCCATGCAAGGCCTCGGGCAACCTTCTGGTTCCCTGCTGAGGTGGTACACCAGCACTAGGACAACAAAGTCCCAGCCCAGCAGGCACACAAAATCCTGGAGGCTAAAGAGTGAGGAGACGGAAGTAGAAGACGACTGTTCCTATTCCAGAAGGGCTAATTCACATTGCTTAAAGAGTAACACAGCATCGCTCAGGATCCATGTTTAAGGCACATATTAGAATTCCTCAAACAAGCAAACAAAATCCTTCTTCTAGTTGGAGTGCCAGCCTACTACATAGCATATGAAAACATCTCGCAAAAATATTTGCAAATTCACAAGAAACACTGGGAAATTTTTCATCATTCTATGCTTATTTTTGAAGGAAGAGAATTGTGCTGGGAATTGATAATTCAAGGAAAAAAAAAACAAAACAGAATAAAAAGAATTATAATTATTACAACTGACACTTAGTGTTTGCATTCCAGCTCACCCATAGCCAGTACCCTTTTTCCTACTCCCACTATGCATAGGAAAACATTCCATCACTAAAACATCTTTAAGACTGACAAATACACGAAAACTGTTATAGACCAAAACAAATTTACCACTACCAGTACAAGCGAATCTTCTGTTAGGAGACAGAAAATATGATTAAGCAAAGAAGCTTACTGAAGAACCTATTTGTCTATAAAGACTGGACTGTACTGGAGACTGTGGTGTGGATAGTGGGAATAGTAACCCAGGGTTAATTACCGACGTTTCTCTATAGAAGAGAGATTATTAGCAGCACAGAGAATGGATAACTACTTCCTTAGGTAACAGCTGTGGTGCTAATACTCTTAAAAGTTTGGCAAACAAGGCTCCATCAAATATTCATGCCAAATGCTCAGCTGTGTGTATGAGAGGTGTAACTAACCTGTCCAGTTTTTAATTCTTTCCATATTTGTATTTATGATTCTTAATTGTGTAGTCTTTTGATGCACTCACCCGTGAATTAAGCCAGTGCCAAAGAACTAGAAGCCGGACTTGTTCATTTGCATCCTAATAATGGATTATTATTTGACTCCTAAGAATGGTGAGATTCTAGGAGATGTATTTGCTCAGTTTTGTTACTGTGGCTTTTCTTAAAAAGATATGCGTGTATAGGACACATTAACACCATTTTTCTTCTGAAGCATTACTGACAGGAAACGCAAGAGCAAGCATCTGAATTACATAAAAGGATGATTTCTTTGGACAGTTTCCCAAGTGATTGCTTCAAGCATTTGAGTTGTCAGAGAAACCTCCGATGCACAGAGCCTGCTGATGGAGACGGGCGGACTGCTGAACCCGTGGTGTGTCCATCCCTTGGAAAAAGCGCACGGCATTTCTTCCTCCATATTTCTAAAACTCTGCTTAGAAAGCACAGTTCTAAACTTCAGGTGCAAACTGAGAAATGACTCAAGGCTAAAACATTGACTAAATCTCTAATCTCACCCCTGTTGCATTTGAGGGCAACACATCAGCCTATCTTCCCCTCCCAACCCCTGACTGTGTTCAGCTTTCTCTGACAGCCCCTTTCTGCCCCTAGGAGCACCCAAGGCTGAGGGGGGTCAGTCGAGTTCGCTGTCAACAGAACTCACAGAACTACATAAAAGTTATTTTTTGGCTGCATGCTGTGCAGATATGAACACTGAAGGGCATCCCTTCTCAGAGATGATGCATAGATCTCCTTTAACACACAGATTCTTTGAGAACAATCAGGAGGCACGTACACCCAAAATATGAACCCTAACAGCTTTTTATGTTGGCTTTAACAGAGAAATGCCAGTTGTAGCCATTTCTAGTTATATAAAAGGGCCTTTCTCAGGCTTTTTTTTTTTTCCCATATTTACGTAATTAAGTATCAAGTCTTCATCAGAAATTCTTTTTTCCTGCTTATTAGTTTCTTTTTGGAAAAGATTATTTAACAAATGCATACAAGCAAAGCAAAAATTTCAGTAGTAAAACTCCATTCACAGTCAGATAGCTCTTCTTTTAAGAGAAGACAGCCGATATAGTAGACAGTATGTACACGATATGTATGTATATAGATATATACACAAAAATTAGAGAATCTCAACTGCAGCCTGCATTCAAACAGAGCACCCAAAGTACAAACAATTTAACATGCAACTATTCCATCAGCCAACTAACGATAACGAAACAAAGCTGACTCACATCACATTCTGACTGGTAACATTTTTGTTCTGCTTTTCCTCTGGAAAAATTACTAGCCTAGATGTGTTCCTCTCCTGGGAAGAAATTGTGGAAGGAGGTGAAGTGTGTATAATTATACTTTCTTCCAATTGTTTGTGATGCTTAAGCTGAACTGTACCTCTATTAACTAAGGAGCTTAGGAAGGTCACAGTCTTCAAGGGATTATGCTTTACTGAATATTGAATAGTAGGTCTAAGATATTCCTCACCTGTAACCAATGCCTCAGAATTCAGGCTTCAAACATTTCAAGACTTATTTTAAAAGCAGTGTTTCTTTGTGGGTTGTTTGGAGGGCTGTTTTTCCCTATTTATCTTAAAGATTTTCTTTTGTGTAAAAGAGGACTGTATTTGATGTATTTATTTCTTACTACTGTTCTGGAGTTGAGATTATCAAGAAACCAGCTACACCAATTGGAGAATATTTACAGCAAGTTTAGTCTTTGAGGAAAAGGAAGCATTTGTTCTTGTACAAAATTAAAAATAGGTGAAGGGAAAAATACTTCAGGACAACAATATGCATTTGACAAAGCACTTTACGTTTCTTGTAGAACTTACAGGGAAGAGGAGAATGAAAAAGTGAATAGGAGATACCTCACTCTTGTCCACATGCCCTCTGATTGAAGGGGAAACAAGCCACAGATAATGAAACCAATCAAAAAATAATCCAATTATCTTGAGAAAATAATTGCATTGAATCTGGCAGTCAAGATGTTATAATAAAAAAAATCACTAACACGTTCCTGGATAAATTAAATGGTCATCATATATCATAAATTTGCGATTTCAGTCTAACACGCTTGCATTTCTTTTAAATATAAACTCCTTAGATTTACAGTAACTGGTCTGAAGATCATTACATTATATGTTAATTGCATTTCATCCTTAACGACTGTCAATGCAAACTTTCTAATCAGTCAAACTTGGCTTGGGAACATACACAAATTACTTCTAAAACTATCCAAAGATGATCTGAGTACTGGGAATACACTTGTTTATTGATTAATGTACATTATCAGGTATCAAATTTGATCTGTGCAGAATTAAGGAATTCTGCTCTTCCTTTGAAACACACGTGGAAATACTGTCACAACTACCAATAGTTCTCTTCTAGAGCAGAAATTACATTTTATCCCTGAACTGCTTGGTTTCTCCATCCTTCTTGATCTTAGGTAAAGCATTTCAACTTGCTCATCTCTAGTGAACAGGTAAAGGTATTAGAGACCTAACTAATTATTTAAATCATATAATTTAAATGGCCAAAAGCTCCATTTTATCAGGTCTGAAGGTCCGTAAAGCAATGATGATAAATCTGTCCTAATCAGGAAGTAGTCCACTGTTTCTCAGCTTCACATCTTCTGCTGTCTTTTTACCAGGTAGATTTTGTAAGGAATAATTATGCTTCTGTACTATTATCAGGCAACTGATAATATTTAAAACTTCATTGTATGCGCTATAGTCTGGAGCCTGTACCAACAATCCCATCGATGTGAAGCACTGTGGGTATTCAAACTCTCCATGCATTCCACATCTCTTCTAGATATATAAGGTTTTAATTAAAACCAACTTTTTCCTACCCTGTAACAATCTCACTTATTAATCTTTGACCCTATACACCCAAACTGTCACTTGCTAAATTAGCTGTCTGCAGTATCATTCTAATCAGATTGTTTTAATATATATGCCTGCTATTGGCTCCTTTGCAGTCTCAAATAGTTGCTTCACATAGTTGCTCTAATTTTTTCAAAGTGTAATTCTGAACTATACATTGATTTACTGATTGTGTCAAAGTATGAATGACAAAAGGATTCGCTATGTCACACAAAATGTGGTCGTTTATATACCTTGCTAATAGATCGCCAGATATGTAAAACTCACTGGTAGTCCAGGAATAGCACTTTATATTCATTGAAAATTCAAATTCTTCACAATAAATCTTACAATATTATATACTATTTCAACACACTAAGCAGCAAGTAAAAATTCAAAGCTAAGGGCTGAACCCATCATCACTACTTTTTGCAGTTACAATTCTCATCCATAAGCTGATGCCTACCTTCAAATATTAAATGACCATACATGTCCTTCTCTTGCATATCTTTCTTTTTCAGTTCATCAGTACACACTTGTACTGTTTACAGACCAAGAAACTAAACCTATTTTGTATCCTTCAGTACCAGAATATAGTAATTCTGCCATGATAAAGCAGATGAGAAATGGATGCTATGAGCATCGAACACAGTAAATTAAGATGTTTACTTGGAGGACAACTCATTTTAAAGACAGATCTTACTCAAAACCAAAAAAATAGGTACCCTCAAGATGTGCAGCTCATCAGTGGACATATCCTGGGACAAAAAAAGTTTTGATATTTTGAAGATCTGAGCTGTATTATCCTTCAGGTGAAGACTTACAACTTCCTTTCATCAGGGAAATAGGGAGCTGAAAGTGGAGAGGTGCAGTGTTCTTCAGCACCGCCTCTTGCACACATTTGCAGATTAAACTACCATCACTGGAAGCCTTTTTTTAGCTGCTGGGGAAAAGTTTCTACTGAGCTTAAAAGTTCCAACATAAAGCTGACTTTTCATAAATTCTTAATTTGCTAAGTCTGTCAGAATTGTTACTAAAAAAAAAAAAAAATGTGCTTTCCCTGAGAAATTTTAAGTTCCTGCCAATGAAAACTTCCCAGCCTAGTAAAACCACATTCACTGTGGAAAGACTATAACTTGGTAATTGCAGTTGATCAAAAAATTTTACTCCTCGCCGCCATTGGTTTCTTATAAGAAATACCAAAGATCTTTGTATTTGCTGAAGTTTCATACAATAATGTGTAATTAAAAATTAATTATATTTTCAGAGGGAAATAAAACCCAATCTTGTGCTAAAAAGATAGTTCTGCAAACAATTAATAACAAACATTAATAGTAGGTGTTAGAGGATAGATTACTTAATTCTTTTTCTTCCAAAGAAAAATATGATAGGATATACATTTGGAAGTCTAATTCAAGTCTAAATCCAAAACTCTAACACAAGCAATTTCCTTATTTTTTCCTAATTACGCTATCCCCTCATGAACTCTACGGGTGCAAAGAAATAGTTATTTTAACTCCAAAGCACTGATTTTAAGAAAATAATGCATTGTTTGTGTTGCTGCTTCGCAGGTGGAAGCAACCATTGAATTGTAGTGCTAGCTGTTTGTAAACTGATTTTGTTAAAAACAGGCTAGTGCTGCAAGCATTTTAATCGCAGGTTGTAAAAGCAGAGAGAAACAGCAAGCTTTATGGTGAACAAAGCAGCCTGTCACGCTATTGTGCCCTGAGGGTGAACATAATGCTAGATGCTTTATCAAATAAAATAAAAACAGCTTGTACCTTTCTTACATTAATTGGTTCATGATTGAACTTTAATAAACCCACAAACTGTCTTTAAAAGTTTCCTTCCATTTTTTAAGCTTTATCTTTTTATTTAAAGTTTCCCTAGTTAATGGAATTTCTAAACAAATTCAGTGCAGTGACAGGGTTTTATTGCCATTCAGTGCTTTATTCTATTTCAAAGCATTTCAAGCCAGCATACAGATCCTTGCTCAAAATATTTTGTTATAATTTTCATCATAGTTCTCATTTATCTTTTCAACTAGCTCTTCTGTATATTTCTACTTTTACAGCTAACTCATCCCAAGGTGTATTATTTAAGTGTCATCTAAGAAAACAGTAACTATCTTGAACACATTAAAAAGGAAAATAAACAAGGAACCAATCGAAAATAGACATTTAAAATAACCCATGCTCTAAAATGGCCTGTTTCTTGTCACCAGCTGGCACATTTAGACAACAAAAGATACCTCAAAGTGTTTAAGGCCAGGTTGGATGGGGCTTTGAGCAACCTGGTGTACTGGAAGGTGTCCCTGCCCCATGGCAGGGGTGTTGCAACTAGATGATCTTTAAGGTCCCTTCCAACTCTAACCATTCTATGATTCTATCTAGTACGTAAACTCCTAAACTTAGGTCAGGTGAAACTCCTAGTTTCTGTATATGTGATTTCAGATTCAGCCATTCTGAGAAAAAAAAAATAATTTTTCATCTGCCTCTCCATACAAGTCAGTTTCTGGAATCAAACAGGTGGGAAATGAAAATATACATAGTAAAAACAGAGCAAGTAATAGAAATTAACTTCCACCTTAACTCTAGAAAAGCAATCAAGCTAATTCTGTCTGCTCATGATAGTAAAATGGCTGAGGAAAGGACGGGGCTTTGCAAAAAGCTCACATAACTCTGAAAGATGATGTAGCATTCATGGACAATAAAATAAGTATAATGAAAGTTTAAATAAATCTCTACAGATATATTGCATTAACACTACTGAAACTTCGTTTCAACTCAATCTAAAAAAAAAAAAAAGACTTCTTTTTAATATTACAGAGCTTCCAAATTCAATCATTTCACTGTTGATGAGACCAGCCATCACAATTACATGAAGTCTTTAAATTAAACTATTAAAAACAGTTTATTCAGTGGACAACCAGGTAAAACTGCATCTCCCATGTAGGGAAATGTCTCCTAAACCACCCAAGTTACATGCCTACTATCACAATATTTTTCTTTTTAGTAAAATGGCAGATGAGTCACAGGGAAGAAAGAAAGGGTATAGAAGAGTCTGAGAACTGCTCCCCATCAAGTCTCACTCAAAAGATTCAGTATCCTACCCTTTTTGTGTCAGGTGAAGTTGATTTGGTGTTCCACACAGCTTCACTAGTATGCATTTTGAGGCACTTCACAGTTGTGCTAATCATCCCTTTATTTCTACAGTTTTGATACATGCTTAGCAAAATTAGATGTCACTAGCTTTATATACTTATTTGATTGTAACTGTTACTACTGATTTAAATGGACAAGGAAAACAAGTTCGCCTGGAGGTTTTGACTTTCTTTAGCTCAAAATTTCTAAGAGTCTACTAGAAGACAGATCATTTTTTAAAAGTAGGTATGACGGTCAGTATTTAAAATCTAGCTTCATGTATTCTCAAGACTCTGAAGTGAAAGCTAGTGTGGGATATGTAGATAGCGCAGAATCAAATCAAGCGAGTTCATACAGCCTTGCATTATTTTAAGACGGAGATAATGAGACGAAGTTGCCATCTCCTGAAAGGAAGAAATTCAAAAGATCCAAGAAAAGATTAGTTGTGTTGTTTGTTGAATAATCCTTTAAAATTAGATAAGTTAGGCACCATTTGATTAGGAATTAATGGGAAAGTTTCCTACCCATTTGAGTGCTGATTTTTTTAGTTCAGAGTACGAAGCCATTATTTTCCTATGGTTTTACATTGGGAGAAAAATATGCACTTTTCTTTTTGATCTATGTAATTATTATTTTTATGCATCTTGCTTGTACTTTGGAGAAAAAAAAACAACACATTTTCTGAAGGTAGCATTTAATGTCAGTAATCAGCAACAACTGCTGTTTCAAAGACTAGCAATTCAAACTATGCCGAAATAAACAAAACAGCTCTAATACAGGAAAACTTAAAATAGCTTTTCCTCTAATTTTAAACCAATGCAAGCCTTACCATTGATATGCGTTTGCAGTCATTACATCGTGAACATATTCACTTCATCTGCACTCCACAATTACGTGCCAGACAACTGAGGCAAATATATAACAAATCAAGTAAACTGACAAAAAAAAAACTAATCTCAAAAATCACAACTGCTTTTCAAACACCATGGCATCTGTAAAGAATATCCCACACCTTCATACATTCTTTTTGTTCTAAAAATATATCAAATGACAATACTCCATTCTAAATGCATTTTAGCCAACAAAGGATACATTCACGTATCACAGTTACCATTGTGGATTCACTTGTTGACTAATCCCAAGACTACGGTAGTGAGTTTATAAAAAACTCCATGCAAAATAGAGTAATTTTTAAATAATAGTCAGAAGACAGCTGACCATATGTTCAGTCGTACTTGTTCTCCTTGATTGTGTATTTGTTCCCACAACCTTATTTGATTTGCCTATTAAGTCACTTTAAACTTTGCCATTTTAATCCCCTACTCAGTAATGGCTGGAGAATCTGGCATGCTGATAGTTTGAAGAACCACTTTGTGAGAGAATATAACTTGTAAATTTCTGCGGTTTTGGCTTTTGGTTCTAACTGCTATGCGGGGAATTTTACGTGCATAAAAACATTTCTATGCTAGTTCTCTCTCTAATGAAGTTCATGTCATCTTGTTTGTAAAATGACTTACATCAAAAAGCTTGCTGGCATTAGTTCATTTTTCTTCTATTACAATCACTTCCAAACTTCAGTTATAATTTTACATTGTCTATTTAACTTCTTCAATACTTCCTCAATATTAAGGAAAAAAGATTCAATGCTGTCATCATTATATCCATCAGGAAATAGTTTGCACTCCAACACTTTGTCAGCCCAGAGACAGATTTACTGAATCCAGCTAAACTGGAGACTATTAAATCCCCAAACATTAATCCTCTCCATTCAACAAGAGCTTTAGAATGAAACATAAATACTCCTGTTCAAAGGCTTGTGTATGGAGTCTAAGTACAACAGAGCACACTGAAGATCATTAGACCAATGATTTAAAAGCAAAAAAAGTTCAATGGTGAAGCTTTATTTGCCTATGCCACTGTACATCATAGAAGCATAGAATGATTTAGGTTAGGAGAAATGTTCAATGGTCTTCTATAGCAAGGTCCAACTAGAGTAGACTGCCAAGAGCCATGTCCAGTGGAATATCTCCAAGGATGGAGACTCCACAACCCTCTCTTGGCAGCCTGTTCCAGTGCTGACCACCCTTGGGGTGAAAAGAATTTTTAGTATATTCTGTTGGAATTTTCCATTTTCTGACTTGTGTATGTGCACCTCTTAGAGGAGCCTGGATCCATCTTCTCTACACCCTCCAACGTTTGCCTTTCTCAGGATGTCAGGAAACTACTCCAATCTTCCAAATTCCAAAGACAATCGTGGCCTTGCAAGAACATCATCCATTTCTCAGCATGCTCAAATGGCCGTAATGATTACTTACTATCTCTACATCTGTTGCTGCTAAATCACTTCTCCCCACTCTCAGCAGCAGGCATAGCTGCCTTTCCCAAAGAGCCGGTGTCCATCCATTACAGCACTTCAGCCACCCGAGCTGCATCTCCACATCTTTGTAATCCCAATGAGATCATGGCTCTGCAGCTGTCCACAGATTCCTGATTCCTTTTGTTTGCCCCTTGCATTGCATGCATTTGAGTGCAGGCATTTGAGATGTTCTCGCATTGTCACTGCTTTCCCAGGGGAAGTAACAGATCCTCCCTTCTCATGCTGTCTCCCAGCTATCCCTCTTCTCCTGTCATGCTAGTGGCATGGCCACTTTTATTCTGGTATCTAAATCAGGTAGTTAGTTTCCCTGGAGCAATAGTGTAAGCGTTTTTGGAGGAATCTTTCTCTTTCCAAGATGTACAAGGCTTTTGAATTAAGAGTTGCATGAGGTATGTCAGAGGTGGGTAGCTGAAGAAGCCCACACAGAAATGTCAGTGTTATTTCTAACAGTAAATGACTACTTAATGCTAATATTGGACAGTATTTCCATCACCCCACAATATTCCAAATAAACATCCTAGTCTTTTCAGGCTGAAGCAGCAGAGGATTCTTGGTCATGTATCAGTGCAAAAAAATATTGCAGAATTAATCCATTGTTCAAGGAAGAATAGGACAAAATGTTTTAGTTAAAGAAATAGTTATCCAAGAAATAAAATAAAATTAAAGGTTCATTAATGTGAAAAAACATGAATATAGGAAGCTATATCCCTGATACACAGCCCTAAAGAGTCAAAGACAAGTCAAGTTACACTTGACCTGGAGTGATTGATAGCAACACACATACAGAGACAAATAAATCTGGGAAAGTAAGAAAGCAGTTTAGCAAAGTGAACTATCTTAGGAACTGCTGATAAATCTTGATTGAAAACCGGTTCAACATTGTTGAAGTCAGTGGAGCTATGCTGGTACATTCCTCCAAAAGGTCAGATTCCCACTGTCATCCCCCCTCTAGCTTTCCAAGATGTTTCTTTCTTTTGCCATTACGTCTTGAAATTATTCCGTTTTCTAAGCTACTTTCAGCCTAACTCCTTTCTTACCCTTTGCTCTATCTGAACTTAACAAGAATCATTTCCAGAGCTTGTTTAACAGCTGAACCAACATTTATTAGCAGAACAAGAGCAGAGTCTTATTTTGTCTGATCAATAACAGTTTGAAACAATTAGGACTCAATGAACCACAGCATCACATACTTTGCTTACTACTATATTGTTGCCTGGCAAACTCTTAAGATCATGCTTAAGGCATTTTAAACGTATACTTAACATGGATATTTTGTTATCCTTGAGGTCATTGAAGCTACATAGTACAAAACAAATGTAATACCTTGTAGTAACATATTCAGGCATATGTAGAAAACTAATACATCACTCAAATTAAAAGGTATGCTTTACCTCAGCCACTTCGCTGAACAGTAGTCTTCATCAAAAAAGAAAGCTCATTGGTTGAAAGCATATATGTCACTTATGGTTGTCACTCTCCTGCATCAGTGGAATTCATTCCTATGATAAATCATTTTTCTGGACATCACTATTCAACTTACAAATACTATGAAGATAAAGCAGCAGAAACAGTATTTTGTGTTAAAAAAAGATAATCATCTATTTGAAACTGAAGCATCTTGTTGGCTGTGAAACTTACAGCTGCATAGCAAATTCAGCTTCTTCAAAATGGAGAGTATGTTGCTGCTTATAAGGATAGTTGATTGTCATCTGAAGTTTAGAAACTAAAAGCTAAGTGTTTTGTTCTCTGAAAAAATTTATCAGTAACTCTTTCTTGTAAAAATGCAGTATATCATTGGATTATGTTGCTGACTTTCCCCTCCAACTCCTCTCTAGGGGAAAAGCCAGGCCCTTTTGAAACAGTGGAGATAGAAGTGACAGTGAAGAGCTGTTAGAAGAATATTTTGCCAAGTGACATCTACTTACTAGAGTATCAGGCAACTTTATTGTGCAACCACAGCTTTAATAAGATGTGACCAAAGCTCGGGAGCATTTGGCTATGAATACGTATTAGTACAGTTTCAAAGCAGAACAATTCTTACATCCTATTTTATTCTCCCAGCAGCTCTTGATAGTAGAAATGAAACAAAGCTGAATCATCTTAGCATTGGCAACTAACTTGAAAGGTTTAAGAAATGAAACACCAAAAATCGTGAAATTCAATGCAACAAAGTCAAGACAAAAGACCACTAGAAGTGAACACAACAGGACCATGGCAAGTTTAGGCTCCAGCCTTAAATCCTAAATTCTCAAACTTAGTGGCTTACCAGTATATGGAATCAAACGTACTGTTAAGCTACATAAGCATCAACGTATCAATATCAATATTGGTCCAGAAAACTGGTTTATTTTGTTTTTCCCTTCGTTACTGTAAAACTATGATTCTGCAATCCATGAGGAAGTTGTTTGTATGTATGGAGAAAACATCCCTTAAATATTTGTGGCTCACACTCACAAGGGTATCTAGGGATTTAACTATAACGAGTAATGGGAGGAAGAAACAAAGGCACTCTTGTGGGTCTGCCATTCATTTTATGATTTCCCAGGGAAAACGAGTTTAAATTTGGGCATACATATCACTGCACTCAAATGGTGGAATGAAAAAGAACGACAGGCAGCAAGTTGGCCACTCTGAAAACCAACAGGGTAGAAGACACATCATGCACAGGAGGTTAAACTTGAGCTAAATGGAACCTTATAAAAATTCAACATAATTCTTAATTCTAAACACAGAATTTCAACTATTTTCCATTTGTATTGCATTTAAATTGGGTTTGTGATACAGTCCAAATTCATGAGCCAAAATAACAGATTATCAGTTTGGTAAAACTGGTAAAAGTGAAGTTACTAGAAACATGATTTTTGAGTGTTCTTACTTTTTCATCCAGCTCCTAAATACCTTGACTTGCTGTCTGGACATGAGCTTCCATTCTCTCGTTTATAGGTCAGATTCTTTTTTTGTTTGTTTGTTTTCCCCAATTGAACTCAAAGTTCCATGTTTGTTTCACAGATGGTATTATCATTGTTTGAAAATGAATATACTGCTCGTGAAAGAGAGACAGCTGACAGCATTGGAAACCACATCTTCAAGTCATAGGACAGAGAAATTGGGCAATGGTTGTACTACTGTCTGTGCCAATTCTCTTTCCAGGACTGTTCAGGATATATAATTCATTTTCTATCTATTCTCTGAGCTGTTCTGGGATGTTGTTCTGCATGCCCTTACTCCACTGCAGCAAGCTATTAACTTCAAAGATATGACAAACGAGCAGTCCTACAGAAACTAGTGAAAATCTTTGTGCATAGAAAAAAAAAATCACATATTTAAATCCTTCATTTTATCTTCTGAGATTTTTAGTAAGACATCAAGTCACAGCCAATATATTTGAGTTTTTTTTAGATTAGCTTTTCTGGCAAATTGGGACACCAGCTCCATTTCCATACAGCATTAAACACCGATCCGTTGGCATCTGCTTTTCTCCAATATATTTAAACCTAAAAAGCTACTTCTAGGGGATTCTAGGTCAAAGTTTCTTCTATTACTCAGCTATTGTTTTCCAATGCCACCTTTAGAATACATTAACCCTAGCAGTAACTACTGTGCAGCCAAACTGTCATGTCTTCCATTTAATCACTGGTTCCCCATCTTTATCCCATTAGGATTCAGGAAACCCAATCAAATTTCCTAAACCAAACAGGATTAATCTTCAGTGTCATAACTCCTTCTATCCAGGACCTATCATCCCCCCTGCCCCCAAGAAAACTAGTGGACTTGGAGAATTAACAATAAATACCTCCTAGCAATCACCAAGTGGTTTTAGCTAAGACTGTATTTTTCCATCTGGGTGTCCTTCAGTAACACAGCTGTACAGAAAGCCATTACACATCCTGTCTTTAAGAGGAAAAAGAATTACATCTGTTTATAAATAATTTGACAGTCTTAAGCTAAATGCATGATATCAAAGGATGAGAAAAAAGAAGCAGAATATGCCAGAGGGGTAAAGATTTATTAGAACTGGAGCTCTACAAACCATTGGTAGTTATAGTGCAAGAACGTGGAGCACTGACTCACCACTGTAAATCGCTGTTTGAGAGCAGCATGGGGGAGTGTCTCTCTGAAGCACAAACATTTGCTCCTTGCTTGGTTTTTTTTTATGAGAAGCATAAACTCAACACCAAACACCTGCTTCACTACATCTTTCAGGCTTTTCACTTCGCATACCTTGCCTATGTCCTTTGTTTTCCACAGGATTTCTCCTATGATCTCATATCCATTTCTCTTATCTTCAAAAGTGATGTCTGTAAATTGTCATAGGAGTCACATCATCACACAACTCTTCTACTAACAATTTCAAACAAAAACTAGGTTTGATCCAGGCTGCCCTTAGGACAAGATGCAAGAAATCATCTTACTTTATTATTTGTGACTATCATATAATAGCTATGCACAGCGAGATGCACTGTCTCTCAAAGACAGGTATAAAAATAAATGATTGCTCCTCCTTAGTGGAGCTACTTAGAGAAAGTCTTGGCCTTGAAATACAAGGTCTGGGATTTCTCCTCCTTTTTGCCTATTTCTGTAACTGCTAACAGTCTAGTTTATGATAATACATGGTGTTAAAGAATAAAAGCAACTGGTCAAACAGACAAAGTCCACTGACAGCTTGAGTAACAACTCAAGAAACCTGCTATACATCAAATGTGAAATAAGGAAGCTGGTCACTGGCAGTGCAGATGCAAATAAGTAGGCTGCAGCCAGACAGCTGCTTATTTTCCAGTATGCACTGGGCAAAAAAGCATACAGCTGCAGAGCTGTTTGAAACCTATTGTTTCCCAAAGCAAAGTACCTCTTCATGAAGAAAAACAGTTTATAAAGGAAATCAGGGACCCCCCGAGGCAATTAACGGGTGAGCAACCTGAGTATATTAGACAGGGAAAGACTGCTTTCACAAATAGAGTTGACATACTCAAGGATGCAATCTCAACAGGGCTGAACCCGAAGCAAAAATCACTAAAAATAAGAATTGAACAGGCATCAGACAAAGAAAGTATTCACTACCCCTTGATGAACAGATGTTAGACAAGTGACCAGCAAGCACTCACACACACAAAAATGTAACACATCAAAGTATTAGAACTGGAGTAGAAGGTAGCAAAGCCACCCATACAGCAGTTGCTCAGAAACTGTAGACTACATGACACAAAAAGAGTGTTCTACGCTATGAAATGGAAGAAAGCAAGCTTTCACCACAACACCTAATAGGTGAATAAAAAATATAACAGTAAGTGGCACAACTCTGAAGCCTTTCACATTAAGAGGAACATTATAATCTGGAGGCAGGGCGATCAGGCACATAGTAGAAAAAACTAGCCAGGCTCTAGTTATATATGATTTTTTTTTCCTTCAAAATGGAACTGCCTAAATCAGAGAATTGCTCCTATCAGCACAGTCATGCCTGATGAAAATACAGCATGTGATGCATAAAAGCAAGACAATGATATCATCTGCAATCTGAAGGTATCCTTCAAGCCACTCCTTGTGTGCAAGAAATCTGCCGAGTCTGTCAGAACCAGAACAAGTGCAGTTACCAAGTGAAATGGCTGCAGCTGTAATCACAGCAGCCATATTCACTAAAGCCAGGAGAGAAATTCAAGAGTAGGGGAAAAAAAAGTCACAGTATGTTTAATACTATCATTAAGCAGGAGTCTTACTAATGACAATTCCAAACATTTATTTTTTTATTAGCAGTTAATAGAACAGTACTTTGATCAGGCACCATAAGGGATGAATACATTCTCCAGGACACTGCTCTTTGATCACTTTTTAGGGGTGTGCTGATCTGTGGCACTGATAGCAAGATCTGACTTCGAAAAGCCTTTTTAATAATGATAATGGCAATGAAAAGCAGCTTCATTTACTTTATCCCACATGAATCTCCATTACTATGAACAACCTAAGCCATGACAATGCCGGTGGTGAGTAGCCAAGCAAAAGCATGAGCCATGTTCTAACAAACCTATTAAGAAAGGAAAATTAATAAGATCACATCTCAGTACCATGGTACTCACTCTTTTCATGCAGCTATACAATATATACATATCAGCTTCTGCACTCCTGTGTTAATAAAGAAGCTGCAGGTTTAACCTGGACAGCCTCTTATCTGTTCACATCTGCAGTGCTGCTCTTCTTCCCCCCGCTGTTTTCTCTTAAAGGATGCCAAGAAAGCAGCATTTAAGTCTTTTGTCTTCTCTTTTGCAAATCCTGCACTGTTATCAGTTCCTGAGCAGAGAGAGTTTCCTGCCAGGCACCATGCCCAAAGCCTTGGCAGTCAGAAAGGTTTTAACTCATTCCAGGACAGATTTGAGTATTTTGCACTGAACGGAAATGAGATTGGTCACAGAAGCCCCAACAACTTGAGAAGTTTCAGAGAACTTACTGAAATAAATCTCAAACTGTCTTTCTGAATAGCCTCTCCTACCGATTTTATCTCTCATCATATAAACCCACTTTTCCCTCATAGCACACTCTGAGCAACTCCACTAGCATTTCATTGTCAAACTTATTGGGGAAGCAGGGAAAGCATCTCCAGGTCTAATTGAAAGGCCAGTCATCTCCTCATACCCAACTCCAAGTGGTACAAGTAAGGCTTGGATGTGTCATCACACTATCGTTTCTATAGGCTCAACTCAGCACTGACAGACCTGTGGTCGCTTTTGTGCTGTTACAGTGTATGGCACTGTAAATTTTAACCCACCATAGGAATAACTTACTGTAGCACTTAACACCCCACCCCTTCAAATTAAAACCAAGCTGTGCAGTAGTGAGCCACCTTTGATAATTCAACCATCATTTATACCAAATCTGAATTCACATATAGTGTGAAATATGCATTTGGCTAAGGCTTTAATGGTTTTCTGAAAAAATAAAACAAACATACAATGTGGATTCAGATTAAAATGGTGTAAATAGAAGTTAATGAATATTATTACTCGAGTTATTAGAACTTTCTGCTTGAAAAAATTTAATCTAATATTCCCATTTTTAGCAATGCCAACAGCACTGGGGCATGCAGTTCAATAGTTCAAAGTTACCAGCTTTATAATTGCTTTCTACAGACCTTAAAAAAGGCATTTATGTTTCAGGATATAACTGAATGGAATGAATTACCCATAGTCACTTCAAATGCAAGAAACAAATTATTACTGTGCTTAGGTACCTACATACCTTCTCCTTTGAGGAACACGAAGAACTAAAAAGCAGGGTAAACAAATGAGAGAAAATTCTGTAATCAAAGAATTAGGAAGCCTTGGACACTTCCAGCTCAACCACTATTTTTAATTAAAAAAAATTAAGTTGAAATTTTTAACTGATACAGATTTTCATTAATAGACATTATAAAGCCTGAATTGCACTTCAATTGCTCTTACTTATGCTTTGTGCACTCAGTAGAATATGACAAGTAGGATTCTGTCACCTCTTAATGCAGCTCACTTTGGGCAAAAGGTGTTGCTAGCATGCTGTCTTCAGGTTAAATGATATTATAATATATTGAAAAATGTTTTAACTTTGTCAGTTCATACTGCATTCACAGAGCATGTCACTGGAATGAGGAATTATTTTGTTCTCGTACTGAGAGTTGTCTTGTTGACAGTACTATCAGATTTACCCTTTCAGTGGTGGTCACAGGAATACCTGAGTGACCATCTATAGGAAGAACACATTGTTTTCTTGGCAACTATAGTGACCGCTTTGTATCTTTTAATAATTTAAACTATTAAAATAAAAGACACAAATATTAGCCCCAGTAGGAGAAAACCCTAGGCAACTAGTCGAAGAAGTAGTCTTTAAAAAAAAAAACCCACACCACAAACAAACCCATAAACACATTGGCAGTTATTTTAGGGGAAAACTCAGCTTTCTTTAAGCCTACAAGCAAGCAATCTAGTCCTCACCAAGACAACTTGTCTTCTTCCAGTTGTCAATATAGCTTTGGTCCATTAATGAAAACTTCTTTACAATATTCAGGAAAAAAAAAAGGATACCATTCATAACACAGGTTTGTGTTAAGTTCATCAAAGGGATTGACCATCAGTCAACTCAGGGTCCACTATATTCACCAGCCTGAGCTCCTTCACATAAAGTACTAGCCTCAATTCTGCATACACAGAAGCACGCGCCTATTCTCTGCAAAGTCACAGCAGATTATAGATGAATCACACAGAACAAGTGCAAATAACAAATTTGAATATGAATATCCATAATGGATTAAGTTGCAAATTTATACCTGCAACTCTGCCACTGGACAATAGTCTCAAACCAAAAATCATTACTTTAATCAAACATACTTTTCCAGTCTGAATTGCTCACCATTCAACATTCGCATAAATTAAAGAATCGGAGAAATACTTGTAACTCAAATATGTAGGAGCAGATTGACACAAGTTACTATCACATAATCAGTCCAAGTTATTTCAAAGGCCTTGCTTCAGCCAAGGTAATTTGGCCTCCAAATCTTAAAGGTTTTCTGAGATTTGTGGAATTCCCAAGAGATGGGAGGAGGTAAAAAACGAAAGATCATCCTTGACCTAATACAGCTCTGCATGTTCTTACTTCACTCATCTACGTCAATACCAAAAGTGCCATTTATAAAATGAAAACCCCACAATTTTCACTGAGGCTATTATTGAGATAATTGCCTCATAATTCTGTGTTCAAATGCCATGACCAATGGCTCCGTGAACTTTTAGGAAGGAGGAGATATAGTTTCAAAGAGATGGTGGCCCTTTCTTTCCCATATCTGACATGAAAAAAAAAATTAATTGAAAGACTTCTGAAATTTGTAAAGAAAGTTGTGGAGCAGAATGGGGACCACAGACTGACTTTTCCATGGAGTACCAGGACTGTATGTTATATCCCAGAAAACAACAAGAATCTGTGTGCAGCCCCAGTGTTGTTTCCTTTTCCAGTTTAGTTTATTTCTATGCAATATAGCAGAAATTTCAAGACCACCTAAGCTTAAACGAAATGTTTAACCTGCAAGTCTTCCTTACTATATAGACCAGTAAAACTTGCATTGACTTCTATGGGGATTTGAACCAAAGAGCCCTTTTGAAATTATCTTTGCGGAAAAGCTCAGATTTTTCAAAGTTAACTACAAAATTTGGAAGTAAAATCATATTTAGGAGGTACATAACTCCTTTTTGTGGTCTTGAAAGCTCACCGGTACAGACTGAATCAACACTTCAACATTGCTAACCACTCCTGAGAAATTGCTTCAAGGGTTATGTTTATAGTGAAATATCCAAGTATTACTTCTTTCCTTTTAGACCACTGTGCATCATGAAAGGAGAACATGTATCTCTGCGTTTCTGTCAAGAGACTTGGGATCAGGCTACTGTCTCAATGGTCCGAGAAAAATCTTTTTCTGTTTGGGTACACTTCTGACATCAACAGGTGATAGCTTGCATGAACGCACTGAAATCCAGAGCACTGATACAAGCGTAGAATTTAATTATGCACTGAATATTCACTGAGTGCTCATTTTGAATATCAAAGCCTTCCAGGGAAAGATTTTTCATTTCACTTACACCAGTGCAAAACTCAAGTATGTACAGTGGGTGTTGGTTTTTTTTTCCCCCCCTGTTGTTTCTAAATTTCACTGATGTAACTGACAGCAAATTTAGCTGAATATTTCTGAGACAGTACACTTCAACAGTATGGCCATTGCACACAGTCTGGTCATATAAATAGGAATGGTTCTGTTTCAGGAGCAATATATAAATATCCCCCATACTTGGAAACACTGACTTTTAACCAAAGGTCTTCTGCCAAATATAGATTTGAAGATACTGTTTGGAAAAGCTAAGAAAAATCTACTTATAAATAAGAGTTGTTATATTTTACATGTTTTAATACAGACAATTCTCCATTTTTTCAATTTGAATACAAGGATCGTGTAGAGCAAGTTCGGTTAAATTCCAGATATTTTAACTGATTTTATTATTTATGCAGGTGTGTGATGGAAGGATGAGAACAAAAAAAATACCATTTAATATGCTAAAACGTTCATCCAACAGAGAATTACAAAGAGGACAATGATGAAAGACACATTTGATTCTAACAGATTGAACCATTTCTCCTGGAGGAAGGCTGTGGGCTTCCCAAACTGTACAGTAGGTCCAATTTCAGAGGTTTTGTACAGACAAATGCTCCTAAGCGTGGAAGATTCAAAGTGCAAAAGTGCAGACAGAAATGGAGCCAGTCAGCTCCAGAAGGGACAAGGCACTGCTGCAAATGCCAACTCAGGCTCCTCTATCATTACAGCTAGATTAATGTTGGAGAGGGTGGTGGGGGGGAAATTCCCTTTACATCACATAGTACTGCATCAGTGTCACAAAAGCCTGAGGCTAAGCTTCCCAAGGGAGAGAGCTCTAAAGCGAATAGTCTGGAAAAGAATGTAATCCCACCTAAGCTTCCTGTGCCTCATGGAGAAGCACAACAACAGCAGTTCTTTAAGGAGAGCTGTTGAGATTTATTTTTTTTTTTTTGTGGTTAAAAAGGCAGAGAGAAATACGAAAAATCTTGTACTTTCCTGAAATTATGGGAAAAAAAAAGAAAAAGGGAACAAAACCTCAACAAAAGCCCAAAAGCAGTAGAATAGACAAATCTACAGCCAATTACAGATTATATTGGATTTTCTTATTCTAATGAGGAATTTTTCTTACATATAAGGATTGATATTCACACTGGACTTCCATGTTATCCTCTTTTCCTCCTCTTCTCTGCTGAACAAAGTAACACAAAAATGATCAGTTTAGATCAGGTCAAGGTACCATCAAGTTCAGTGAGAAGGCACATGACTCTTTGATTTCACCATCACTGAAGAAACTGAAGACTGGAAGAAACATCCATTTCTGGACTGAATGCTAATCAAAGAATCAAAACCAAATACTAGGGCTTAATCTTCGCTGTTTCGGGTGAAAGCAAGTCAACAGTGGCATCCCCCAGATACTGGTCTCTGTGAACATCCTCAATGACCTAAAAAAGGGAATGGGGAGAGGAGTCCAAGCCTTTCCAAATCAAATGCTTCAGCTTACAAGGAGGAACTCCAGAAGAACCTCACAAAGCCAAGAAAACAGGCATAAAGGCGACAAATGAGCTTCAGTGGAGATAAACACGTGGTAGTGCCCCTGAATGCCATAACCTAATGCTGGACCTAACAGTTCCAGCTGACAACGGAAAACTTCAAGCTACCACTTACAGCACTGCAAAACCATCCACCCACTGCGCAGTGGCAGCCAAAAATGTCACAGAATAGATGCTGGGCATTGCTGGGGAGGAGTTTTAAGAGCGCCATTGAGCAGCATCATTTTGCTAGGATACTGAGCCCTGGTGTACAGTGTGCAGTTTGGGTCATCTCAAGGAAGACACAGTAGATGGAGCTGGGGAAGGTACAGAGAAGGGCAACTGAACTGAACAAGGGGAAGTAGTAGCTGCCAGCACTGACCCAGCAGGACATTTATTATATTTTTATGGCCTCAACCACACTTTCGTTCCATAAAATATGAGATTGTGTCTGAAAATGTTTCTTCGTGTTGGTTTGATATTTATTACATTTAAAATGCAATGGCTATCATCCACCATCTTTTTCTGCATAAAGAGAAAAGAAGAACACCCAATTCATCTTTTTCCACACCATTCACTGTCTTACAAATTTCCATATTCTGCACTGAACATCTTAAAGGTAAAGGGTTCCTATTGCATCCTCTGAGTTACCTGAAATTCTTCTACATATTTCTTTATATAAGGCAATTAATACTACCTTCTCTTACAGATGGTTTTATATAAGAGACATTAGGAAGCTGATTGTCACTACACTGCCACTAAACTTGAAAAGCATGATTACACCCTGAGCAGAGTTTTCCACTGCGTTGTCTACTAAGACGTCCAGGTAGGCTTCGAAACTATTCATCATTTAAACCATACAATGTAAATGTTCCCCTCCGCTGCTTGACCTTGCGTTTATGAATACTGAACATCCTTTCTCATACAGATCTCAAATATCTCACAGACTTGTCTGGCAAAGAATAAGCAAACAATAATCTTCTGGATTCTATCCTAACTTTTGCTTTCCCCTTTTCAAGATCATGAGCAAATATTGGGTTTCATATGGAAATCTAAGGTATTCCTGTCGCATCTATTCTCTCCCTTACTTCTAGGTTTTTTTCCTCATCCTTCCCTAGGCAAAACTACCATGGGTCTTCCAATTGTCTTGTTCTCCAATCCTAAACAAACTAAATATTAGAAACAAATTTTTTGTTAGTTTTTCTATTTTCTTTATCCCCCCCCCCCACTTTGTTTGAGTTTTATTTAAACCACTTGAGCCAGCTATCCTTTCTGATGACCACAAGTTGCTATCAGTTTTGATTAAATTATCTGTGAGCTGATCACCTCCTATATAATTCAAAAATACTTGTATTTCTCAGCCTTTCAGTGTAAGCAGAACAGTTACCTGTCCACATGCTAAATTAGGCTATCACAGTGTGTGAAGCCAAATACAATCTTTGTTGCTTTGGTGGATGATGACCTATATGCTTAGCACAAGTATAGAGTGGCATGCCAAGCAAAATATCAAGAATTTAATTTACCTTAGCTGAAATTAATTTTGAACATTTGATTCCGATTGGCAAGTAATCAAATTTATTTTTGTAAGGAGAAAATTCATAATCACAACAGGTATACATAAGGATGGCCTACTACCATTTCTTTAAGAAATACAAATTTTTGAATCTAGTTTTTAAGAATTGAGTTGGGAAGTTATTTTCAGTTACAATTTTTTTTTAAAATCACATTTTGTTTCTCACATAATACTAAACAAAAACCTTATATTGCTATAGTTCATGGTAATAAGTATCTTGGCTCACTTAACGTTAGGTCTATCTGAGGAGGGAATATATTATGACTCCAGTGACACTGCTGAACATATGAAATCATTATAAAGACGCAGTGAACTGAGAAACTCAAACCAGCTCTGGATATATGTGTTTTACAAATGGATACAAATTCCTTAAAGGAAGGTTCATTGTCAGAGATGTTCTTCATGCCAGATGATACCCATGCACAAACTACTTTCAGTGCCAGTAATCAGACTGGGAGAAGGTGCCTCTAGTAACAAGCTGGCAGCTAGAGTACTTTGAACTCATGGACTTTGAGTTCTTTTCAGTTTTGGTACTGAATTATGTTTTGCCTTTCCCTAGTGAGAAAAAGAAAGTAGCAACATATTAATGAACTTTTGGAAAGTCAGGTATTTCCACGGCTGCTGTTTCTGTCTTAGGGTTTATCTATAACTGTCTTACACTGCCCTTTTCAATTAAAGAAAATTCCATATTTAAAGAAATATTAGTTATCAATGTAATCCTACAACACAGCTTAGAAATACTCTAGGTGGTTGTTCTATAGTAGCTCTTTAGAAGGAAGAAAAAAAAAAGAAACAAGAAAAGAAAGGAGTTCCTCTACTACATAGTTGAAGTTCAAATAAATAAAATCTAAAGTAGAAAATAAATGTTGGAAGATTGGGACAAATCAACCTTTTAATTTAACAAAATAGCCATAAATATTCCTCACATTAAGTTTAAAATAAAATCTGGAAGTGTGTTAACTTCAATTACTACCAAAAAACCCAGCTGAACTGAATTATCCTATCAACTCCACTTTATGGTAGTTTGAAGAAACTACACTCTAAACAGAGAAATAACACACTGCTAGAATTTCTCTAAGCAAGATGTAGTAGCAACCTGTGCTAAAATAACATGGTCCAAATTGCTTCTCAAGAAATAGCATTTGTAGTGGAGAACCTGTATTTTGATCTGGGTGCCTGGTCCATTTTGATATTTTTTTTTATTCTTTTTAAAAGCACCAAACTACACTTTTGGTGGTTATAGATTCATACAGATCCACTTTCAGAAAGAAGCTCTAAAGCAAGCCGCATACTTGTAAAAGGAAATAAACAAAACTCTGCACATTTTAAACACAGGTACAGAAGGTAATAACAAATTGTAGGTAGGTACATTGTTGTGAGCCTTGTAGAACAAAAGCAGTACTGAACTTTAGGTGGCATCCAGCTAAGGTGAGAGAGGTCTTACAGAACAAACATTGTTTTGCACGTCACATGGTATTAAAAAAATATATGAACTACTGCATGTTAGCTATGTGATTTTTAAATGCTATTAAAAACCTAGGATGAAACTAAAATTCTACATCAGAAGGGAGAAAGGATGGACAAAGCAAGTTAATCTTAACATTCAGTAATACTTAAAGACTGCTCGTTGACATTTAACTCTGATCTATATGAGATTCTTGATCATATCTATGCTGCACTGCAGGAGTGCTTCAGTGTAAACCCTATAATCTTGCTCCCCAGACCAATTAGCTCAAGGCAAAGACCCTCCTCCGCTGGCAACTAAATGCCTACAGGAAGCTAAGGCACACTAATCTCGTCCTTACACACACGAAAGAGCTGCCAAGGAACATATCTGGATCTGGGAGCCAGACGGAACACCTGGGACGTGCCTTAGACGCAGTCAGTGTGTGGCATCATACCACAGCACAGCAGATTTGCTCTTCTGTATTTGTTCTGAAATGAATTAAGTATTTTCATTCAAAGAAAGTGGGAAAGAAAAGTCAAAAGCGGAAAGCCTGCCAGAGGTCACTATAAAAAAACTGAAATTAAGCTGCAGGATTAGTTACATGTCTATAGGAGATGAAGTTTTCATTAATGTACTAACTATATATACTTATTATTTATCTATTGATTAAATATGTATGACAGGGTTGGGGGCGCAGGGATGGGGATGGAGGGATAGGGATGGAACAGGGGGACGGATGGGCCAGAACAGAACAAAAAAAAAAAAAGAACTTGCCATCATTCAGGTTAAGAGAAGGTGGCGAAGAGTACATTTAGTCTAGTCATTCTAAGAATAGAAACTCATAATCTATCTTCACTGCTAGATATTTTAATGGCCTGCAGAATATATCTAACTATGTAGAAGAGAAGCCTTAAAGAAAATGAAATACTTGGGGAAAAATATGATCTAATTAAAGCATCTACAAACACATTTCAGAAATGGGATAGAATATTTAATTTTGTCAGTAACATCTGCAGAATGTTTTAATATGAGATACGTATAACCCTTTGGACTGCCAGATTGACAGACTATGTCAGAATGTTTTACAAAATACATCAATTGGTACAACAACAGTTTGAAGCAATGCATATCATTCCACTGAAAAAATAAAATAAAAATTAAAAAAAGAAATCAAGAAATTTTGACTGGTTTTACTTTGCAGTGTTCCTGAACTCTGCCTTATCCCAATGGTACTTTATATTGGCAATTATAGAGATACTGTAAATTATAAAGATATTATAAAAGGTACACAGATTTTAGTTTTTCACATGAAATTTTGACAGCTTTAATTTCAGAAGTGGTTTCTTGCTTTTGTGGTTTGGTGTTGGGTTTTCTTCATTCAATGAAAGATACTTCTTTTTCTTGAGACTTTGCCTACTATTTCATGTTCTTTTTCCTGAGGGCAGTGTATCAGCTTAAAGAAAACACCAGGCTACAAATGTGCATGTAGTTCAAACCTCTCTCTTCTTTGCTATTAATTGGTATAAGGTTGGATAACACTAGAGGTAACAGCACAGGTGAGAACACAAACATACAGCTGCATACTGGCAACATGAAAAAAAAGAGTGTAGGCTTTATTAATTGCTCTAGTGCTACACTAAGCACATTCTGAAACAATGTCGAGATTGCTTTACCTACATGCAAAATTTTGGCAAGACCATTTTCTCAAGTACTTCATTCTGAAAAAAACGTAAAATTTAAGTTTCATCAACCTTTGTTTAATTTTCCCATATGAAACAGTAATTCAGGACACTGTTTTGACTAAACAGATCTCCCTAGGGGAAATGGGACCTGGGTGGGGATTAACACACTGCATGCAGATGCAGTGAACCATTCATACAGAAACAAATGTAAAATGTTCCAAGAGATTAAGTAGGGGACACAGAGGCCAGGGCCACCTGCTTGAAGCAATCCATAGTGTCCTTAGGAGAATCAAAGATATGGGTCAAAATCCTGACACACAGCTCTTCTGGCAACCGCGTCACAATCCCTCTAACTACATGTGATAGGATTTTAGAGTAAAGCATTGTGCTCAGGGTGTAGTAGGATTTACCACTGCAGGATTGCTATTAATTCCTTTAGAAAAATTATTTAATACCAGCCCAACTTCAATTAAAAGTTCACTCTACTAATTGCCTTATCTTCATATGCTAGTAATTCAGGATATTTAATATTGGTTCATTCTCATACTAAGTATTCCTGTAGTTTCTTGTTTCCAAATACTTTACAGAAAGCAAAATACCTAAATATCTTATCAAACCCTTCTTTCTCAAATAGAACAAAAAAAAAAAAGAGGTCAGTGACTTCCATACTGAGTAAGAGTACAATTTCTTAAGCTACCAGCAAAGCTACATAACTCACTCCTAAATCACTGTGAACACCATCAGACTAATCTAGAACAACTTGAAGAACAGTATACAAAAGTTAAATTTCCACTGCATCTGAAAACAATGGTTCAAACCTAAAACAACCCAAATACCATATACATACATAGGAGGATCCATGAGATTAGCTTTTATATTCACTCTTTTTCATCCCAATAAGCACAAGAGAGGAGAAAAGCAGAAAGGTGCATTCCTGGTTAGTCATAAACAAAAATCTCAGAGGAGGAAAAAAAGCTATGGAGAAAACCTGCTTCCCACAGACAGAATCTTCTCCAGTTTGCAAATGAGGAACAGTAAGACTCTTGATAAATAAAAGGGTTCTGTTTTCAGAGCTGTCAGCCTGGTATCCTCTATGATCATTAAATTAACTTCCATTTCACATTCAAAAGGAAAAAATCACCTGGAATTAATAGAAATAAAATATAAATTTGTCCTGCTTCCTGCAAGGTGACCACTTATCACACATCCCATTGATATTCCCTACAAGCCTGAAAATAAACTTCCCGACCCTGAAAGTAAACTTCAGATATACGTAAGGCTGAGAGCTTAATGCATGAGCATCTGTTCCCGCAGTTATTCCATTTAAAGCACACTCATTTCCAAACTGCAGTACAGGTGTCCTACGCTACCACTTCTAGAAGCTTCCTGTGTATAGAAATATTTTCCTTCTCTTATTACTTTTAATTGCATCATGTGGAATTACACTGAATAAAATATTGATTTCTAAGATTTGTGAAGCTTAAGCAATAATGCAGTTAGCAACACATCTGACTATTTTATCTCATCCTCTATAGCAATTTTATCAGCTTAAATATGTTAGCTCCCAGCATATGGCATGTTAATACACATGTTGTGGGAGTAATGCTTTCAATTTATCTACCAATAGTTGGCAGCGTTCACTGAGCTCTTTACAGGCATGACAGCAATTCAAGAGGATAGCCAAAAGCATCACACTGCCTGGACTAGGGTTATATGCTAAACTTCAATATTTTATCCAGGCACATAAGTCATTCCATGAAAATTAAGTTTACTTTTAAAATCTACAAGGATGTAAGACTTCCATTCTGCTTCCCTGTCTTTTTGATTGTTCAGGCTTATGACATTATCTTGTATTCAGCTCAAGTATACACGTCAGTACTCCTGGGTAGCCTCCTTTTCTGTATCATAGTTTCACTTTCTTCTTTACCATTCTTCCTGATTTAGATTCCCATTAATATCATCTCTCGTAAATATTAAAAAGAAGATAGCTGTAATAACTTGGCATACTTGTCGTATTCTCCCCCGATTTCGCATTGAGTGTGTTTGCCCAGACAGAAGCCTATGGAGCACCTCCCACTTATATTGGCATAATTGAAGACTTTATCATCCTATTACTTTGGTACATTAGTTTGTGTAATTTTAAACAGACACCTTTTGCTTCATACTGAACCCATGAAGTCAATATACAGATGTTACCAAGGGCAAAGATAAGTTGGCACTAACCAATTTTGAAAAATCCTAATCGAAAAAGGCAGCCTTCAGAGACTTCCATTTAATCTGATGGTTTTATGAACCAATTGCAAGCTTCAATTCACATCTTCCTTCCCCCAGTGTTCTGCAGAAATATATACACCTATGTATTTCTGCATCTATTTATATATCAATATGTATTTCTATACTTTTTATTATTTCATTCTTTTGGCTAAATACATGTCATTTCATATTTTTCTCCACTTGCTAACTTTACTTTGACAAGTCTTGACAGACAACAGGAAATGTTCTCTTGTGGCTTTCCTGCATTCCTTTGGGCCTGACTGCACATCCACAAACAAAGCAGTCATTGAAGTCACCTGCTTGCTGACAAAACAATGCCTAAAAAAAAAAAGCTACATGGCTGTTCAAATTACATCCAAAGAACTACACACAATCCAACATCATGAACCAGCACGTGCTTCAAATCAGAGAGGTGCTAACTTTGTTACCAAAAGTGCAAACTCCGACAAAACAAGTATTTTTTCTTTTGTGACCCTGGACTTGAGGCAGGGAAAAGGAAAGAGAATATGTCTCCATTCTGATCACTCTCCAAACTTCTTTCCCCATCAAAAGCCAAATGCTCTGGGTTAGCATTCTGGACCAAAATAGCAAACCTGTGCAAGTAAGAGAGACAGTATGAGCATAGGAAGTTAATTGGATAACGTGATACTGATCCTGCCATAAGGATAACAGCACAGGAACCACCACACAAATATGGTGGTTATTACCAGTAAGCGGTAAACCCCAAGCAACAGTACAGGCTGGGGACTGATTAGCTAAAAGGCAACTGATACATATACCAAAATGGACAAGGAAAAGGACAGAGAAAGGCAGGGCTGTGACACTTATACAGTCATACAACACCTATTCTATAATATTTCCTTATCTCTTAACATTAGGCTAGAAATACTTGGGAGAATGTATCTCCCTTTCATCTCCTTACAGCATTCATACAGGAAATAACCCAACGCATTTCACTTTCATGACATATATTGTAAGAGTAGTGTGAGAACAGCCATCTCCTTTCCCTGCTTCTTTCCCGTCATCCACTACAGACAGAAGCATTTTAATCTGGGCTACAGTTTTATATTTGCCAACATTTGTGAGACAGTGGGAAGAAATACTCCGATTTTAGATCAAACTAAAACAACCTCAAGACTGCAGTACTTTAGACCAGGGCAGCAGCTGAAAGCTGAAGCAAAATCTGCTTTCACATGTCTTGAAGTAAGGTATGAAATACAGACAAGCACCCTTTTCTGTTCCCAGACATTTCCTAATAAGTGAGCCAGCGAGCTTTCCTTTCTTTGCTTAACTTTGATCAAGATGTGACCCATCAAGACCAGGTACAAAAACATTCTTAAAGTTTAACTTATCTGAGCTTCAGGGCAGGTGTCTGCAGTCCCTCCTTCCTAAGCATCCGGAGTGGAAAACCTGCTGTTCTTTATTCCTAGCTAGCATGACCGGCTTTACTCGCACAGAAAAGCAAAGGTATGAGTGGAGAAACAGCCCATTTACATTTGGTTTTAAGGTGCACAGAAAGAGACAACCTTGAACTTCAGCTGTACAGACACAGCTATTGCCTGCATCATTCTCTGCATTTCGACAATTACTATTTCACCCATGGAATTTGGAAGGTTTACAAAATAGAAATGCATTTGCCCCTGATATACTATGTTAAAATACTTTATTGTGAAAATATACCGCTAGCAATACAAATCTTTAAAATACATAAACAAAGCTATCTAGCATTCTTACTCGATCAAATAAGAGATTGTCTTTTCATGCTATATCATCACAAGCGGACAATTACTAAATACTTGTCTCCAGAACTGTAACTACATTGGCAATTCATTTCAAAGCTTATGATGTATAACATAGAAAAAACTCAAAGTGGTCTAATCATTGAGAGCATAAGTTATTTTAAATGTCTGTACAAATCCATCACAAGTGATCATGGGAACAGTAGATGAGGCATACCGTACCTATAAAAAAATAACCTGAAGGGGTCTGGTATCATAAATTCTAACAATGACAACATGCCTTTACCTATAACAGTTTGCACTAAAGTTTAATTGTAATTATAATGATATGTATCATTTGAAAAGCAAGGAGAACTTGCAGTAGACACAGGACTAGCAAGCTGTTTGTATTTGATTTTGTAGGCATTTTTTCCAAACACTTTCATTAGAAAGTAATATTAAAATTGGTTTAAAAATTTCATATAAATTTACTGGGATAAACTCTTAGCAGACATCTAACAGAATTTATGTAAAACTTATTTTTTTTGTTTCTACTCTCAATTATACAGTACCAGAAAGAAATAAAATAATAAAACATCAAAAATCAACACCAAATTCCCAAAGTGATGTCACCCAGAAGGGTCATGTTATATGTAATATAAAAAATGCCAATTAGTCACTTGACACATGCAAGTGGTGGCTCTTAATGTAGTCCTGACGAATGAGGAAATACTTCCAGGAACCCTGTCTATTCAGGAAAGAGAACCAGCAAGAATTTAAACACGTTGGTTCAGTTAGAAATAGAAACCTGGAACAGTTCATTCAAACATGGAGCACTCATGAAAATATTTCTGCTCAGGAACTTATAATAGTATACCTGTTGCAACTCAATACTCCATCAACTTGGATTTGACACTGCAAAAACCTTGCAGTTGAAAACAGCAGCTTCATCGTCAAAACAGAGGTGGTGAAGGCAGGTTCAATAAACATTAAACAAGCACAGAAAGACCTACATTTTCTCGTGATTGTCTCAGAAGACATCTAGCAGCAAATGAGTCCTTCAAATTGGACCCATTATTAGGAGTTTTACAGACAGCTATTGCATTGAGCTAAGTGAGCATAGCCACCTAACTTTACCTTAAAACACCAGGTCTCCCATTACTTTCTTTGCTCTCTCGAAGCTAGAGCTGCACAAATAAACGATGATATTAAAGATGCATAAGAAAAAAGCCTAAAGTTTGGTCATAGCCTTGTACTGCAGGTAAACCGAGTCAACAGGTATAACAAACAACAAACATTTTCATCACTAGAGACAGCAGATGGGACTGAGCAGACTCAGCAATACGTGAACAAGGGAGAATAGTCAGTGGAAGTGTCTGAGCACTTCTCCTCAGCATCTGCAAGTGCTGCAGATAGGCAGCAAAAGTTGATGGACATGATGGATTGTGCTATGCACGGAGCTGCATCATTAATGTTGTGTATTCACACAAAAAAGTGGAGCTATACACCCCAAAGCAGGGTAATTATTTACGTTTTTCTTGACAATGGGACTCCAACCTAAAACAGCACAGCAACCTCCTGTTTCAGCCTGACACCCAATTCTTTTCTCCCTGGAGACCACCTTCCCTCACTGGAAGGGGTCTGCCCACTTTGACTTTTATATTGCTTTGTCCCTTTCCTCAAGGTTATCTAGCATTTACCAATCCCTCATGAAGGCAACAACATGCAACTACCTGGAGCGTAAACATCTGAGTAGCCACAAAAAAAAAAAAAAATCCCCACCTTCATTAGTACATATACAGCAGGTATTAACACTTTTCCCCATCTAATCCAACAGATCCCAGGCATCCCGCTCCATACACTTTACTCCAGAAGTGAGTTAGCTCTTACATGTCCGCAAAATCTATTTAAAATTACCTGCCCACGCAGTTTCATCTCAAATGCTAACCAGATAGTGTTCTTATGTTCGAAACTATTAAGGAACTGGAGTTGGGGCTCTTATTTTCTATGGAATCTGCAGCACTTTCATAAGCAGCAGATGCCTCAGCTCCTCCTGAAACACATGGGAGTTGACTAAATTTCAGGTGCTGTGAACCTAGACAGGTGAGTAGAAGACACTTAAACAGTTCACAAGAGACTCCAAGGATAAAGCATGTCTTAAGCTAGAAGCCAGATTTAGACTGAAGCTAGGCAATAGATTTGACAGTGCAGATTTGGGGCAATTGCGTCAATATCACACCCCCGCCCCCCCNCCCCCCCCCCCACATCCCCACATCTTGAAGAGCACCTCCGTTTGTGGATCTGGACTTCCATTTAAAATGGAAAAGCGTAATCTTTACAGGGTATTTGAACATACTGAGTATCTACCCAACTCTAGTTCTATTCAATTACCTCCAACTTCCAGAGAAGGAAATATTGCATCTGTCTCAAGACTTTGCAAACTTTGTTTTCATATAATGAGCCTAGTAAGAAATCATTAGGGGGCAGCTGTTAACTGAAGGTGAGATATTCTCTAAAGTGTGAATATTGGCATTCTTCATCCCCATCCTCAGTTAGCTCAAGAATATCGACTAGACTAAATATGTCCAAGCCCAAAGATCTGTAAAGTCTTTTACACAACACTGCAAAGTGACTTCTTTCCATATAAAGAGAGAAGACAAACATGATGGCACTCTCAATGCTACAAAAAATGATACTGCTTTGACAGCCCAGTGAAAGACTGTTTTTCAGTTTTAAAGGAAAATATTACTATCAGAGAAAAATAAGTTTTAGTGACGTAGTGTAGGATAGTCAAAAAAAATCAGAATCTGAATGAATATTCACATCTTACATGTTAAAGGTGTTAATCCGCTGTATGAATTTTTAAATGACTAACCACTTTTCTGTGCAACATCTAATACTTTCAGCCAGGAAATAGATAAAACTATCCTTGACCCTTTAAACACCTTAAAAATAATTCGTAATTATAAAAAAAAAATCTTCAACATGCATTATACCACAGTTCATTGTTTCAGTAAATGAGTTGTGCTCTACATGTTGCATTTGTACTGCAATAGTCTTATCCCATTGTAATAATGGCATCAGAAACACAACCAAACTTATTGAACTCTGCAGTACCTCTGACAGCATTCATCCACAAGTTGCTGTTAAAGCCCTAAAAAGATCTCACAGAAGTAACTTCCAGTTCAGAAATCACAAGAGAGAATGAGGAGAATAAACAAAACCTGTGCAGTGAGCTGACTCACCGTTACAATGGCATTATAGAAGCAGTGTTTAGTGGCACATTCCACAGGACAACACCTACTGCATCAGAGGTTAAAAGCAAGAACATGGATTGATTTTTTTATTCTAACGTGATATGTCAAGATGTTTAGACCATCTGGTGCAGAAGAACTCTTACTTATCTCACAGTTTAAATGCATAGTAGAGACATAACTATTGAATTATTGTTAGACTATAAATAACTAGCATGTTATCTTACTTTATGCAAGCCTACTAACTTATACAGTCTCAAGATATTCATTGCTTTCTCCTGTCCTCAAAATGTGGTATTGCGATTCCCTAAAGAGAAATTCCCCCTCAGTATTCAGGGTTATTCAGCATGTTTGCTCTATCTGGGAGGTTTGTTACACTTTTCAACCAATATGAAACTCATCATAAATGGACTTTCTTTATTTCTTCTTTGGGAAGAGAAAAGGTGGGGAGGAGCATGGACACTTCATACAGGTATTCAGAGGCTAACCACAGAGCTACCCCCCTTCTAGGGAAGAAATGCATCTGATGTGAATGTAAAGAACATCTGCTCTTCATAAGCCACCATCTTCTGCAGATAGAAAGTCATCAGGGAGGGAGTACTGTTATCATCCACTCTACCATGAAACCCCACCATCAGCAAGAAGTTAGGAAGTATTTAATGCCGAGAAGTGCTATAAACCTGCTATTACCATGTATTGACCAACAGTGGTTCTTACTGCCTCACCCACTCTTGGTGGTTTCCTGGTGACCAGAGGTAGTAAGATGCAATTACTTCTCTTTCACTTACGCACATACAAATAAGTTGAGACAGAGAATCTTCACAAATGCTGATCTCGGCTGTGCAGAAATAAAGTAAGTTCTGGGGACCTAGACAAGCTGGAAGAATGGACCAACCCCATGAAATTCAAGAAGGACAAACACCAAGTCCTTCCCTTGGGAGGGACTAACTCCAACAACAGTACAGGCTGGGGACAGGCTGGCTGGCAAACAGTTCTACTGAAAAGAAAAGGATTTGAGGGGCCTGGTGGACAGCACAATACACATCTACAGTGTGTCCTAGCAGGAACAAAGGCTGACAGCATTCTGGGTTGTATCAACAGAAGCATAGCCAGCTGTTCAAGGGAAGCAATTATTCCTCTTTACTCTGCTTGTGTCAGACTGTCTGCACTTACT
This sequence comes from Anarhynchus alexandrinus, assembly GCA_008711295.1. Lineage (NCBI taxonomy): Eukaryota > Metazoa > Chordata > Aves > Charadriiformes > Charadriidae > Anarhynchus > Anarhynchus alexandrinus. The sequence continues at coordinate 525,236 of VUYV01000085.1, read as the reverse complement.
GCATCCAGTTCTGGACCCTTCAGTACAGCAATAATAGCAATAAATTCAAGCAAGTTCAGGAGGGCCACAAAAATAGTCACCACACAGAAGCACATGTCCTTTGAGGATATATTGAGGTAACTGGGCTTGTTTGGCTTGGAAGAAAAGGCAAGCTTTGAGAGGGACTGAATAGTAGCCTTGCGGTACTATCCAGTACTAGGGGGTTATCAAGAAGATAAAGCCAAGTTCTACATTATGGTGCACAACAGGAAGATGAGAGACAGCAGGCATAAATCGAAGCACATGATTTTGACCACCTACAAGGGGGGAAAAAAGCTGCTAAAAAAAAATATAATTCAGCAGAAGAGCAGTGGCCCAGAGAGGCTGTGTAACCTCCATCCTTGGAGGCTTTCAAAACCCAACTGGACAAAGCCCTGATGCTCCTGTGACAACGTACTTTGAGCAGGAGGTTGGGCTAGAAACCACCAAGGTCCTTTTCCAGCCTGAACAATTTTGTGGTTCTTGTCTCTATTGGCTCTTCAGCTAGGAGGTTACAAAGCCATTTCACTGTTTTAGGTTACCAGTTTCCTAGCTATCCAGTAACATTCAGCTGTATGAGATGCAAAATGTTAACATCATTCTAGTTGGAGATGAATTTTTTTATTTTACAAGCTTCCAGTAAAAAACAGCCTTCTGACTGTAAGCAAATTTCTATAGAAAATTTCAACAATAAACAAGATATACAAACTGATTTTTTCTTACTCTCCTTATCTTTGCTACTGAAAAATAGGAAATACAGTCAAACATTACAAGCTCCCAAGTCTGAGTTTCCACTTTTAAATTTCAATTTTAAACCTCTTCCAAAAAAACGCATACATGTTTTAAAATTTTATGTGGAAAGGCAATTGACTAATTCTCCACAAGTTTTTCTATCTACTTACCTAGTGCAGCTTACCATAACCCTTGACTGTCCCTAAAATATGAAAAAATTCTCCTTTCTCCTAGGCTGAGCAGTAGAACAGCCACTACCTAAAAAAAACCCAACAATCTCCAGTATTCCTTCCCTTGTCATAGACCCAAGTGTCATTGCCCAAGTAGACTTCTGTTCTTCCTTTGCTAACTTTGACCCTCAGAAAAAGAGTACTTCATTTCCCTATTTGGAAAATTGGATATTATACAGAGCAACACAAGGAATATTTCATGTTTTGCCAACTGGCATGTTAATAAAGAGATAATCCTCTCATGTTTATATCAAGGCTGAGGCAATCCATAGTACTAATGCAAAATCCCTCACTCATCTTTTTCCATTTATGCCCTGCTAATCATATAATATTATTACAAACAATACAGTAAACTAATTACTGTTCAGTGACTTTTTTCTTCCACACTATAAACTCAATTACTTACTCATGGACATATTCTCTCAGTGCAGTTGAACTGTTTGTTTATTCTCTTGCCTTTCAGGCTGTTAAATGTCATTTAAATTTGGAGACACCAAAATCTTAAAGATGCCTTCCCACACATGCTGGAGTGAGGGTTCTTTGGGTGTAGTGGTTTTGGGTTGGGTTTGGGTTTTCTGGGGGGGGTGGAGGGGCAGGGGAATGGTGGGAGGAAGGAGTAGGGATCAAATGGCACTAATGAATTTTTCTCCTTGATTGTCAGAGCTACTTTTGAATTTTGTTTGTAAGACATTCTACAAAATTTGGAAAAGCCCATCTGATTCATTACTGTATAGCCTTCTGAAATTAAAGTGGTGCAGTACTTCAGTAACAGCAATCACAACGTGAATTGCACCTATTACTTGATTTACATACATCATTATCATTGTTAGAGACCTACACAATCTGGGATCAGGCAATATTCAGCAAAATGATCAACTGACAGAATGAACATATAGTACAATAGAAAAGCACACAGGAAGAGATACATAATTGAAGCAAATGTGTTTATTAAAATGCTCCATTCCACAAATTTATGAGTCAACAAAATCAAAGGCTGATGGAAAAGACTTGCTAGAATTTCACTCATCCTTCTTTTAAGGCAGAACAACTCTGTATGTGAAATATTACTCTAAATAAAGTGTTTTGCCTAGACTGACTTCCTACTACTGCAGCATTGAGCCTGTCTCACCAGGGCTAGGGATTTTGAGCTTTGGAGGACTGCACATTACCTGCCTCTGGGTTTCCATAAGGAAGTTGCTCACCACCTGGCATTTATAATGTACAATTAGAGAAATCATCCGTGGGGGACAGTAACAATGGTGCAAGCCCACAGCCTCCACATTTCCTCAGAAGCAAGTTCCTCCAAAGTAAGGAACGTTCTGTAGCAGATGACCACTCACTTCCATAAAAAACCCCAAACACCTTTAGTTAGAATAGTTCAGTAAAATATTAACATACCCAAAGTATCATAAATTCGGTATATTTGAAGCACAGTAGGAAGCAGAAAGTGTTCTTTTAGCTTATGAAAATAGAAAGTAGATTTTCAGGGAGTGATTTTATTTTAAAATAATCCTCCGTAGGATAATGAGAAAATAGAATCAACATAAGCTTTCAAAATAGACAGCAGGGTAAACTGCTGTCTATGCTTAGCATTTTATGTTTTGGATTACTGAATATTGAGTTCAGAATTTTAGAATAAATATTGAATATATTTCAAAATGTCGGTGTGTTGGAGAAGCTGTGTATACTCACCATATTCAATGCTATTTATGAAACCAAATCAGAATGTGTTCTGAAAAGGGTTATATTCTGAAACTGAACCTGAAGAGATGTATTCATGCATTATTCTTCTTCTGTTTGACAGGTAAGTACGAAAGGCATTAATATATGAAACACTGTACCACTATCATTTTTCATAGCATGATACTGAATCTTACCATCCATTTTTGAGGACAATGGAAAACCTTTGTACCAAGAAGGTAAGAAATGCAATATGGAAACAGTTCCAAGCTTCTAAGGTCATTTAAAAAAAAATCCATATGTTTTGAAATGGAAGTATTTAACATAAATGAAAGATTCCCTTGGTACTATAAATAGCATCTTAAGTCTAGTCTGTTGATTTATGAGTAAAAAAATATTATAAATACAACTATATATCATACTTGCACACACAACTTGTGTTTCAATGAAACACACTGCAGATACTTTCACAGAGAGACTAAGAGACACTTTAAAGACAGCAACAAAATTAATTCACCTCAGATGAGTTTCATTTACTCCAACAAAAACTAAAAGGACTGAAAAAAAGCTCAAGATGTAGGAGAGAAAACCCTCAAAATTGAATTGTGGATCACAAGAAAGCCACGTAGGGGACACAAGAGGCACAAGAATCCATGACGTGACTTTTTTGTTGTTTCTAGCATATTTCTATCATTTAGGATACCCAAATTCAACTTGCACAAAAAAGTCATATGGCCAACCCATAAATAATTTGCATATCATGACTGTCTCTGTCTTGCTGGGAGTCCCTTTTTGAATCCAATAATATTATAGTTGATGCCCATGCAAGTATTCACAACAGTTCATTCACACTGAAGCCAACCAGGACTCTTCGCAGCAAGAGACAGTCACATAATATAAGAAAGCCCCCACAGTTTCCAAACAGGCATGTACGTATTTTATTTTCCAGAGAAAAAGGAAAATGCACACAGGTTCCTGATGTTACTGACTTTCTCCTAATAAAAGTCAGCAGACTTAAATATTTGAAGATCTCTCACAGGGAAGCCTTATCCCAGGAATCTGGGATTTTTTTTTTCCACCTAGACAAGCAGCTTTCAGCATTCGGGCGAGAAGTGCCCCAGTTGAACACATGGAACATGGGCTCATGGCAGAAATTCTAAAGGAAATATTTTAATTTTTTTAATATTTCTGCTTAATGTGCCACGTTTAAATAAAAATCTGTGATGCTTTAATACAAATTGTCTTCCATCTTAAACTTAAACACACTTCTGAAGTTAGGCTTATGTGCAATATGATTAGAAAGTACATTATTGTAAATGGAAAAGGAGAGTGTCAAGCCCATAAAATATAGTAGTTTTTTCTGCAAAGTTTCTTCTTTAATTGTCTAGATTGGTCCTGCTAATTGTGCTTGAAGAAAAATGCTGGTAGCTCTCCAATTGTATATTATTTTTAATGAATTGATTAAAATAGAATGCATAATGAGAAGTAGTTGGGTGGTTGATTTGTGGGTTTTTTGTTTGGGGGTTTTTTTTGGAAACTGAGTTACTTCAATGAAGGAAGTTTGCAAATCACTTAAAGTAAAACTAGTGGTTAGCATTCTATCTACATACAGATTTTTTTTTTTCCTGACATTTCTCAGGGACTTCCATCCAAGTTTTGACCACTAGGGATAATCCATTCTTCTGCACTGCTGTACTGCATTGAAGGAAAATAAGTTTTTCTAGAAAACATGAGTTTTTTAAAAACTTTTTATATGACAAACTGTTGCCTAAACAGTATTGAGACAGTGAAAATATTTCTTTGCAAAAATCTTCTCAGACGTAAAAAGGAAAGTTATTTCATTGGAAGAAGAATTAGGCCAAGTTTTGGGAAAGAGCTTTAAGTTAGTCATTTTGTTTTGCCAGGTAAAATTTGTCTTTAAAAGATGTCCAAGACATTGACTAAGGTGTCATGCGCACAAAAGCTAAAGTCAGTGTAAAGATATGACGTTTCCTCTTCTGCTTCATTTATTAAGTGCTGCTATAACACGTTTGGGGGCCATTTTTCTTGCTTCTTGTCCAATTTTGATTTCTGTACTAGGTTCATTGACATCTTCTACCATCCATGGCTTATAAGTTTGATTCACCCCTTTCGCTAAGTTTCAAATTCAGAGCAGGTTTGGTTTGTGGTGGTTTTGTATTTTGTTTGGGTTTTTGTTTTGTTTGTGTTTTTTGGGTTGTTTTTTTTTAGCACACATCTGTATTTCATAATTTCAGGGCTCACATGAAAAAAAAAAATTTATTTCCTTACTGCTTCTATGTCCAGGTTTTTGCCTCAGTTTTATAGTGGGATTCAACCCTCTATTACAAGTCTTCTGCATCATTTTTGGAAATACACTGTGGGTTTTAAAGAAAGCAACTGAAGACTGTTATTTTTCAGAATGATAGTTAGATATTGACCTATGCAGAAGTCACTTCAAAATCAAACTATTTACTTCCTTGGGAAATGGGATAAATTGCTTTCCAGCTTTCAAATTGCTCAAAAATACCAAGATAGTACTTTGCTATTTCTATGTGCCAAGTAAGCACTACATGTCACTTCACATTAGATTTTACAGCGATTAAGAAAAGTGTATTGCTCACTTTTGAAGCACTAAAGGCTTATCTCTTTCTACCACCAATGATTTACTCATTCCCTAATCTTAAAAATGAGGTTGAGCTTCCAGATATGTTTTCTGCTTCTTAATATTCAGCTGTTGTTTTAATTTTAAGGCTCTGGAAGAAATGGCCTTTTGTGAATGCCTTGTCGGAATTCCACTCTTTCAGAGTCCATCAGTGCTTGTCCTACTGTGGTCAGGTTCTGGTAATCAAAAAGTACTATTCTATCTGCTATGTGCAAAAGGGAAACTTGGCATACTAAATCGGGGTATTTTTCCAATAGTAATAAACTGGAAAAAATTACTATTTTGTTTCACAAACCTAATCCAAATACTGTATGCTCCACTGTGACAAGCACTTCAAGAAATCTTTGAAGGTCTCCATTTTTTTTATACTTACGTACCAAATATTTGGTCCTGAATGACCAAATAAATTCCCATTTCCTTTAAGATACTACGCATAAAAATAGCTAAAGAGGCACAAAAACACTCCACATAGAACTTATTACCGGACAAGTGAAATCAGCAAAACTCCTATCACTTTGGCAAGGTCAATTTTCATTTGAATTTTCTTTATGAAGATCTCACTATTATTCTATTTATTCCTATTTTTTCCATCACCAGATTTCATTGCAGTAAGTATTTGTATACAACTTAGTATCCTTCAAACATGTATTAACCTCTAGACTAGCTGGAATAAATTAATGGAATTTACATTCAGTCAATAGGCTTTCCCTGACAATCAAGAGATGATTTACCATTAGCCTCAAAAGCACAAGAGACTGTTTACCACATTACAGACATGTCCAGCAGGTCATGTTCCAAATAATCAAGGATTGGTTTTCACTGAGTTTTCTTGCTTTCTCTCCACTTTAGTGCTGCCCCTTCAGTTCCTTAAATCCACATTTATACTGAGTGGTTACTAAATGTTCATTTTCTTATTCAGCGTAACTTCCATAATATTGCCATACTATTTCTTATTCAAATAAAAATTTTACTTGAATTTTTAATTAGTGGAGCAAGGGTCTTCAATATCACATTTCTTTCTTCCCTTCTGCTAGATATCTAACCAACCACATTAAAAAAAAATCTAATTAAAACTGAAAATCGAGAATATAGCTAGCTTATGGTAAGCATGGGAAAGTTATTTTTCTGCTACTATGATTATTTGCAAGAGTTGAGCTCTATTTTTTTTTTCCCCCCTCAAGAAGGTATCAAGCCAAAATAAAAACAAACTTGCATGTTGATAATTGAAAAAGCGCCATGTATAAAGAACTCCTTTTCCTTTTGGTACTTTAGCACTATACTCTACCCTGCCTAGGGAAAAAAAAAAATAAGGGTTTTGCTTTGTTTCCTTTTTATACTAATACTGAATCATAAATGCTACATATAGGCTTGAATTTTAAAAAGATGTAAATTTTGCAAAGTAAGTAGTCATCACCTCCCTATATTTAGGCCTGATGACTTATTCCCAAAATACTAAATTGCTATTCCAGGTGCAAAAAATTTGAAAAATACCATGTACTCTAACAGCCATGCCTTGAGCAGATAAAAAAAAAAATCCTATAGCAGCTTCACGTTATAATAGCATAAATCGTCAACTTTCACAGTGCTGCTTGGAGTCACAAATCCCTGAAACATTAAATCAGTCTCTGTCCTTTTCCTGAAGTTAAGGTCTGCCGATCTGCTCTCACCAACAACCCTAAATGCATATGTTTTATTGCCCAATGGCAAGGTTCTCTCAAATTCCCTAACCCCAACAGTCTGGCAGAGTCCACATTTACAAGTCTTCAGGGCATGCTGCGGGGCTTATCTATTTATTCAGGCTTTCGCCTGAGGGGCTGGCTGCAGAAGCAAAGAAAAGGTTGGTAAATTCTCTTTATTTGACAACGAGGTCATTTTTATGTATTAATTTATGTACATGTGCCTAGAGATTATGATAGGCACATTTCATACAATAACAGACAACTTTAGTCCTACCCTAATTAACTTTGACTAAATAAGAAAACAATTCTCCAGGTCTCCATTAGAGATAAATTCCTGTAAAAACTAGCCATGAACACAGATGCTACAAAATAGAAGAGTTGGTCAGACCCAAAATTAAAAGGGAAAGAATGTGGCTTTTAACAGATTGAGATATACATGTAAAAACCTAAAGCCAATCTATAAATTTTATGTCAGTAAGTACATGATTTTTCTGTTTGGTAATATCAAAGGACTTTTCCTCAAAGTCCTTTGAATTATTATTGAATAACACACGAGATTCTCCTGCCTTCTTAGTGTAACTCAGAATAATTTTGCAAGTATTCAGAAGTTTTAGAAATAGTGTAGTTTACTAGACTTGGAAGGAAATAAAAGGAGCTTCTAAGAAGAGAAGAGTACCCTGAAAAGGAGCATAAAATGGTACATTCATGGTGTTATACTGAAATAATACAATCAATACAAGAAATCAACTGGAAAGCAAAGCTGATTGAATACTTTCTGACAAATCTAAAGAGACTGTCCTGTAGGTGTTGGTTTGACCTATTCACTGAAGAAACAAGAGAAGCACATTAGATTGCCAAGTCCAGTGCACAGCTTAGATATAACATTGTTTTAAGGAAAGAAAAAAAAAAGAAAATGTGTTTAAGCTGACACACGGCAGTTCAACAAATGGGTTTGCAAGAAATGCAGTAAGTCTTACCGCACCCATTTTTTATTGTGGTTAAGTGATTTAGATTTTAACTCATATGTTATTTAACAATGCCAAGTATCAGTAAAAAAAGATTTTATTTCTGTGACAAACTCTCCCTAACCTGGGATTGTTCGCCTCCCAGGCCAACGTATTAAAATACAGCAGAACAGCAGTATTCAGCAGAGCAAATAAGAGCCTCTGTGAAGATTTTAGAGAGTCCAAGAGAAGCTTCAACCCTCTGTTCAACCCAGAGTTCAACTCTGTTCTACATTTGTAGTTTTGTCAGAAGGAGTTAAAATGAGTCACAGTGTTTTGGGTGGCTGGATAGACCAGTTTAAGAATTGCTCCGCACTGATGGAGATGCAAAGTGACAGAAATGCAACTGAGGATTGTACCAAAAGCTATAAAGTGACCAAGTACCAAAGTCTTATAAAAAAAGCTAAGAGAACCTGGAGTTGCAAAAAGAGGGCTCTTATTGTTTTCAGAAACTTATTCAAACCAATAGAATAGCTCATCTACAACTGATGTTATTACCAAAGGGAATGCGTGGCAGGTTTGCACTTCTATTGAAGAAGTGAGATAGAAGACACTGATTTTCACACTTATTCCAAGTATGAAAATCACACATATGCCACAATGATGAGCATGTTCCAAATACGTTTGAGAAATATTCACGGCAAGTAAACAGAAAACAGTGTGTACTAAGAATAATACAAGAAGAGCATATCTCAGGAACAGAACTTGTTTTACGAGGAGGGAAATAAATGCTGCATTGTCACAAACATAAAATGAAAATGGATAATATGCTCAGCAGGTCACACTTGAAAGCTTTCTCTTCCAACAGGAACGTTGCTGTAATTTAGCTAAGTAAGACCTATCCTTTTTACAGATGATATTGTAAATATCAAGAGATCTTTATCTTTAATTAACTAATGCAAGTTTTTAGGCTTTACTAATCTGTGGCCAGCTGACAAATTTTTTTTATGCCATAATATCAAAACAGATGTTTTATATAACACAGAACCCATTCAGCAATTTCCCCCAGTTCCAAGTATCCATTTCCCTTTCCTTGTATTTCAGAAGAGGCAGAGTAATCAGAACTGGGACTTGGAAGATTTGGAGTGAAAACCTGTGGGGATTTTCCAATTTTTCATCCTTGTGCTCTGGTAGTGACTTATGGAGAATGTCATGTTTCTCTACAGACTGTAAAACAAAATTCTTCCTTAAGCACAAACAGAAACTCAGGATGAAGAATACAAAGATGACTTTAAATTTCAAACCCGTCTTCTGCCTCCACGGTAAGATAAAGCAGCCCATAGCTCAGCTGCGCAATCTACTGTGTGTCCACTTCCCAGTGTAAGTAGGGGAAACAGGTGGATTAAAGTCGTATCGCCAGCTTGGCTACAAGTTGTGTGGAAATGCCACATAAGTTTTCCTTACCGTGAACAATCATCCCGTCAGGCTTAGGGTCAACTGCCCTGTATGTAATGTAATGAATCTGAGAAGAAAGACGAGGTTGATGATGTAAACTCAACTTTCCAAAACAAAGTCAGAAGCCTGCCACAGCAATTTCAAAGTATGTGAACTTTTTTTTTTGACATATGCAAACATTCTATTTTTGTCTTACCGCTAAGTATAGATTTAGTAGTTCTCCTTTAAATTGTTGGGCTAAAGCCTTATTTAACAGTAATGAAAGACTGAAATACAAAATCCCCTGGAGCATCATTTGCATTGCTAACATTTTTTCTGATAGTAATCAGAAAGTACACCTACTCTTGCACATAACTGATAAAGTTTCTAAAAACGTAAAGCTAAAGAGTTATTTACTGTGAAAACTTCCCTATTTCACTCCAAACACCATTCACTTTACCCAGAAAAGTCATTAAACCACTAGTACTTGAACTATGAATATCTAATGTCATGAGGTTGGGTTTTTTTGATCACCTATTTTATTTACTCAGAACTTCTGACATAATTGTCACTAATATTGAAATGCTAGAAGTGATCATGTTATCCAGCCAACATGGTTGGAATGGAAAGAAAGGAAAAAGCTGTTTTTTCCAAGGTTTAGGAACATGAAGTCCTTAATCTGTCTACTTGTTTATCATGAGACCACTCTGTCTTTGTTGGGGATGCGATAACCGCACATAACAGATGGTCCACCAAAACCCTATCACGTTTGCTTCAATTATTTGTGAAAGACTGCAGAGGGGGGAGGGAAGAACTATGATTATACAACAAAATTTGAAAGGAATACAAAGCCAGGTACTAAACCATAGCAAGAATGATACACTGAAGGAAATAGATATTCATGCACAAGTTGTCCTGAAAGTGCTCCAGGATATTCCACTTCAACAGAAATGATGAAAAGTACAGAGCCAAACAAGCATGATGCCAAAAAAAAAAAGATAGTTTCATTGTTCATTCTGCCTACCCAATTTTTTCAACACTCCAAAGGCACATACGCCTCACTTTGCATAGTTTGTCCATAGAATTACTAGTTTAATATTATGAGAACATATGTAAAAGATAAAGATACACCACTAAGTGCAGTAATTAAGTCTAATTGCAAAAGGATCTAAAGGGCAAACTTGTAATGTGAAAGACGACTAAACGATATTTTAAATATAAGGCAATTCTCAGCACAACAGAGGTGTGCTTTTTGATTCTCCTAAGCCATTAAGAATGCTTTTTCATGGGCCAAATGCAGGAGAATGCGTAGAACAGATTTCCCAAATCCTCCTTCATTTCCATGTGTCTTACAAATTTGTCACCACCACTCCACCAAAACACAAATGACAACATGATGCTACTTCAAACATTTAAATGTTATGATAAATGAAACACATCAAAAGATGTGGCAGATATTTATAAAAGATGTTTTTACATTATCTTCTATTTTTTCTGACCTAAAATGGATTATGTAATCTGTCTTCCTGTGTATTACAAACCACTGTATTTTTACCCACATACCTCTCCCTCACTAGATCCAGTAAATTGCATTTATGCAGATTATCCTCCTCAAGGTGCCAATACTTCTTGTGAAGACACCCAAAACACAGAAAAGCAACCAATTACTTTTGACAGTATGTTCCAAATATTACTCTCTCACATATGGAAAAAGTCCAAACACCAATTTGCTTCAGTTTCTTTCCTGCCACTGTCCCTTGGTAAATGCTCCTCTTTCACAATTCTTCCATACTGAGTGTTTTCCTTGTCTGGATACCCTGGAAAATCACTTGTGATTTTCCATATATTAGGTAAATTATATACACACAGATATATAATTATATTAGATAAATATGTAACAGCTTAAATCTGACTCTATAGGAATGTTTTCTCTATCCAAAATTTCCAGAAGGAACCTGTTTTCTCCACCTTGCTGAAGTCTACCATTCATTTTAAAGTACAGACACTAAAACTGCCACTAGCTTCATTATCGATTTCGTCAGTGTCACAAATGAAAGTTACCTCTATATTTGTACTCGTATTTGATTGTATATTCAAGGATAATAGCAAACCTTGAGTGATATTCAAATTAAGATTATGGTTAGCTATGAAGCCCAGAGCCTTCCCTCACCCATAAGAAGTGACTGAGTATGTTTGTTCTGTGCTGTGCAGTTCTACATCCATAACCCCACACTGGGTTTTACATTTTCTCAGAGCAATCTATACTGCACAACCCGGATGGCTCTTCAGTATTATTTATGTCTCACTATTCATTCACTCACCTTTGTTCGCCCCGTATCTCCTTCACCTTTGCTTTACTTTCAGATTGTTGCTACATATATTGAATGACACTGGACATAGTACCAGTCTTCATCAAAATTCCCTGCAATTATTCCTTCTTCAAATAAGATTCTTTTCAATAGTTGTTTTGAATGATAACAACTATTCATCTCTTCTCAGGTGTACTTAAGTGCTACTGTATAGGAGTAAATGCTTTTCCTCCCCTGAATGTTATGCAGCATGAGATGAAAAAAATATCACATACTTTCACAATTAGAAATATCTGCCCCAATTAAAGTGTCAGAGAATAAATCCAGCTTATTTCAGAGGGCATTTTCCATAAATCCACAGACATCATTAATCTATATTGCCTTCTCTATTATTTCACTTAATTCTAATGCCAAGAGACAAGACTACAGCTGCCCTGGGCATCCGGCTTGCTTGTTTTAAACATCAGTATGACAGTAGTGCTTCAGGGCTTTTGGATTCTCATTCTTAATCAATTAGATCTCAAAGGAAATATTCTGGTCAGAAAAGGACATTGCTCACTCCAATCTGGTTTAAAAAAAAACTCATTAAGTTTCTTATATACATATCAGAATCAGTACACTTAGAACAGTATTCACAGAATCCTAAGTGCATCATACTTTGCAAGGGGTACTACATAAACTACACAAGCTATTCTAAGAAAAAAAAAGTTATGTTCAAGTAGCATGTCACTGTATGTTAAACCTGCACCATCACCATAGATTTGCAGTCTTACAGGAATCAGACACAACAGCTAAATCCTTTTCATTACATTTCAGTAATCCTTGGAACAATTAACTACTTTGATTCCCCAAATTTCCTGGTGTGAACAAAGGAGATGCAAATTTTCTGTGCTCCTCCCCTACCTTTAAATAGGTCTGCTATACTGAGCAGTTACTTTCATATACAAAGTAGATAATAAATTACCTGACCAAAAAATAAGGTTTTAGCAAGAACCGTAGTGTTTACTATCAACACTAGCAAACTCCAAATTTCTGTGATAACGAAACTATGTTCTTGGAGGTTTTAGAATTTGTTTCGCAGGTATTTGAATCCTTCCTTAGTCAACTGAGAGTTCTGACTGAAGCCTTAACTCTGTTTAGAGATAACTACATCTTACATTTTGGGGTGAAATGCACCTGAAATTTGAAGTTCATTTTAACAATTAATCTTCCAAGCTATGAATGGTAACAGATCTCAGAAGTTACTGCAAGGCAGCGCATTCCTGCACTATATTGCATGGCTCATACAAATGAAGCTTTCACCTCTACTAGTGAAAAGGATGCTTTAAAGTCAGACAACAATTGTGGAAGCCCCCCTTATGGTACGTGCTCCATCAGTCTACAAAACCCTTACCCAAAATGAACCACAGCTTTCAGGTTCTGAAACGAAGTTTCACTTCCACAGAAGGCTTAAGCTTGAGAGTCTCCTTCCCTCTTCACTACACACCTCTTGCTTTGCTCTTTGACACGCAACACTCATCAGTATAACACTTCTCACCATTCGAGGCAAAAATCCATAATGGTATAAGAGTGCTCCAAGAGCATACACTAATTGTCACCACCTTGACATGCTTCAAAAAGGTAATGATCAGTTCAGTGTCCATTAACTCTACTATGACCTCTTCAGATCAGACTTTCCCCTAGAAGAAACATCAAGGCAACTTGAGTTTCACTGTTATTTTTTAATCAGAATAATGACATTGACAAGAAGTGATGAAGCTGCAGTAGGTGTAGAGTTCCCTACAAATGATTCTGGAAAGCACCAGTACAAGGCAGCGTGGGAATCAGACTGATGAAAGTTATTTCAATCATCACATGATGCATGAATAACTCAAACTCCTTCCTCTCACTGTTCAAGAAGTGTGGTGATAACATCAGCTTTTGCCAACATGCATGTTTGGTATGAAATCAGAGATCTTGGGAGTTGTCATAGAATGTTGCTTCCTGCTCATTTGCCTGGCAGTGAAATCCCTCTTTAGTCCTTAACAAGAGCAAGGGACAGTTCAGCTAAGCCACCATCTAATTTCTTAATAAAGGAAAACAAGTCAGTTACCTGTGAAAAGGATGGAGGCAATGTCTCAGCAACTTACAATTGTCACTCTTGTGAATTCAGTCTTTTCAGTGTCTTGTTCAAAACAAATGTGTTCCATCACATGTGTCATTGCAGATGATAATTACATTCGATCCTATTTTTAAGCCTTCATTGTAGGAGGAAAACAAAATAGCATCTGCACTTCTGTTACTTTTTACTTGTATATGTGAACAATTAACTGCAAAGAGTGTTAATGCTCAAGTAAGTCATGTCTACGTGTAGCACTCTACAAAGAGAGAGCATTCAGCATTTTCCACTCCATTTCAGAGTAAAAAGAATAAAAGTAAATATGAGAGCTATGTAACATCAGAATTCTTTATAGCTGCCCTATTTCAGTTGTAGATGTGCACTTTTCTTGTCTGTCTAGCCTTATGGAGGCTGTACCTACTTTAAACAGTATGAGATTCAATAATTTCAAAGAAAATTTAACTATAACAGAAGCAGCAAGCCATTATGTTCCACCAATCCATCATTTTTATAGAAAAAATGTATTTTCTTCACAATGAGCAATTTATAGATTCAGAGTACATCTGGGATTTATATTTGTAGTCTATTATTTCACAAAAAAATAGTTCTAGTAAGAGTAAGGCTAGATAAATATTGGAAGAGTTTGACATTTTGTGTAGATTATTTCTAAGATCTGAAAATAATTTAGTAAGCATTGCACCAAACAGTGAATGGAAAAATCTGCAGCTGGTAAGTTGATGTATTATTTTTAAAGAATATACATATTCCCATGGAGAAAAAAACCCAAAAAAACCAAAAACCACACAAACCTCTTCAATGTAGATGTTATTTGCACCACTTGCTTACACTTAGCTTCAAAAGCATCACCTCTTATTATCACTAAACGGATAGGACAGTTTTCTGGTTATTCATATTGTGTCACGCGCTCACAAACAGAAACTTGTGGCACAAAACTCAAACAATAATTAATAGTAAAAACATATAGGGATATCTACCATTTTGCCTGTGGTATCAGAGAATAAGTGATCCTCCCCCTTAACTTTCCTGCCACACAACACCACAGACAGTCTTGGCAGCCCTTGGGAGTCCCTACAGGAAGCCACTTACACACAGAGAAGTTCTGGTCCAAAGGTATCTCACCCCTTCCTGGCAAAGTCAAGTAGGCAATGAAAGATTCTCACTGCTCCTTTAAAGCCAATTTCAGCGTCTCCATACTGTACACACCATTAGGGACAAACATGAAATGATGAGATTTCTACTCAGAGACAGATTTTTGACTCCTGTGCTCCCTTAGCAATTAAATGAGGTGCTGTGGGCTAGTTTTTGGGGTTTTTTTTTCCCCTTTGGTTTGGTGTTGGTTTTTTTTGTTGTTGTTTGGGTTTTTTTTAGAGCAACAGTAATCTTCCCAGGTAAATCATGCATTGTCCATGCAGGAAATTCTAGATATTCATTCAAAGCTTTTAAGGAAATATTAAGACCAGTAGTAGCATTCTTGATTTTTCTGTAAGATGGGGGTTAGCTAAAAATATTAAGAGCATCCCCTCCCCACGCTTTAAAAAATACAATAATTTCTAAGCAGTTTGACACAAATTCAGGCCGAAAGCGTGTCTCTCTTCAAAGGTAGTCTTTTCGCTACAGGATTTCTTCTCCTGTTTTGAAAACAGATTCTTATTTTTTTAGAGGAATTAGCATATTGCAACAAGATACCCAAGCAAACCTAACTATTTATAGGAAACAATAGATAAAATTATGTCTTCAGAATCCCACAAACAATCTTTTATCAAAACATATTTTGTGTTAGATCTTCTTAAGTGTATAAAGCCCAAAGCTACAGGGGCAGAGTTGGCTTTTGTTTTGGGGTCTTTGTTGTTGTTTTGTTGTTTTTTTACTCTAGATGATCCTTTACTACAGTATGAAATTAATGTCATACGATGTCAACAATATACAAGTTACACTAATGAAAATAGATATTTATTAAATACAAGAGCAATACATAGATTAATCTATATGGACAGTAAAGGTGTTCTTTCCCAAATAAATGGGTTCAAACTGCTAAGTGAATTGGAGTAATATCTTCCAAGCACCTACCTATAACTTTAATTTCCTTATTCTATGAAACAGTCATCCTATGTATTTTTAAAATTATAGGCATGAAAGAATTAGAAATTTACCTGAAAAAAACCCACATACCAATAGGTATCTTCTACTCTGTGCCTATGGATAGTTAAAGCTTTTTAAAGTGTTGAAAAAAAACAGAGGAAACCAACCTGCATATGCCTTTAGCATTCTTATTCCTTATTGATACACAATCTCACCTCTTTACCAATAATAAATTCCTAATTTATTAAAATTGATTCTATACTATAGACATAGGATGCACAAAATAAATGTTATCTCTAGATCTGAACAATGAAATAAGTGTTAACGGTTAAAAGTGTTCCTTCCTTTTCTACTTCACCATTGGGCTTCTGGCTTTCATGCAGATTAAGCAATGAAAAGTTTTTCTTCCACAAAGCACACCTCAAAATGAAGATCAGTAGAAAGAATATTTTGCAAAAATCTGGGTTTTTGACAAGGTCCTCCATTAAATGGGCTTACATAAGAGAAGCTTTGGAGACCTTTTCTGAAAAAGTCTATACTAACTCTGCTGGTTAAAACTCCTCAGTTCTCAAACTTGAATAGGTTCATTAACATAAATAGGTTCAATACTTAAATGAATAAAAATTTTCATCAATGCATCAGTACTGTGCAACGCCAACAGTGTCTGACTTGTAAGATCTCCAGTAAAAAAGTGCATGTAAAGTACAGGTATATAAAAGTACATTAAAAACCCAGAAGGTACTATTCATGGACATAGAAAACACAAGAATTCAGCAAATTTTGTCAATAGTCACCCTAAACAAACAAAAGAATGCTATCCAAGGCAGTTATAGTAGTCCTAAAATTAGTATTTCCTGCTCTAAGTGTCTTGCTTGCAAGACTAATAACTACTCATCTCTGTGTTATGCACAACCAGACCTGCTACTTATTATCTAAATCATCTACAAGATTTAATAAACAGTAGTTTCCCCTTGCCGCTAGTAAACTAGTACTCAAGCTACACGATATATCACTGAAACAAAAACATACAAAAGAAGAAAATTCTTCTTGAGAGTAATGTATTCTGACACACAAAACCAAAATCTTTGACTGAAGAGTAATGGACTTTAACTGTCAGATTGGAATATATTATAAAACTTTTAATTGCACAAAATACTTTAAAAATGTGCCTTTGAATCACTGCAAGAGGACTGCGATTCAGCAGATGTGCTGATTACTCACAGTTAAAGATCCTGCGGCACATCTGCAAAAGGGAGAATGTTAACTTATTTTCTGCTATAGTTCCAACTTATGTAAAGTTCACCTGCTACAGTTCAATTTCCCACAAATGTGCCATTAGATAAATCCATCTTCACTTCTCTCCAAATAGACTCCAGTACAGTGTCATAGTGGCAGAAGTG
Source organism: Anarhynchus alexandrinus (assembly GCA_008711295.1). NCBI lineage: Eukaryota > Metazoa > Chordata > Aves > Charadriiformes > Charadriidae > Anarhynchus > Anarhynchus alexandrinus. The sequence continues at coordinate 507,950 of VUYV01000085.1, read as the reverse complement.
ACTGCACATCAGCTGTACAGCGTTAGGTGTGCAGTCGTATTTGTTTGTTCCAACTAAGAATCCGCTTATGGACCAGAAACCGATTACACTTATTATACAAGTACCATGTCAAAGAGTTTACAGTTCAGGGATCTGCATGAGCTCCGTTCATATCATGCAAAAGATACAGTGGAAGATTAAAATTTTACATATGTGTGCTTTTGGCTTTATTATCATTATATTAACACCACACAGTGCAGAAGCATATTTGTCAGTCGCTATTGAACAACACTGGTTGCATGAAGCAGATGAAATTAAAGGCCACACCCTCAATGGCAAAATCCAAAACAGCTTTGAAGGATTCCAATTTAAATCTCCCAATTACCCACAAAGTGCTATTACACTCTCCTTCCTCAATTTGGATTCACATAACATGGTGGATTTGGCTTCAATTCTTGCAGTTGTTTAAGGATGTAGCAAGCTTGATTCCTGTAAATGGCACAGATTTGAGAGTACTTGCGTGCTTATATTTGGGTACAGAGACACAGACCCACAAAAATTGTTTCAGATCTTAATTCTTATTTCTCTGCTGTAGAGCACAACAAAAAAAAAAAAGGTTAAGAAAGTAAGTTCTTTAGACCCAGTAGCTGTATTACTGTCTTCTCCATTACACTAAAACATATACAATAAAACACTTGTCCATGAGCATTTGGGCTTTTTTTTTTTTAAATCCTGTTATGTTTTTCACAATTCTTTTACAATCTCTCACCACATGGCCTTTCACTGTATGTACAAATCCATTTGGCTACAGGTTATAGACAGCACAGCTTCCAGGCACCACTGTTCAATAAATAACAGGAAAGGGGGAGAGGGCTGAATATAGTTTATTACGGGATTAATTTTCTTTTTCCTTAATAATTGGTTGATAAATGAAAAAAGGAAGATTTTATTGATATTCAATATTTTCATCCTTCTATTAAATAGTAACTTGAAAGTTTCACATCTGAAAATGCTTAGGCAAGTGCTACTACTTACAGGAATAAAATATTCAAGGAAAATTGTAAGTTCCAGTTCCATTTGGCTGCTCTTGGACCACCATAACACATGGTACATCACTAAAGCAACTCAGGGTAAGCCTCCCTAAAAGCTGGAGAGTAATTTAATGATAATAACTATTTCATATATTGAATTGGTCCTCCACACACAGTAGAAATACTAGAGATCTAATGGAGTGTTTTAGAAATTCTGGAAGAAGAGAGGAGGGGAGAGGAGAGGATGGTTCCTAAAGGACAAGAAAGACTGAGAAAGTAACTATTAATCCTTGACTAGAAACGCAGATTTAAAAAACTGATCTCCTAGAGTTTGTTGATTGGACAGCTATGCTTGCAAACCTTGCATTTTATTTAGGAATGCAACATTAGAAGATTTTAATTGTTAAAAAAACAATTATTTCATAAATATTTGTTCAGGTCACTAAACTTACTGTTAACTACAGCTTCTGAATAACCAATAGCTGAGCTCAGTTGGACCAGCCAAGGAGTAAAGAAAGGAATAAAAATTCCGTAATACCGAGCCCAGAATAAAGGAGCCAGAGCTACCTAATTCCTAGACAGATGGCAATAGAAAGTTGGTGAACGGGTATGAATTTTCAGAACTCCAATATTGGCAATGTAGGGAAAGCCTCCTAAGCTCAAGCACATGCGGCATACATCCCTCTAAGCTTGGCCTGTCAGGCAAACCAGGACGCATAGGCTAAAAATAAAATAGAAATTGTGGCTCACTGGCACTCTACAAGTAGCAGAGTAAACAGAATGATTGCCAAGGTTTTTCCTCTCTCAGTTTTGGGCGTATGCAGCTGGCACCAATGCGTTGTTCTCATGCACCAAAGGCAGCAGATGGAATGAATTACATATTTCAACAGCTCTTGACATCACATCAAACACCTTGGCTTTTAGTTTTAGAAGAATAACTCTTGGGACTCTTTTTTCAGCTTTCACCATCCAAATAAAAGTCATACACAGTTATTTCCTCCTTTATAGGACAATATAGCCATGCCATATGTTGCAGACTCAAGTCTTGCATAGTAAAACAGTGCAACAGTAGCAAAGAAAAATGTCCTGGTTGAGGCTTTGTAGCCAAGACACTAGTCACTGAGCAATGTGTTATAGGTAATCTCTGAAACAAAGGGCTTTACAATACCCTTTGTATTACAGAAATTACGGGGTGTTCAGCATTTTTCTAAAAAAAATAAAGACGTTTCAAGTCTCTAATGTTTGCAATTTGGCCAAATCAATCAGCTGTATTTAAGAAACATTATCAACTGCTTTTAATTTATTCCTTAAATCTCATAATTATAGCTACCTTGAGCACCACCTGAGCAAGCAGGGACCTTTCCCCTGAAGGAAACCGATCACAGTGACAGGCTGGGAGCAGCGTCCAGCACAGCCGAACATACCCCTCAGCACACTGTCTTCATGCAGGAAATGGAAAAAATCTCTTTAGGCACTAAAGTCAGATGAATGTCCCTGAACGGGATCATAAGAAGTCTGCGTGCTCGCATCTGCAACTGTAATGCTAAACACAGGCTGGACAACAAGCCTGCTCCAGCACACGACTTCCATCACTTGCTTGCTTTCCTCTCCCAGACTGGTCATCCGACAGATCAGGGGAGACACTGTTACTATCTGCTCTACATATGGCTGAACCATCTCCCCCTGAAGCCCCTCCCCCTCCTCCCCTGCCCCCTCTCTCCAAAATGACATACTTCTGCAAGACTCAGAGACCAGTCAGAGGCTGCTTCAACATAGAATAACAACCTCAGCACAGAGGAGGCTGAAAGACTGTGTTCTGAGGAGAGGCAAGCCAGGAGGCACCACGTCTGCGCAGGGCCAGGAGAGCACCACACCTAATTCCTCTTAAAAATTCAAAGTGATTAAGGTGATTAAAGTTTTCCTATCCTTAGAAGCTTGCAGGCCTTCTGTCTTTCTGGAGCAAGTTATCAAGAGACCCTTTGCTTTCATGTTACCAATCATTTCTTCCAGTCTCAGGTCTTCAGCAGATCAAGTGAACATACCTTGTTATGACCTTGATTCCCTCCACTTCTGCTGAAGTGTGATCAATGCTGGCTATTCTGCCGTTTTCAGATAACGAATAACTTCTGAGATTTTCAGACTATATCAGACCCACATCCTCCCATAGCTTTTTAGCTGGAAACTCTGCATGTACAAGTGACTTTGATCCCAGCCAGCTCAATACTTCTTTGAAATACATTACCTAGGCATTACTAACACTGATGTCAATCTCTATCATTCTTGGTATTCTCTTTCCTCCTTTCAAATATTAATAGCACCATTTCCCCCCCAAGGCAGTTTACTTGTATTTAACTACTTATATTTTTAATAATTCCAAAGTTGAGCTTAAATCTTTCCTTTATTCCAGCTTAGCAAAAAGAAACATTTGAGCTACAATACAGATTTTTCTCTTCTCTGCACATTTTTCCTCAAAAAAAATTTTTTTTTCCCCTTTCTCTTGGGAAAGGATATCCCTCTCTCATCCTTATCAATTAAAAAAAAAGTTTGAATATCTGCTCTTTGGAAACATACCCCTAAGAATTTTCTCTTGTTCAAGGTCTGCTACCTTTGTTACTGGATTCAGAGTAAATTGATAGTCTGCTACAGATCCGTACAGAATTAGGAGTTTCCATGCACCTACTTCAGTCCAAAGGGTACCCATTTTTATCAGCTTTGTTCAAGACACTTTCTCACTTTCCTTCTACCTAATTATTCTATGCCTCTGAAGTTTAGCTCTCTGCCCAGTTTCTCTTTTTTCTTGCAAGAGGGACAGCAGTGAGAGACAGGAATTTTCAGACAAAGATGAACTACTTCAATTCATCTCAGTTGTCCACTATCCTAATCTCTCAATTTCCTCAAATCAGCCACTCGAAGTGAATAGACTAAAATAGCTCCCAGAAAGAGAGTAAGAAAAAACACAAAGCCCAGCAGACATATAACAAAGGTGCAAAGAAAATGGATTGCTAAGTCAAAAAAAAACAAAAACGTAAACCATCAACTCAGCCTACAAAACCAGGCAGAAATTAGCAAGATGTAGGCAAAATCCATCAGAACGGAAACTACAAGACAGAGTAAGATGGAATTCTCAATGTGTATATTCAAAGTGACTTTACTTAAGTGTTCCAAGTAAAGTACTTATTTGTCATCATCACTGCATCAAAATAAACTGATGATAGGTATTGTGTTCAGTACTATATTAATTTAATATATCTGCTAATTTCTGTGTAGTTCATAACATGTGATGCAGTTTAAGATGTGATTGAGATAGAAAAATCAACTGTCACATGCGGTCTTTAATTTGAAGAGCGGATGTGACAGTGTATCGTGTTCCTTTTCTGGGAGTCAAGCACAGATACACATTTTTTTCTTTGCCATTGATCAACTAAATCACCAGCTGTTTATGCAGAATTGCTGGCAACCTTGGAAGTGTCATTTGTCTTCCTAATCTCCATGAACTTGATTCACCCATTTGTTTAAGAGCACAACAAGTTAACGATGTGAATGTTTTCATTATTAGTATATAAAAAGGCTCAAGAAACAGCCCCTACTCATGAAAAACTTCCACAGGAAAAAATTATACCTGCTGAAGAACTACAGCATCAAGCTCTGCATGTTGAATAGAGCATAAATCTATGTGAAAGTCTTTAATTGCTAGAACAATCTAAATCTTTCAGCTCACTAATTAGCTCAAATCATACTGCCTAAGATCTTAAAACCAGGACTGCCTATAGGCAAATTTTAAAGTTGAATCAAGTCTGTGGAGGTGCACACACGAGCAGTAAAATTGTGGTACTTTCCCTCACAATCAAGAAATCCTTTTTTAGCACCTTTTTGTTATCCATATTTGATCCTTAAGAGCAAGGGCAACCATTTTAAGTTAACTGCAACTTTTCAGGGATGCTGAGGTACATACATGTCATTGTCAGGTACATAAAGCACTCAGATTCACTCACAATCATCACTTACTCAGGTTTTCAAATAATATTGACAGAACAGGGAGTACTGCAATATGATGGAGGTCAAACATCAACCCATGCAGACTAGTGTACCCATACACAACCTGTATATTCTAATTTTTTATATTTATGACAAGCACACATTAGCTATTTAGAAGTGCCTCATTCTTCCTCTTACATAGTTGAAACTCTGATCCTAAATGAATAGTCCATGACATTTACCCTTTTTATATATCTTTTTCTAACCTTGCATTACAAATATAAAAATGTTGTTTTAAGGGGATCTTTCAGAATGTCACCGAGTAGTCACTTTCCTATTTTACTATGCCTTGAGACCTACACTATTTTTCAGAAAGTTTAAGGTAACCAAAAACACGTTTAAAATATACTTAAAGATTGCTGTAGTTTGCAATCATGGTCTAGCACAGCCAAGCATGCCTACTGATTCTTTACATACCATACACATGCTGATATGCAACAACCTGTGTCACTGGCATCATATTTGCTACTTCCCCACAAGAACATTATTTTGCTTTTTGAAATGCATATCAACTTAGTTTTCTAAGTCATCTTGGAAATGTTGTCCACTATCTCCCATTAACTTTTGGTAACAGTCCATGATCACGTCATTCACTTTGAAGCTTTTTAATTCAACGTACACTGGCTATACATTTGCTATTTGCTGTCAGATCCTATCTGGAAGCCAGACTTGCTCTATCTGAAACAGAAAAGCAAACTTGGCTTAACATCTCATGTTCCCACACAAGACCCACACTAGCAACAGTTGTACATGCATGATCACATCACGCCCAATAACCTGGCTAGATTAAGTTGACCAGCCGTGACCTACACATTAAAGTTCAAAACCCTCATATTTTATGGATATGTCACAGACACTCTGCCTGTAACAGATCTGCAGTGAGGTATTTTATAGTGGATTGGATCACAGTCTCAGAAGCAACATGTATGCAGGAGAGAGAATACATATGCACGAAGAGTTGAGCACATGGTACCTGTCTTTTTCAAAGCTGATTATTCTGATGTGGTCTGACAGAAGCTACATCTAAGCCGTATCCTTTTCAAAGGCTCTCTTACTGCGTGAAAGTCAACAGATGTGGCAATGGAAGAGCATTTGGAAAGAGCGGAAAACCAGGCATACACCATTTTTCTCTCCCTGCTCTGACACCCAAACACACAGTAGTCACCAAGTGTGTGTAAGCTCAGTTCTTTGGAGAAGGGCTGGGAGCAGCAGGGAAAGACAGAAAGGGAGTGGCAGGAATACATCATTCTGTCTATAAAATGAACTACAAAGGAAGCATGCGCCAGCAACCTATCATGAACTAGGTGATGGAAAACAGACAACAGTGGGAAAAGATGACATTTTAAAGACACTTTCAAAAATAATTTACAGTTACAATAGTGATCCACAGCACCGAGAAATTATACCTGTCAAACGACTAATTGGTGATGAATACCACATGATGGAGTGAAGCTGTTTGACAATAGCTGTCAGCATGATCACAAACAAAAAACACCAGCTACATCCGCAATAGTCCCACCCAGCATAAGGGATCTGGGGCAATCCCTCAAAATATCCTGCAAGACTGAAGTCAGGTGACAAGCGATTTCATTTCAGGTTAAAATCTTTGTAATAATTTATTAGCTGGTACTTTTTTGTTGCAGCACTCACACATACATAAAAAGAAAGTTTCTTACCAAAAAAAGCAATCTTTTCTAACCAAAACAGAGGACTTTGGTCTGAACCTGGACAAATAGTCTCATTAGGTCAAAATGGAAAATAATTTGTTCCTCAGATAAGGGATTTTTTTTGGCCTTAACTGCAAAGTCCTTTTTAGAAATCTACTGTTATGATTTTAATCAAATTCACTCACCCCCAAATACCGCAACATGGATCTAATCACTTGCTTTGCACGTTTAGTACCCAGAGACACTACAGAAGTTTTAACAGCTGTTGCAAAAAATGTTGCAGCCTCTGACTTTTTTTACTAAAGTTACTGCAGCCAAGATTTACTGTAAATTGATGATTTAGCTGGATTAGATGTTAATATGCAGCTTGATATATTATTCATGAGAATGAGTCACAGACCTAATTAGAAACATGACATGAAAAGCTTTTGAGTCCACAATCTGGATTCTCCATGACATGAAAGATTTGACATGTGAATAAATTTTCACTTACTGAGAGAAAAGAGATAAATGACCTTTTACATCTAAGTAAAAATGTCATGTTGGAGATGCATCACTTGCCTTTCTGACAGTTTGGGAAAAACCAGTAGAAGTATCCAATTTGATATAATAGAAGCCCTTTAGAAACGCGAAGTATTTACCCCTCCATCCCCTTCTATCTGCTTGTAAAACATCCGTTACATATACCCATCCAGTCATAGACATTAAATAGAGAGGGTTTGTAATCATCTGCCAGGTGAACATTTCCAGAGCTTCAATAAGATGGCCCAAGAACAGGTCTCATTCACACAGCCAAGTAAAGCCACAACTTAGCTACATACCCCTAAGTACCTGTGTATACCAGTTGGTATGGTGTTTCAGCTTTCCAGGCTTAATTGACGATTAAACAAATCGTAGAGCATCATTATTTAACTGTTTTGGCTGGAAGTACTCTGCGTTAGCTAAATTAGTAACAATAGATTCAGACAACAGCAGAAGGGAGCCGCCATTCAATTAATGATAATGACTAGCAGTGGTCAATAAGTGTACCTGGGAAAGCATTAGTAGCACATCATATTAGGGGACTATTCGGTGCAGTGGATTAATTTGCTAATTATTTATTTCTTGGGGCATAGGCCAAAAACCAGCTTGTTAAAAGTACCAAGTGAAGTCAGTTTGGTAGCGTAAACCTGACCTATTTGGCCTCCTGAAGGCTTTGTTGTTTACTCAGGATTGATTTTGAGAGCCCAGTTTGCCACATGTGCTTGTTTCCTTGCATGTTTAACTGTCCATCAAGACATTGAGGCCTGCCACATATTATTTCAAGACAGATTATTGTTGTTCACAAATGATTTAATTTTTTTTTTGCAAGTTTGAGTTGACTATTCCTTATCTCATTACACAGAAATTTGATGATTTAGTTTCTCAACAATTATTCAAATCCTGCATTCATATGCTAGGTATTATCTTATGCAAAATGAGACCAAGTCTTAGATACAAAAAATATGAAGGTATCACTGGATACATTTGAAATAAACATGGTCTGCCAGGAAGAGAAAGAATATGAGAAACATTTTCTCCAGTTTACATAACAAACCACCACGATATACTAATTAGCTGTCAAGATGGAAGAAAGCATTTTAGAAAACAATTTAGATGGGAATTAGTGTGAACCTTACAGTACACATAAAACAAGTTTTAAAAGAAAAAGTTACTATTCCTAGCCAGTATTTATCTGATCCTGATAAAACCAAAGGCTAACCCAATGTAAGCAAGGCTTCCGAGTCCAGAAAAACAATCTGAAGTGGCATGTAAGTAACCAAAAGCTTTTTCCAGACTTGACAACATTGAGAAGTAGAACAGCACAGAGCAAGAAAAGTCATTACTAATAAACAGCCAACAGATTGCAGTCAGATGTCTTTGTATGAGGGCAATACTGAAGGTGATAGGAATGAAGAGGTCAGGATGTACTAGTTTCCAAAATTAATAATTCATTAAAAATTTCAATTGAGAGTGCTATTATGAAAAAAATCTCAAGAACAGAGTAATGCCTCAGCATCGATGATCTCAGTGTCTTTACTTGTAAAGGATCAGCTCCTGAGCTATCTGCAAGATACACATTCACACACACATTTCACTTAGCTCAAGTTGCTCGTTTCCTGCAAGCTGGAAAACCATAAGCACTGTGACAAGGATAAGGGGCTATTTCATTCTGAGATATTTTTAAATGGTATTATTTGTCAGTAAGTCAAAAACATAACTTCTATTGGTGATGCCATTCATTCCACTCAATGTTCCAAGGAGCAAACAAGTGCTGACTGGACAGAAGCTATGAGCAAGCAGACAATGCCTCAAACTACAGTTGTGATACCCAGCCTTGTAATATTTTTAAGTGTTTCAAAATAAAACATTAATTATGCCCTTTTATAATCTGCCATTGTTCAGTGACATGCTTATTTTCATGCTTAGTGAAACCGGGGTGGGGTTTTAAACCAATGAAGTTCATATTTCAAAAGAAAACATGGAAAATATTAGAGGTTGCTCTTTTTTTTATTTATAATTCAACAGATTTTAAAGCTTTAGCCACTGTTGTAGAGATTACTGCTATGTTCATGGTCCAGAGGTAGAGTTAAACAAATTAAAAACCCTTATTTATAATGATAAAAGGCTCAACTAAAGAAAGATCATGAAACCAAAAAGAAAAAAAAACAACCACAAAACAAATCAGAAAAGTACATCAGACTTGACAACTTAAGCCCTATGAGCTCAATTTCAAAGTCTTTGTCATGTAGCTGTAACATCCACCAAATGTAACTGCCCCAAAGGATATAACTCTTCATCGGTCTTCCTGAAGATAAAAGGAGCAACTCACACCCTTGACATTGTCAGCTATAGACAACAGACCTCAATCTGCCACTACTCAGCTGTGCATTTAGTCTAGAGAGGGAGCTCTTCTCTTACCATACATGGAAGAACTGCTGCTTTACATTCTCAGCTGAGTTGAGACTCCAGTGGTTAAGAGCTGGGGGGGAACCCACACACATCATTTTAGGAAAGGGATTTTTACAAGTTCGCCTAGTTTTTCTGGTACATTTATACAGAATTTACTGCAAAGAATCATAAGATAAAGGTTTCAAAGAATCAGTATTCTCCAGAGGTTGTCTGTTATGGCCATTTTCAAACTAAATCTAAAAAACCTGGAAGAGCATGGCAAAGCTGACGCTCAGACTGGTGCTCCTCCATTTCTTTCTCCCAGCAGTCTGTTGTTCTCCTTCCTTTACTGACCACCTAATTAACAGAGTTAGGAAGGGCAAACAGACTGAACAATGAGTCTCCCATATAAAAAAAAAATAATTCTACCTCTCCTCCTACCCAGTTGCTTGGGTTTTTTCCTCCACCCCTCCTACACTTCAGTGCTTGAGTGGTACAAAGGAGTCAAACCTCAAGAGGCACCTAAGCTATCAGAGGCATATTTTGTGCCTACACTACTCAAATAAGTATTCCTGTTTATTCCAAGAAGAGGGTGAATATGATTCCATAACACAAAAATCGGAGTTTTTAATATTAAATTGTTTTTGCTGCTAATAACAACAAGGCAATTCCAAGGGAAGACAGAATCATACAACATTCATAGATTCATCAAGCTATTGGCATACCAAGCACCACTACAATAACTCTGTTTTGCTCAAGCATGGAAGTGCATATAAGTGAATATAAACCCCAGTTTATTCTTAATGTAGTTAAGTCATTTGCCCCTCCCCTTCCCCAGGACACATCACAGTCCTTCTTTACTCTTTGGAAGGCAGAGTTTGAACACAGTTGTAGTAGAACTTCTACCTCAGTGGTTCTTGAGCATAAAGGTGTGTATACAGCATAAAGCATTTTTTTTACTTATAACAAATAGAAGAAATATTTTTACTAGATTTCATAAAAAGCATGGTTGAGGAAGGAAAAAAGAATAAGATAAACAAACAGACAGTAGGAATGTAACTGCCTTACACTTTCATAGTGTCTCTTGATTTAAGTAATGGACAGACCTAAAACCAAAATATGCTATTGCTATCTTTAAAAATGGCAAGACTGATAACTCAAAGTTTTACAAATATAGCATGGGAATTCAGGTTAAAACAAAATGTAAATTTTCCCTGTAACGTACATGATGGCAAAACCAAGTAGGAATGTTTCACGTGTTTAGTCTGTCGGAGTAATCCACTAATATAGTTTCTACAGCTTCAAACCCCCATATAGTGAAGTATTTAAGAGACACCTAACCTGAACTCCACTCCTCATTCAAGTTCCACTCCCCCCCCCCATTCCAATTTAATTCCCCATACAGTGCCCTCTCTTTAATAAACTAGCAACACAGTCAAGTCAATAGGACTACTCATGCCCTAAAAGGAAAGAATCTAGATTGATGCTGTAAAGCACCCATTCAATAAACCAAGGAGAGATTCTTGAGTACAGAAGTCAGTTCTAATGGAGACGTATTAACTTAAATTAACGGTGAAAGGAATAACGGCTATCAAATAACATTGAGCATTTACTGCAATGAAAATGTCATTTATTTACAAAACAAGCAGAACAGCAACCAGTGTTTGACTAAAAAAATGAATAGTATCAATGTTTGGACTTAAATGATCTCTCTTCCCTTGAAACAGTAACAATAATACTGATAGAGGAAGATTTATAGTTTAGGCTTTCTAGTTCTCTTTTTCTGCTAGCTACTCATAGTCATATGTAACAGTTAATTATTCTAAGAACAATGTCAACACAGAAAGCAACCTCTGTGCAAAGAGATACAGAAGTCATTGAAAACATTTGCTTCCCCCAACCCCTGATCATCTTCCAATAAGGAAGCAGAAACAGTTATAGATAAGAATTTAGCGATGAGGCTAATTTAACAGTTCAGAGTGTTTTGTGAAGAAGTTTTAGATTGGAAATTATAAATTGACCACACTACGTAGAAAACTCATACTTTTAGCAGTAGTTTCAACTTTAAGCCCCTTTGATGATGCATTCTGTCCCAAAGCCATTTAATTAAATGGATTTCAACTTCAGCTCTTCCGAATTTCTACAGCACTTAAATTATAAGATTAAACAAACATAATCTTCTTTAACAGTTTAGTGAAAAAAAGTTTCTACATCAAATCATTTAAGTCTCCTTGTTAATAAAATTTGCTTATATTTAAGTACACCATTTCCCTGATTATCGGATATAACCAAGATTCCCAGAAGTGCTTAATCAAGGAACTTTTCCTAGAATTATCAGTCAACATCACAGTGTCTGCAGCAGAGCACATGCTAGGCATTTCAATATAACATCACCCCAGACTGTATTTGCCTTTAATTTATTCAAATCAGTTTAATCCCAAAGCTTTTATATAGCAGAATATGCTTCCTTGCATGTGGTGAAATGATGATGTTATATTTGACTTTAGAGTGCTATATAAACACTTGTATGTCACAATATATCTGGCTTACATTTGTGATCATTTCCTTTTCATGTTAACATTTCTTTCAATACACAGCAGCATTCACATACAGCCAAGCTCCCATAAAGCAGAGCTTGGCAGGAGCTGGGGATACTACAGTGCAGTCACAACCATCTGCCAGCACAACTGGCCATAAATGCAAAAAAAAAAACCACCAAAACAAACCAAAAAAAAACCAACCACAATTAAAGGTCATTGGCCTGGTTACTGCCAGTATCAGAGGAAAAAAAAACTACTGGAGATGAAACCCAGGAAGCAAGTTTGCCACAGCCAGCTCCTCGCTCTCCTGCAACTTGCCTTTCAGAGAAAACACTGGGTTTTGAGAGTTGTCAACCTTTCAGAGACTGAAGGCTGCCAGGGATCATGTTGAACATTCATTGGTGTCTACTTAAGTCATCTAAAGCTTTAAATGCATAAACCCAAGTTTGTGAAATGTGATACTTCGTAAGATCAAAACTGATAATTCAAATACACTCATGAGAATGGTCGTAACATTTACTGAGAACATGGAATGGTTTGGAAAGCAAATTAAAGAACTAGGCAGAAAAACAAATTTGACAGGAACAGCAGGAAAAGGTTAAGGGGAAAAAGAGCAATTGGATTTGTGTTTTTATTGCACCCTCATTAGCTATCCTGTAGTTATTACAAGATATAAGTAAGTCTATTCAGATTGACAACCTAAGTCAAAAGTTTCTTTTTTCATCCCTGTCATTGAACACTTGAAGTTCTTCACATTCTTATATCCCAGGTGAACTGTGTATGCATATTATTTAAAAATACATTCTTTATCAGAAAGAAAAATATATTTAAGTATAGTTGCAAGCATTTTTGTAAACACATACAATTCTCAAACTACTAGGCTAATTCCCGAGTCTATTTTTATCTTTTGCTGTTGTGCTTATTGTTGTCTTATTTCATACTCTGTTACTACTTGTAACTTACATTAATCCTATCTCACTACAGTGCAATAATAAAGCAAATAATTACCTAAGGGATGAAAAGAGCATATCCCCCAGTATCTTGCATAAGAATGAAAACTAAACATTTCAGGGACTTCATCAACTCATTTCTCTTAATAGAAAGAAAGAACATTGAAGATTTCACAAATTCTAGCTCAAGTAAGAAGCCCACTAAGGGCACTAAGCCAAGGAAAGACACATCCCACCATCACCTTATCAGCCTAGGAACACTACCCCTCCTGAACAGAGACTTAGAGCAGCTTGTTTAATTTAATGACAGTGAGGGTGAACACTGAGCTCTCTCCTTATGAGCAGCAGTTGTAAGATAGGCAAAGAGCCCCAGCCTGCACCCATAGGTCCACACTTACTGTCATGCACAGATCCAGCACATTCCCAAGCCAGATTCCTCAGGACACCATGGCTGGGAAGAGGCTGACCCTACAAGAAGCCTCTGCTCTGTAAGACGACAGGGACCAAGCTGTAGGCTAGATGGCTGCCACAAAAAAAAAAAAAAACCACCACACAAAAAAACCACAACATAAAAACACCAAAGAAAATCACCTGCTTCTCACCACCACACAGTGGATAGACCCAGCCTCCTTCCACAGACCTATACTGAAGCAGTGTCAAGGCACAGGAACTGAAAAGGTGTCCCCAGGAAATGAACCGCAGGATGCACAAACAGTGCTAGCACCAGCACTGGCTGAAAGACACCAAAGTTCAGCTGTTGCTGTACAGCAAGTTCTTCAGGCTGCAAACTTTTGTGGTCCTGGTTGTATTTTACACAACAGACAGTTCAGTAGAGGACTTACTGAAGCGAAAGGGTCTTGGGTTCTCTGTTTTCTCTCCCTTAAATCCCTATTTCTCTTTTTCTCCAAGACATACAATTTGAGAGACAGACACCACCTCCTTTTCTCCTCAGGAGGCAGAATTTAATTGCAACCATTTCCCAAAGTGAGCTTGTAAAATAAGCTAAATGTTTACATTATGCACTTAGAGGATTTAAAAAAACAAAACTCTAAAATGTATTTCTTCCAGTCAATTAATAAGTTAAATTTTGGGCAATTTTAACTATACTTTCCCTACAAAGAGAAAAATACCCATTTTGTCCCACAGTACCATCCAAACATGCCCTCGTTTGTATACAACTATTGTATAATTTTATTATGTTGACTACAGAACTAAAACATCCAAGATCTGTTTAGTATTGCTTAACACTGACAATCATCAGAACAAGTACTTAAGCAAAAAATTGGAAAAGCCTAGGAGGTTTAAGATATTTTATTTTACAGGGAGGATTAGCCAGGCAGTAGTAGAAATCAGCTTTCTAGAGAAGCAGATCTCACCACTAGCACATTTGAAAGCAGCACCACAAGTAAATATGAAATACGAAATCTGGTTGTGTTGCACACTGCCATTACTATAGCATGTGAAACTGCTAGAGTAAAATAGCAGAGACAGTTCCTTCTCTTTTTCTTTCAGTTCCAAAGTAAACCTTATCTAAAGCCTGGCTGGCTCCACAGGTAGCTATGTCAATGCTAAAAACACCGACCAGCAGAAATGATTGCAATCACACTACTGCAATCTTCTGCAGAGGAGGGCAATCATGCAGATCAGTTTCCTGACAAATTGCTATCTAATTCCAGTAATGTCCACCTAGTCTGGATACCCTTACTTTGTTTTTTTTGTTTCTAAGTCATCACAGAACTGAGAGCTGCAAGGAGAAGAGAAAGAAACAACATGAGTGGTCCTTGGGTAAGAGCAATCCTGGGCTGTCAGGAACTAAAAATAGCAGACATTATCTGTATCAGCCAGTTTTGTTTTGTTGGTTTTTTCCCCCCCCTCTCCACCAGTGTCCATTTCAGGCACCCTGTTAGTGTGATTTAGGATTCTGCAGTCTCAAATACAAAGGGCTGCAATTTAAGAGACCTACAAGAAAATAAACCTTATCAGACCTCTTTTTTCAAGTGGCAAGTGTAAAGTACAAAATGAAAGTGACTAGAGAATTTTTTAAGCCTAATTTTAGAAAAATACAGTATTAGAATCAGATTCAAAAAACACAAGAGAGATCACTTATTGCCAGAACAGATGCTTACTGTGTGTCCCTTTCAAGGGGATAATAGAGATATAGTAGCACCAGGGAAATGCTCCTGGAAATGTTTTCTAGCCTGAAGTAAAGAGACAAGCTAGCCACATGAAAAGGAGAGAATCATTTCTTTTACAGTGTGTGTACATGACTGAGTGCAAGACCTATTGGCCACTGCAGCATCCTCAGGCTTCTGTTTTTAACAAAAAAAAGCAGCAACAGATTAACTTGCGCTCATGAATGTTGTAATTAGTCTTCAGTATTTTTGAGACAGCTGAGCAGAATATGGGGAGACAGCATTACATGTGCTTGATCACATGATTTATGAAAAAATTGAACACTTAACTATGAAATAGGACTACTTAGTTGCTGTACTAAATGCAGCATTTACCAACAGAAGAGCCATGTAACCAGTCCATCAGAGATTTACTCTCAAAGGAACAGGGATTTCAACTTGAAAGGGACATTGTATGTTTTAAATCCAAGTTATTGCTAGCTAGCTTTAATGTTAAAATCAGTTTATCCAGATTATATTTTTCTTAAAGAAACAGGTGAGTGCTCAAAAAAACCCCCCAAAAATTCAACAGGAATTAATTTTAATTGGAAAGAGTAATGTTTTCTGTAGCATAAGATCCTCAAATGCGACTGGGAAAGGTGAAAGCTTATGTTTGAGAGGTGTCACAAAGCTACACATCAGCAGCTAAGGACTAGAATTTTCATTTATTTGGACACCTGCAGATGGGGATAGTCACTTGGTGTTGGTCCAGAGAAGCACAAACCAGGTCCTAGACAGGAGCTTTTGATGGTTCCACTAGTACCTAAACCTGGTAATTACCCACCTACACATACCTGCCTGTGTAACTAAGACTTTCAACTCTGCTCCCTATCTCTTCTCCCACCACAGTACCCCTGAGCTTCATGTCCTCCAAGCCCTCAGTCACCAGCTGACTTCCCACCTCCACAGGCACTAACAACTTGCACAAAGTGAGATGCTGCTGTTAATTAACAGGTGGGCGCCTGCCCTATCCACGGCAGCTGTGTAGGCTCCTGACAGCCTGGAGATCAGTTCAGAAATGCAGATGAAAAATAGAAAGAAAAATATTACAGCTTTGCTAAATAACTTGAGACTAGTAAAAGAGTTCTTAAGATACTGAGATGCTTGTTTAGCCCCTTCAAGCTACTTAAAAAAAAATATACCCCTCTCAATGAAGGGCAGTTTTTGTGCTGCTCTTGCCCAGCAGATTAAGCAGTAACTAGTGTGTGCTATCAGATCACTCTCCTTCAGTGTTCCCCCCCCCAACCCCCATCCCATCCTGGAGGACACCACTCACTATGTATATAAATATCTACGTTTGAAGACACATCTACATGAGTGCATGACTTGCACTGGAGCAGTTTAAAGCATAGTTTTTATTGCATGATGATGCAGAAATCTGTCCTAGAACAGCCACATTTTTTGTAGCTGTAAGTACCCTGCCAGCACATCTGCTGCTAAGGCAACAATCCCAGCTCTGCAGCAGCTCAAGTCTGCTGAGATGGAAGTGTTGCTTTATCAGTGCATAAACAACAACAAACTATTGAAGACAACCCTTTTTTTTTAAAGTTTGATTGAAGGTTTGGTAAGCAGGTTTGCCCGCAGAGGGCAGGCATAAGCATGCTACATTTGCCTACTGTGCACCTACAATTTCAACATGATCATTATCGCTATTCAGATGACTGAGCAAGCTGACAGAGAGTATATGAGAGGTTATCATGTATTGAAAGTCACAGAAAGATCATGAATATAGAAGAGAGAAAGAAAATATGGAGGATTACAATAGGAACAACACTGAAGGAGCATGGCAAGGATAAAGGATTCAGAGACAAAAATAAGAAGGGACTGTATCCTTTGACTGTAAGTTGCTGGGGAAAAACTACAAGTACTTGCACCTTAGAGCTCACCGTCCTGACTTGCATGCCTTGGCCTCATTATCATGATTCAAATAAGATTCATTTCCTGGAAGAGCTTCCAGGACTCCATTGCCAGTCCCACCTCCTCTCCAGCAGTCCCCACCTAGGCAGAGAGCTGCAGATACATCAGGAATTGCCTTTTAGCCATAAGCATTCAAGATAGCCATAAAGCTTTAAGAAAGAGGCAGCACACAGTGTCCAAGAGAAAGAGTTTTTAAGAGATGGAAAAAGAAAATATTGATTAAGGGTCACAACTATGCTGGGTTTTAGCCTTTCAGCTGTGCATTGCTTTCCTGCTAAAAGCAGCAGGTGAGAAAGCCTGGGCAGAAGAGGGAGGGAGGAGGAAAGCCATACAAACAAAAACACAGTTCTGTAAAAGGAGAGAAGCAGATTCCATCATCACCAGGCTAGGGAGAGTGGTTTCATTATCAAAAAACCAAGATATATGTTCTCCCACTACACTCAGACGCTATAATAATAAAGAGGCACTATAAAACCACTGCAGTAAATTAAGGACTTAGAAGAAATAAACAGGGCACAGATTAATGGTATTTATACGTATTTTTGGGAAGATGAGCAATTACAATTTGCATCTCAGCACATACCCAGTATTTGCTATAACCTTAAATTATAATAAACTCGAGCACAACAGAGCACTAATGTTCCTACCTTCTACTCTCCATACACAGCAAAGGGTGGCAACAACTACAGACGAGCTCTCCTGTGGCTGCTGGGGCTGTGCTGCAGTCATTCCAGCCACACCAGCATGAGTCCAACCTCAAGTTGACAGGCACAAAAGGACAAGCTCCAGGCTCTCCTCAGCTTCTCTACCTTCTCCAGGAGGGCAACAAGCAGATTGCCCCATCCACAACTACTGAAGTCTATGCTTTCTAAAACTTTTACTTACCAGATTAAAAGAGTCAACTTCTACAGGCTCCTTAGAAGATGTTACTGAAGCACTGCCCACGCCCCTAAGACTCAACAGCCCCAGCTGCCCCTGTTCTCCTTTTATCAGTTCCAGCTGACACCCCCCACTCTCCTCATTAGGTCTTGCACGGGGCACTGCACCTATTTAAAAGGACAATTCCCAACGTAAGAATATCCCAGCTTCAACTAATGAAAAGTGCTGGTAATTAAAATCAGCTGTGGTGAATTAGCTCCATGCTTTGGCCAGGCACAGGTTTTTTTCGGACATTCCCTGCCCTACCACTAACCTGGGGCGGGAGGTGTGTCTGAGCTCCCTCCAAAGTGCAGCTCTGAAAGAGGAGCTGGGGGATGTGTCTTCTGGAAAACTGATGCTACAACGGGGAACCTCAGATGGCTTAGGGTTGGCGTCTCTGGCTTCTTGCAGCTCTGCTGTCTCAGGTTACGAAACGGACTTTTAACCCCCTTTCCAGTATGGCAGAAACTTGAAGTGAAGGGGAACCATATCAGGAAGGTGCTCTGAAATCTCAGAGCACATGGTGAGGCAGATGGCGTTTTGATGGGGATTTACCTACACCTTTCCTGTAAAAAAAAAAAAAAAGGGAACATCAAAAACATAGTAAGTTTTGTGTTACAGAAATGAGGTTTTATTAGAACATAAACTAGATATATTTTTTTAACATCAAAAGGCTAGGTATGCTGGGCAGTGCAAAATATAAATAGAAAACTTTATAAATAACTCTCATTTCTGCTTGCTATGAGCTCACTTAGTCTAGAGCACTTTTGAAAAGCCCCACAGGCTTGTCAGCAGGAGCAACACCCCAGTTCCCTCTGGATTCCTGAGAAGAGTCTTTTCACCACCTCGTTCAGCAGTCTGCAGCAACCTGCTGGTTTAGGTATTTCCCACTTGCTGCTTAGACCACACATTTCTTGAAATCCTGCCCTGCCCAGGTACCTGCAAGATCTGTAATTATTATTCAAAGTGGGCTCATCAGTGTGTACGTTAACAGCCTTTCCATACAAATAGGACTGGGTTGGTTTGTTTTCTCACAAGCTCACATGCATACCAGAGATTTCCTTTTAATTCCTTTCACTGAGATTTTTTCCTGTGAAGTAATGCAGGAGAAATTTACCCATCTTCTTCATCTTCAGCAAGACAGCCCACCTGCCTACTGCTGTGATAACCATGAACGCAGTAAAAAGCTTCATAGAATCTAGTCCCACTTGCCCAGGATGACGAGCCAGACTCCCTCTTAGCCAGTTGAAGCCTCTGACCTTGCATCTGCGCATTTGCTACGCAGGGACACTTACACAAGATGTAAACGTTTCTCTTCCTCCAGCTCTGCTTCTGTATTACAGTACCCATACATTTAAAATAATACTTCTTGCCACGAGACACAGAGCTGCACCTAAGCAACTTGCAAACATGAATGTTTGCTAGAGGACATAACTGAAATTCTGCCTCTGGGCAGCTTGCTACCAAGAAGGTTTTTATCTATAAAAATGATATGTGTTTCCTATACACTTGGGGAAGATTGGAAAAAAAAAAAAAAGCTACATTCCCCATGAAGATCCTTGATGAGCTAGATATAAACACTATTGACTACCATAATAAATTTTATCTGTTGCATTTTATTGGAGATGGTGTGGTTACAAGACAACAGAGACACAATCAGATGCACGTATGGTACATACATGCAGATTTCTTCACTGCCTATGTTAGATTTGGCAATTTCTATTCTGAAAGACAGTAATAAACTGACACTTTTGTGCACCTAAGTGAATAAATTTTTTGTTAGTTCAACAAAGCACGGTATTGCTGCCCCAAGAGCAAGAACATACTGGCCAGAAATATGCCCATCTATTTTTAATATTGCCAAACGAAGCTGCACTTTTAAAAATACGTTGTGTTTTTGGTAACAGCTAAATGGAAAGTAGACTGGGCTGTACTGTTGTTTACTCCTATTTCTGTTGCATGGAAATCTTGGATTCTTTAGAGTGTATACTCGTAATTCTGACTTTTTCTGATGAGAAAACGAGAGGAGAAATGGGGTAAGTTCAGCCACCTGTAATTACATATTAAGGTTTGCAGAGGTAAATCAAAGACGCAAGAGAAGCTTTTCTATGGAAGAATGCCAGAGCAAATTAAAAGAGATATTGACAAGAATAATCCACACAGTAGAAATGAAGAGTATCTGCACCATAATAGAGGCTATATGAAATCAGGCTCTGTATCAAGACAACATATTTCATATTTCTGCAGGTAGATATCATGTATTCAGATCTTATTAAAATACCTAATACAGCGTTTCATTCTACATTCTCAGTCAGGCTCAAAAGTAGCCGGGGACACCAGAGGAAGATAGATGGATTTTCAAAACCATTAATATATTACTGAAGATCGTAGCCCTACATTTAGGAAACATTTTGCTGTGGTGTTCTTCCAGAATTACCTCTATGGCCCTGGAAGAAGCCTTTTTCCAGAGTTACTAGTCGGTGGGGCAGGTAATACAATCCAAATCTGGGCCCATCCCTGTCCCTAGCGGAGGTGACCGATACCTGGGGCTTGGGCAGCCCCTGGCTGGGCTGGTGGGATGGCCGTGGCTGCAAGGATGCCCTCGCTGCTCCCTGACAGAGAAGTGCATTCATAAATGTCCAGCTGATTTTGTTTTATAATAGTAGTGAGTGTTCCCAAAGTATAAAAGAAAAGAAACAAGGTTAGCGACAGTGATGACTTCAAAGCACGCTGCAATTTCGTCTGCCATGCTGAAGGGAAAAATGGGAAGGAAGAAACAGAAAGAGTAGGGAAACACAGCAGTGTGTTACAGGGCAGTCTAGACAATAAAACAAGGCTTGAATAGCCTGAAAACCTACAGTCTCACAGCTTATCTAGCAGAAATCCTGAAAAGCTGTAATTGGAATCAATTTGTTCTGTTGTTTGTTTATTTTTAATTTTCTGGTCTCTTCATAACTAAAAAATTCAATCCTTTTTTTTTTCTTACCTAAGAAAATCTAAACCTCAGTTCTTTTTTTTTTTTGTGGTCCACGTTGTGTCTGCGTTAGTAAATTACTTACCACAGAACCAAAATCCCCATATGCTCTATGCTTACACTGATGGAACCTGTGCTGGCTGTGCTATGCTTGTTATGTGCCCATAAAAGCCTCCAGCCAGTTTGACAAGGAATGGCTGTAGACAATTTCGAGGACTGGTAGTAACGAGGGGTGAAGGAATCAATTCTTCATTGCTCAGTAAGAAGGAAAATAGAAGTACTGAGTGGGGTTTAGACTACTTCTGCTGCTATGGATTTACTGCATATTGTAATACAAATATGTACAAGCAGGAATTCAGCACACTGACAAAAAATGGCAGCGAAGGACTGAATAAGCTACCTCTAGTGCTGAAGGACAATGGATTAAACGTTGTAAGGATTTCATTCTGTGATAGGGTAAATAAACAAATTACAGGTAAAATAAATCTACACGCATCCGCATTGAGAGAATCTGACTGACTAGGTGTCTGGATGCTGTGTGCATTAGAATCTCTAACCAAATACTGAATTCTAATTGACTTTCACAAGTCAATTCATACTGGATTTCACAAAGGCAGTTGTCAATGTTCTATGGTTGAACAGCTTATTGAATTAGGAGAAAGTCACTCACTATTCTGAGCAGACTGCATTCCTCAAGTACTAGTGAAACAGCTGAAAATCCCATCAAATATGACTTAGCAGGCAAAGGATTTATAAAAATTCCATTGTAAATAGGAGCGTATTGTTTTGATTTTACTGCCATTGTTCTGTGAAATTAGGATGACTTTTATAAATAATGAACAAATGAATTTTTGTTTATTGAACATAAGAAATGATTTTTTCTTTACAAATGGCCTCACAGATTAAACACTGTTTATATATTTCAGAAAGCTGTGGGAGAGCTGTGGAGACTTCTGTTTAAATCACCCTAAGTGATGTATAAATCACCTCTAAATTGTTTAAATCACCTCCAGCTCATAAAATAGGAAAATCTTTTTCTTAGAAGAAGCTAACTATGAATTTTCATACTTGGAGTATTCTGATGTTTTGAATAATACATGAACATTTGAATGCTTATCTTCTGCTTGGGACCCAGCTTGCTTACTAGTGTTTGGGGATATTGGGGCCTGACATCCAGCTCAGCAGCTTACTTTACACAGTAGCTGGTTCCAAACACCTTAAAGAACATCAGCTATGATGGTCACTTCTTAATCTTCCTGTCTCCAAAGTTAAATTATTTAAACAAATAGTATAGACTTGAGATAAGATGAAGAATATACATTTAAAGAAGCTAGCAAAATGGCTTAGTGAAACGTAAATAACCTGCGATAGGGTGGAAGTCAGACTAGGTGCTACAATGGCACCTTTTTGCTATGGAAGCATGAGTCTGTTGTTACTCAGAAAAGACATGCTTCATTGTCAGGGAAGAAAGAGATTCCACAAAGGAAAGAAGAGTTTATAACAGTGTGAACCAGCACCGCTTATTCTGCAAGTCAGCACAGCCTTCAATCATTTTTCTCAGTTTCATACTGGATGCTCTCATTTGTGTTTTCTTTTCACTAACTCGTCTACAAAATGTGGACATCCTGTATAGTTTACATCAACGAATCCCTCAGGCTTGGGAATACTGCAGAAAACAATACACATCACAGACCCCTTTATCCTTTTATGATATACATCTTTAATATGCATTATTATGGCAGGCAATAAACCTAACTTCACTGTAGTCATGCATAGAGAGCACATGTCATCAGTCGCTGAAAAGTGGGCCTGTGGGTATTTAAGGCTGAGTGGGTGGGTGTTTTATTTATGACATGAGTATGACAACTCTTTTAATGTAGGAGCTGAATGCAGTAAATGCTGTTCCACCACTAACGATTGTATACATTTGTTTAATGTAGTTAAAGGAA
The DNA here is from genome assembly GCA_008711295.1 of Anarhynchus alexandrinus. NCBI lineage: Eukaryota > Metazoa > Chordata > Aves > Charadriiformes > Charadriidae > Anarhynchus > Anarhynchus alexandrinus. The sequence continues at coordinate 484,909 of VUYV01000085.1, read as the reverse complement.
AAAAAATACATTTTTGACATTTGTTTTTAAAAATAATCCTACATAATCTACTGAGCAATGTGAAAGCCATGAGATACTGAAAGCCATGATGACTTTTTCAGCTGTTTTCATTGAGGAGGTCTAATAGCATGGTTAACGTAGTTGAATTATTTTCACCATGTAAGAAATTTCGCTCTATTTTTTGCTTTACACTTCCATTCAATTTGTTTTCATCAGGTACCAGCTTGCTGTCCAGCAAGCCAATCTCATTCCATATTGATTTGTGGTGAGACAAAAGGACAAAAGACAGCAAAAGAAAAGGAAAAAGGCAGTCAAAAAAGAGAAGGCCTCAACCTTCCTTCCTTCCTTCCTGTGGCAGCCTGGCTTGGCTGAAAGGTAAGTGTTGTGATACATGTGCAAGGTGTTCCTCTGATATAATTGGTATAAATTTATTTCTAGCCCCCCTCAGTATGATATTTGTTGACTAGGTTTGGCTACTTAACATTATGTGACAGCAGTTATGAGTAAGGAGAAAATATTTTCTAGCAGACAGTTGAAAAACCGACATGATCAATAGCTGGGGAAGAATAAACGTATGTAGCATGTTTGTTTGCCTCTTCTCTCCGAAGTGTCTCATTACTGTTATCCTCCAAGCTCAAACATTCAGACCATGCTTATATATTCAGAATGGTTTGAGCCTGTGCAGTGCCTATTTGTACGCTATTAGAACAATGCTGTCACTCTGCCAAGGATGAGTGATTTTCAACACTGCTGATATTGAAGCACTCTTCAAAATAAAGCTTCTGATCATACAAGCTACTGAAATGCTCAGATTGTCACAGCTCTTGAGGGCAGTTGTGTTATAACATGTCAGAAACATGTTTAACACACTCAATCAAGGGCTTGCAGCAAGCACTATTTGGATGCGATGTATATATGTAATGTGATAACAGTTCATTATAGTATAAGAAGTAAAATTGCCAGATATCCTCATTATAATTGCAAGTAACTTATGCACAGAAAGTCTAATGTGGTGAGAAAGTGAAGCAATAGTCTTGTGGATGGTTCAGTTTAGCAAAAGATCATTTAGCAGAAAGATACATTATGAGCAGTCAGCTCTTTACTTTTCTTCTGATGCATGTGCTTATGCCTGTCTTGTCTCAAAATGCTGTCCATTAAAACAGCTTTCCAGACAGAATTTCCTAAGGTGGTGATCTATAAATCAGATACAGATTTGCACAAGATCACTGACTCAGCTTTGAATCTGTATTTGTTGTCATATGGAAGCAAATTACAGTGCAGCAGTAAAACGACAGAAACATTGCTGAGAAACACTGGTGCCGGTCTTGCCAGTGGGCTGCTGCTGAATATCACAAAAACCTGATAGATCAGAAACTGGGGACTACATGAAAATAAGAAACCAATAGCTTAGATTGTCTATATTTATTCAAAGGGATCAAAATATCCTCCTGGTAAGCTTAGTATACTCTGTCTCAGTTGTCAAAAGTCAAGGTAGTTTTGGCCTTTTTTTTCCACACAGAGGGGTGACAGCTATTAGAAACCATGCCATATTAAAAGCAGGTACTAGGACATACTGTATAATGCTGTTCCGAGGGCAGAGAGTTTGGAACTAGATGATGTTTAACTCTAACCATTCTACGATTCTATAAGTCTATGCTGCTTTAGCATGTCATGATCTAAAACTTTAGTTTACCTTGCTTTTTAATTTTATTGCACAATTAACCAAGTCTTCAAATTGGAAGTAAATACATACAACAAACTTATTGGATAACAGGCTGTCAAGAGAAAACCAAAAGTTTGATGACTACTGTGCCATTTTTTCTCCCATTGCATACGAGGTAGAAAATGTTACATGCCATTGAAGTAGAATTCTTCATTTTAAGGAAAATGGAAAATATTTTAAAAGTAAGATTTAAAAGTTAATATTCCCTTCCATTCTGAATCATCACCTGGAAATCTGAGCTGTCTTTATATATATGTGTATATATATACACACACACATTCTGTTTATTTTTATTCTTCATAGAAAGAAAGACAAGAAAGGTGAAGGATGGGAGGGAGAACATCAGCCTAGAATTGGAAATGCTTTGCATTATCTGTGTAATCTCATATTCATTATATGCAAACACTTTAGCGATCCATCAACTCTGAAAGATCTGCAAACATTTAAAAGATGACAGCTTTAATTCCAGTATCATAAATTCCAAAATATGTTCCCAAATGCAGCTCATGTCCATAACATATCAAGAAAATAGGTGTTGTGGTTTAGTTTTGTTTTTTTTTAATTACATTACATTATTCATAGACCAGCATAATGTTTATTTGGGAAGGAGAGGTTGTTTTTTTTTCCCCAGGGACTCAATAAAACCTCTGAGGATGGCTGAAAACAATAGAAACAAATAATTTGAAGTGATTCAAACTCTGGAGAGTACTCATTCCTTTCTATATCCTCTCCTCTTTGGTACAGGTTCGGTACAGTAGCTGGCAGGGAACGTTACTGTTTTATTGCTATTGACAGGGAAACATTAGTTTCACAGTCCTGGAACATAAACATGCTAAATCTACCAATCTTCCTATGTCAAGAAGCAAGTATATTGAAATATATGGACCTGCCGGGAAAAAAACAGAAACCATCCTTCTGCAATTTTCTACCCTCATCTTTATTTTGAGGGAGTGAAGCCCGAACAACTCTGTCATTGAACAACACATCTGCACAAACCCATAGCAAATATGTGATGTTCTCACTCATGAAACTGGAATACAAAGAGTGCCTTTCAGATAAACTAGGCTAGTTTATCTGTATAAAGAAAATAAATTTTTTAGATCCGTGTTAGACATTCTGGAATTCTCAGAGCACCACCTGTTTTTAAGCGAACAATTGCAATTCATAAAGTAATATACCTACGGTGATTTACAGAGAATGCTTCAGACCTTTATTCACAAGTATGATGACAGAAAATGACATACTTTTCTAAATCAATGCTTCCTGGAGATTCAGAATCAATGCAGATGTCCTTTTCTTTCTTTAGTATTGTATCTCTTCCTAAATTGGATTAGATTAAATAATATTAGATTGATAGATAATATAACGCATGTCTTTCATCTCAATTTGACTAAATGACATTTACAATGCTCCTAAAGCAATGCTTTTTCATTTGAATCTTCATGTACAAAGCTTGGGATTCAGCTGAATTTCTATCTCCTCTTTGTCCTGCTACTATCTTTGATGAAATTTATTTGGACATGTGAAAACAGAAGAAGGTGACATGGAATTCATTCAGATCAAAAACAGGGAGAGAACTGGGGAATAACAAGTAGAGAATCACCATTAACCCTTTCTGCCCTTGATACGTAAAAAGGAAAGAGCTCAGATATACAGAAAGTAAGGGAAGGCTCTTCACTGACAACTGTACTCATCCGTAATGAATCAGGAGGGTATCAACATTTCCTCAGATGTTTGGGCCTTCATCATATAAATTTGATACTCCTGGTGTGATGATAAGCTCCATTATAAAAACAGTTCCCACCATGTCATGCCTGGTAATGTAAATCCAAAAGATGTGTTTTGACTGAGTGTCCTGCTATTTAAGTACTTCAAAAAACGGTCTACCTCAGTTCTTCCATTAGCAATGGGTGCCTCAGATCATAGAGATTTTTGTGTTATATACAACGGAAGAAATAATCCAACCAATTACAGATGGTTTAGTTTTATTCTGCAGTGAAGCTAGTAGTTGGTGTTTGTGTTGTCCCTCTTACTATTATCCTTAAAGGTGCTGATTCTGAAAGACAGAATATCCGCAGACGAGGTTCAGAATTAAAAACGTTGATCTAGAAGTATTGGAAGTTAATTCTTTGAACTTGCATCTCAGTTCTGGTAACTAAGGAATAACATTGTCACCTACAACCCTGAGAAAACTGATATATAGAAATACTTGTAATATTTCAGATGTTCCACGGATATTTTGCCAGTTGTAAATCTGAAAATGATTGGATTTCAGGGAACGGAAATTATATGGTAAGGTGAGTTAAGAAGCAGTTTCATTTATGGTGTAGTTAAGATGAGACGTCAGGATTTATGAATGGCGTTAGAAAGGTCTGAAAAGTTTTCATAGAAACTAAGGAATATTGGTGTGCTTTTGAAGTTCAGGCTACTGTCACTTCTTCAGTTCTCTCTTTTAATGTAAAATTCCAGCCTTTCATTCTTATGGCAACTGCCACCAAAATAAAATCAATTATTTAGTACCAAGCATTTGTCAGTGTGGTTGTGACTGGAGGGGAAAAAAAATATTCACATTCTTCATAGATTGCCAGTATGATTTGAAGGAAGAAGGGTAAAATCATGGGAGGCGTGCGAGCTTTTTCCCTCTGTCTCTCTCCAATGGAGGTCTAATAAGCCTAAGATCAAATGGTTTGGAGAATTATGCCATGTTCAGAAATAGGTTGGTCAGATATACTGATTACTAACCTGTTGGCAAACAGATTTAGATCCTATCTCTACATTTCTCTTTAAATTATAAAGCTAGCCCTGAGAATAATTGGACAAATTGTCACAGGTAACTTGAAGCTAGATTCAGAGTGGTGGCTGAGGTCAAGGCAGCAGAAGTGATGCTTATTTAGGTGTGGCTTCATCATAAATTAGCAAAGCCTGTGTCCTCTAACAAATGTTTGGTATATCCCTTGATATCAGCAGGCTTTAGTATACCCCAGCCATTGCTTTCTCTCCTGCAGGTAGGATTTCTTCCACAAAGAGTTGGGGAAATTGTAAAGTGCTGTTATTTCATAGAATCATAGAATGGTTTAGGTTGGAAAGGACCTTGAAGATCATCAAGTTCCAACCTCCCTGCCATAGACAGGGACACCTCCCACTAGACCAGGCTGCCCAAGGCCACGTCCAGCCTGGCCTTGAACACCTCCAGGGATGGGGCCTCAACAACCTCTCTGGGCAACCTGTGCCAGTGCCTTAACACCCTCAAAGTGAAAAACGTCTTCCTAATGTTCAATCTAAACCTGCCCTCTTCCAGTTTGAAGCCATTCCCCCTTGTCCTATCACTACATGCCCTAGTAAAAAGTCCTTCCCCAGCTCTCCTGTAGGCCCCCTTTAGGTACTGGAAGGCAGCAATAAGATCTCCCCAGAGCCTTCTCTTCTCCAGGATGAACAGCCCCAACTCTTTCAGCCTTTCCTCATAGGAGAGCTGTTCCAGCCCTCGGATCATCCTCATGGCTCTCCTCTGGACACGCTCCAGCAGGTCCATGTCCTTCTTATGTTGGGGACTCCAGAGCTGGATGCAGTACTCCAGGTGGGGTCTCACAAGAGCAGAGTGGAGGGGCAGAATCACCTGCTTTGACCTGCTGGCCACACTTCTTTTGATGCAGCCCAGGATGTGGTTGGCCTTCTGGGCTGTGATCGCACATTGCTGGCTCCAGCAGCTTCTCGTCGATCAGCACACCCAGGTCCTTCTCCTCAGGGCTGCTCTCCAGCTATTCCCGGCCGAGCCTGTATTTGTGCTTGGGATTGCCCGACCCAGATGTAGGACCTTGCACTTGGCCTTGTTGAACTGCATGAGGTTGGCTTGGTCTCTACATTATCTCAATATTAACCTACAAAAGGCAATGTACCAGTAACTGGCTACATGGAATTTAGATCCATTCAGGCTACTATGATACGTAAATTATTTTTAAACCTAGACACTAAAGTATGCCTGTAAATCTAGAAATAAATTTTAAAAGATCTTTATGATATTTGCAACATATGCAGGTTAATTTAATAGCAGTTTTAGATTATAATCGCTATCCTATAGTCAAGGTAAAAATACTACAAGAACACATGTTCTAAGGATGTAACAGACTTGATTCTGCTGTGATCTGGAAAAGCGTAAAGGTATGAAACTAAAAGACAATTGGAGAAGGTTGGGAAGGAAAGCAGGGAAACAGGTCCCTAAGAGGTGCTTAGGGACATGGTTTAGAAGTGGGTGGGTGGTGGTTTGTTTTGGGGTGTTTTTTGTTGGGTGTTGTGGTTTGGTTTTT